>CM061157.1:4727500-5070000 GCA_030710495.1 Labroides dimidiatus
GGACCAGTACTTATATAGCGCTTTTCTAGTCTTACTGACTACTCAAAGCGCTTTACACTGCTGGTGTCATTCACCCCAATCACACCACATTCACACAGATGGCCGACTTAAGCTAATCACACCATCACATATATCTAACATTCACACCACATTCATACACCACTGAACAACAGTGGGAACTTGGGGTTCAGTGTCTTGCTCAAGGACACTTCGGCATGTGACTGCAGGAGCTGGAATCGAACCCACAACCTACTGATTGTGGGGGCGACAACTCTACCAACTGAGCCACTCAGCCTGGCCCAGGTGTATGAATGTCGTGTGAATTTTAGCTATAGCTGATGGTCTGATTAGCTTAAGTCGGCCATCTGTGTGAATGTGGTGTGATTGGGTGAATGAGGCTAGCAGTGTAAAGCGCTTTGAGTAGTCAGTAAGACTAGAAAAGCGCTATATAAGTACTGGTCCATTTACCATTTACCATTTATGTCAATATCCTAAAATTGTTAGCCTTTCTGTTGAGACACAAAACTACTAAAAACTTTCAGAATTTTGTGCCAAATGGGAAAAGTTTCATCCTGACTTCATCCACATTTTTTCCCCCTGAAGACCTGATAAAACAATGTGAAAAAATAAATAAATAAAAAAAATCTGCAAGAAGACGAGATGAATGAATGTCAGAGCAGTGGAGGGCTGCTATAATTCCCTCTGAGTGAATTACAGCAGAGAAATGAACCTCTGGGGTCTTATTATATGTGGCCAAACATCTGCACATATATCAGAACAGAATCCAGAATGTTGAACTAGAAATGGAGAAGTGTATGGAGAGCTGCAGCCAGAGTTGAAATTTAGTTTTTTCCTATGTAAATTTATTGTAACAATGTAATAAACAATAAAATATTTAATCCTGAATTTTGCTGGCTCACTCTTTACAACCCCCATTCATCCACCAGGAGAGACGTCACAGTGTGAGGAAGGAACAGGTGTGAGCTAAGGTGAACAAGTCTGGGAGTGTTTTGGTCTCTCTGTCAGCCTGTCAGCTGTCACTGGGTCACGTTTTGACAAAGTAGTCTGAGGCGTGCAGCCATAGAGTGCCATGTTCAGCTAAATGTGATACACAGATGTGTAGTAAATAATGTTGTACTCACTCATTTTAGATGGATGGGGAAACAGGATGTTGTTTACATCCTGTATGATCCTCAAAGGCTAATCTTCCTTGGCCTGTTTCTGACACGTTGAGTGATTTTGTGTTACTAAGCATTAAATATGCTGAGTAAGATGTTCTGACTCTAAGACATTGGGGAAAAAAACCCTGTCATTTTACTCTATAGCTTTGCTTTATTCATTTACACAGTTCTGTCTGATTGTTAATGAATGCACGACACTTAAACGACAGTGAAGCTAAAGAGGCAAAGCGAGAGAAGGAGACGACAGCTGTTCCTCTGCTGCTGTGTCTCCTCACCCTTACCCTCTCTCCCTCCCTCTCCTCCCCTCTACTCTTCAGAATGAGCTGCAGAGTTTTTACAATCACTCATTGGGATGAGGGCAGCTGACCGTGTGTGTGCATGCACCACCAGCGCTTGTGTCTGCGTGGGGGACCCATCTGTGCATGAGTGTGATGTGTTTGCATGTCAGGGGTGTAGCAGCGGGAAGAGAGAGATCACCATGCCCAGAGGTGGGGGGGTTGGGGCTAAGATTGTGGTGGAGGAGGAACGGGTGGTGACTGTTTAACATGATCATTGAGCAGCCATATTCCCTTCCCCCCGCCTTGTCTCCATCCTTCCACTCCATCCCCTTCTCCTCTTTATCTCCACCACAGCAGCTCTATCATGACTCTCCCTCCCAACAGAGCGTTTTAAAGGTAATTAAACTGAAATGTGAGTACACTTTAAATGCCCAGGAAAAAAAGAAAGTGCTGCCTCTGTAATTGCATTGACTCTTGACTATTCTGCTAGTGTTTAAGCTTCCCTCCTCCCCACCTCCTCTTCTCCTTCTCTCCAGCTCCCTGTTTTATCTGCGTCCTTCTCTCCACACCTTTCTTCACCTTTTTTCCCCATCACCCATCTGTCTTTGAAATTTGCTTCTCCATCTCCATCCCACTCATCTGCTTGTCCTTCAACTCGCTCGCTCCCCTCTCGCCTTCTCTCTCTCTCTCTCTCTCTGACTCCTGCAGAAGCAGCAAGGAGGCAAGAAACACACAGTCACTCATAGTCACGCTCTTAGGGGACTTTAGTGTGTGTGTGTGTGTGTTTGTGTGTGCAGGCTGGAGTATGAATGATCTCCCACGGGGCCAAGGTTGTTCAGAGGGTCAGTGTGAAAGTCTCCATGGGAACACAAGCCCCGCCTTTTCTTTCTTTGTTGTTGGCCCTCATGAAGCACAGCACATACGTCTGTTTGTGTGTCACTCCGTATGCTACCCCGCGTTCTCACCTGTCAGACCAGCTGATACAATATGGAGCATGCAAAGCCGGCACTACACACTCAGAAACAGGTTTAGAAATGTACCCTAAAGGTACACGTGCCCAGTCACTCCAGCAGTATCTTATCAGGGTACGGGCACTGCACCTTTGACATTGGCACACTTTTGTACCCTTTCATTTGTACGGTTTTGTAACTGTGAGTGAGGAGGGGGTGCACTGGATATGAAACCCCTGCTGTACATTGAGATGTTGTGTGGGGGGCACAGGCTGACCCAGGCCAGCTCTCTGCGCTCCAATCAAAATACTGTCCTGGTCACTGTTGGGCTTGTTACAAAAAAAAGTAATATATTACTCATTACTTTTTACTCTTTTAAAAGTATTAATATTACTTAACTTATTACACCCTGCCAACAGTAATGTGTTACACCACTGATTTTATTACTCTTCCTTACATCCCATGAAATTGTTAACTGTGTCCTTTCTCCTCGTGATTCTGAGTTTACACATGGCCTCTGTGTCAAGGTCAGGCGTTAAGGTGTGTTTTCTCTGCAGCCTATGAACGCATCAAAGTTACAGGCTGTCTGAAATACACACCTGGTTCAACTGAGGACGAGAGACAGTTTCTGAAATTCCGCCTAAGTTGATCTAAGCTGTCAGAGATCGAGTTCGGGGACAAAATTTAAATCTGACAAAGATGCTGCTGTTGTCTTTCCTCTCAGCTAAACTAAAGTGATGCTTTAGCTGCTGAATGTAAACATGTACCACTCCATCCTTAGAGCTAACCAGGGTTGCCAGGTGTGTATGACAACAACTGAAAAACAAGCCTATCAGCCAATAAATAAATGAACTACTCATGGCAGTGCCTGAAAAGATGGCCAGTTCCACAGAAAACGGTATACCTGGCAATAAAGTGAGCAACCTTGCTGCTTGTGGGCGATGAAATTAATCTGTGGATTGCTGTATTTGAAATCATTAAAGGGTTAATAACAACAGTAAGGGAGTTACAAGTTATTCTTTGTGTGAGTAACTGTAATATTATCATTAGAATTTCAAGAGAAATTCATTACACAACTTGTTAATAGTAAATACAATGTTATTTCTCTAATGTGTAACTAGCAATGTGTTACTGCTCAACACTGGTCCGAGTAGTGATAATTCAAAGTCAACTGAAAAACAAAACACTCCATTTGAAATTGGCCAACATAGCAGAACCCATCAACACATCTCAATCATTACTATTTAATCTTTAAACACAGATTATTGGGTACATGTCCCATGCCAAATGGAGCACACCCAGCCTGTTTGTGCCATGGAACACAACGCAAACAGCTGGTCCACGCCATGTGCAGCCCAGACAGCCAGCCCAACATCCAGCCCCGCGTCTCACGTCTCACAGCAGGGTCTAGAAACAAAGGTTTATTTACTCATAGTATTCCAGCTTTATTATGTTTGATAAGCTCCTCAAGTTAAAGATCTGGACAAAATGAGGACAATATTTTCCATGGCCACACGACAAGTCTGGGCAGCCATTTTGTTAGACAGGAATACAATGAGTCACATGACCTTTTACATTTACCTTAGAGCACAGTCACACTGGCCATCCAAACCGTGCTGAACTCAAGCACGACTGCCCCCCTTCAGCGCTGCTCCCCAGTTGGCCAGTACGGCCCACGGTCACACCACCCCAACATGAACCAGACTTTAGACACACATGGCCCGTCGACGACACCAATAAGTGTCTGTTTACATGCAGCACGGTCTCATCAGAGTCGGCAAACTGAGACACTGAGAACAGGATTACAACTGTAGTGACTTTTTGGCTCATGTTAAGTTGTTTTGGTCTCACACACCCCTCTGACATCCCCATTATTGGTTATAATAACTCGAGAGGAGCTGTCACGGCGATCATGTCTGCATGCTCGTGCATGAAGTGTAACACGTTGAAGCTCACCTCTCCAGAGCGTGCCAAAGAGTAGAAGTGAACCATGCCTCAGCACAGTATACTTGTGCCAAACTGGCCAAATGAACTGGACTGCATGACACAGCTGGCCAGTTAAAGGTACAACCGTGTACATTTTTCTGACGACGAGACATTTTTTACCTTTAAAATCACACAAAACTCAAAAATCCTCATCTTTAGGGCCATTTTCATACCTTAAAGGAACCGCCTTAAAAACTGTACCTTTGGGGTACAAATATGATACCCATATTTCTCTGTATGAACAGTTTTGGAACGGAGGCAGTTAAGAGTGACAAAATGACCCCCCTCACAGTGTTTACTGAAGCTCACTGAACGAGCATGTGCAGCACACAACTTCAGGGTATAATTTGAGATGGTTAGCAATCTTTAGCCGTCTCTGCCCCTGGGAAATTAGAGTGAAAACCCAACATTAAGCATACTTTAACGGGTTAATGTGGACACAAGCTTAACTCCACAAGCTTGATAAAACCACAGTCCCCTTGAAGACATGGGATGTTTTAATTATGGTGGTTAATGGACGAGCAGATCAAGTGCTGCATAGAAAAACAGTGACACTTTATTTTTCCATTTGTTAGTGACCAGAAACTAACTCATCCAGGCAACGATGGCTGGGTCTGGTTCTGCTTTCAGTATCTGTCTGTTAAACAGTAGAGCTACCCTGCAGACATTCCAAAGTGATAGATACGAACTGATAAAATTCAGGGAACAACACAAGGAGAAAGAAATATATATATACTTTTTTATGGATTTGCTATTCAAGAAGTTTGCACAACAATTGGCATTAAAAAAATCTGGAGGGATCAAATTAAAGCCTGATTTTAAACTTTTAATTGCACCAGCCTTGATCAGGGATCATCCAGAGTAAGGAAAATCAATAAAAATCAGTAACTCTAAATAACGTTCACATTCAAGCATGCTGGCTGTTTTTTGATCCATGTAATTCTTTCCTCATGTTTGTTTCATTTTAACTACTATTAATAGAAACGCCTTCTTTGAGCATTTCCACCCTTCCTAATAATATCTGGAGAAAAAAAACAGTTTGGCTAACAGTTGGTGATGGTAGCTTGGGCTCGAAAGCCATGCTGTTTTTGTCAGCATGTGGCAAACCGACCAGCCAGCGAGTCTGTCACAGGAAGCACTGAACCTCTCCCCCAACTTTCCACCTCTCATTTGTCCATCTCTGTGAATATTTGTGTACCATCTTAAAACTACTCAGGATGCACTCTGGTACATGTAAGGTACTTTTTTTTTTTTGACTGTGTGTTGAGTATAAGGGCTTTGATGAATTATGAATGTGGGTGAAATAAGGAGAAGAAAAACAGATTCATCCAATGCTCTGAGAAAGTATGGCTCTGTCCATGGTGCTGAAAGAAATCCCACACTTTCATGACTCAACAAGCAGATGGATCCTATGTGCTGCACTTCTATTTATGAAATTTAAACAAGGATTTGGAGTCAGAGCTTTTATGAAGTAAAGTTAAGGATCTTACCTTCAGAGATAAGAGGGATTCACGGGGTCACATCGAGGGTAGCGGTGGCTCCTTTGAGCTCGGGTCTCGACCTCTGCTGGATGCAGTTTCAACCTCAGTCACTGAATAATCAGAATGATTGTGATTGAAAAATAAAACAGTGTTGGTGAAGTACCCAGCAAAACACTCAAGAACTGGAGAAGATGAGCCTGATCCGTTTTATATATTGTTAGAAAAAAAAATCCAAAAATAATTTCAATATGACGCTTTTATTATCTTAACGTTTTCTTTTGTACCACTTTTCCGGACACGAGCCGTTCCATCCGCGTGTAAAACATCCAACATTTGAAAATCACTCCAAAAAAGGAAAAACGGAGCCAGGCTTCAAAAACAATTCAAATACAATCTCTGGAGAGATGCTTGGAGCAGGCAGTTCCATCCAGCGCTCGTCTGGAGTTGTTTGAACAGTAAGAGACTACCAACGCCGTCCGCAAAATACACGACTCCTACGCAAACACCAGCATCATCATCATCACTAGCTTCGGCAGCGCGCGTGCTGGAGGAGGAGGAGGAGGAGGAGGAGACGGAATGATGAGAGAAAATCTCGACAGCTCCATTTCAACAACCAGTCTTTTTTTTCCCACCGTCCAAGGAGGTCGAGGTCAGGGGTTTGTTGTTGAGAAGCTCCAGGAAACCGATCCAGGGTTTTTATTCTCCCCTCTGCACGCTTACGTTGTTTTTTCTTTTATCAATCTGTCATTTATCTTCTCTCCTGCGTTACTAGTCTCTTTTTGCATCCCATGCTTGGCGAACCGGCTTTAAAGTATCTGTAATCCATGAGAATACAGCGACTGTCAATTCAATGCACGGCAGTTTGGTTTCCGTGTGTTTTTTGCTGATTCCCGCAGAGCGACATCCGAGAGAGAGAGAGAGAGAGAGAGAGAGGGAGAGAGAGAGAGAGAGAGAGAGAGAGAGAGAAGGAGAGAGAGAGAGAGAGAGAGAGAGAGAGATCTGCTCTAAATGCAGAGGTGGCTTTTAGCGCCCTGCAGAGCCAGCGAGTAAACGCAACCTGGAGTGTTGCAGCTGGAGAGATGGCGCTTTAGTCACAGGCTCAGATTGGCTGTGACTACTGGAGAGACCAGACATGAGAGGGGGGAGGAAGGGAGAGGAGGCGAGAAAAAAAGGAGAAACTATCTACTGGTGGAGGTCCTCTTTTGACTTCTGAGATGCTAGAATTCTAAGTTAAGAATGGAGGTGATTGGATATAATTATAATGATTTACTGTCTTGTTTTACCATCACACAAATATACATCTTTAACTTTCCATTCCTAAGATCGACTTTAAAATGATGGAATCAGATCTGAGGAATTATTTATACTCCTCACACTAAGTTTGGGATATTGTTATTTACATGAGTGTTTTTCCTATTTGGTCTGAATTTTAATGAAATCAGTAACAGTTCCCTTTGATATTACTATTAATGAATGAGAAGAAACACCATTTTCATTAGTTCAATATTTCTTACCCCAACAATTTAGACAATAACAAAGATCGCCCCAAATAACCAAACTGACAAAGTCAGTAGCAGGTGTTTCCACCATTTGCCTCAATGACAGCTTGACAGAGACGTCTCATGCTCCTCACCAGCCTCATGATGTTGTTCTGAGGCAATGAGTTCCACTCCTCTACAAGTGCTACACACAGTTCTGACAGGTCACATGGGGGTGGGGTACGAGCATCCAGTCTCTGCTTCAGCTGGTCCCAGACGTGCTCTATGGGGTTCAGCTCAGGGGACATTGCTGGTCATACCATATGAGGCCCTCCCACTTCCTGAAGTCCAGCTGTGACAACTCTGGCACCATGTGGTGGAGCATCATCATCCATGATCAGAAAGTTGGGGGTGTGCTGGTGGAACTGGGGGATGATGATGTGTTCTATGATGTCTCTGAGGTAAGAACGTGCAGTGACTGAACCATCTACAATCACCAAATCTGTTCTGAGCTGACTGGTGATGCCTGCTCAGACTGTTGCTCCTCCTCCACCAAAGCCAACCCTGGGGACCATGTTGACCTCAGCGTATCGCTCACCTTGTCTTCTCCAGCAACGCTGACGACCATAATTTCTGTGCAAGGTGACCTGACACTCATCAGTGAACAGGACAGTAGACCACTGCTGCATAGATACAGTGGGCTTCGCGTCACAGTTGCGTCATAGTCAGGGGCGTGGAATTGAGGGGGAAAACAATTCTTTCCCCCTCGTCCGCAGCATTGTAAACACACCGATTTCAAAGTCAGATTTCCATGCCAATTACTGAAATGTCATATTGATTCATTGGAGCCAGTTCAAAGGGATAGATACTTAAAAAAATAACTACAAGTAGGTTTAGATTCTTGTCTGTATGTTATTAAAGAGTGGAGGAATGATCCTGCTGAATGGCCTGATGTGTCATTCCCTGACACCTTCTGCTACCTGGTTGAGACAAAATCACATTTACTGATGAATTAAACCTCACATCATTTCAATGTCTGACAAGGAAATCAGCACCTTTTGGTGAATTTGTGCTCCACACAGTGGTTGTTATTGCTCAATAGTCCCCATGAGCTGCCTATATATAGCTTACTGATAACCCGGTATATCACACAGAACTATTGGTCCCTGGAGGCACATAACTTTTTCACAAGTTGTTAAGTGCTCTTAAAACTAGCAATTGAACATACATGTGAAATACAAAACAATCTAACATTGAAAATACTGTTATTGTACCTGTAATGAAGTACTGACTACAGACTTACACGTTTCCATTTTTTTCTGGAAACCCTAGTACCCCTCACTTCTTGTAAACAGGCCTGCAGCTGTGTGGTAATTGCATAACAGTGTCTGAGTTCATAGGTCCTCAGGTACTGGTCATCATTGTGGTCCATCACTCGTGGGGCTCCACTCCTGGGTCTGTCACCAACACTGCCAGTAGTTCTGTGTCTTGCTGCAAGTCTGCTGATGACACTTTGAGACTCACCAAGTTCACCAGCAACATCTGACTGTCTGCTACCAACCTGAAGGAGCACTATGGCCAGGTGGAGCTGCTCGTCTGTTAAGTGACGTGGTGTGTTCATGGCTGCTTGAATGATGAACTGAAATGACTTACTGACAGTACCAGCTTTTTATACCCCCAGAATGTTGAAATTGATGCCACATTGTAAAGGGTTGTCTTTTTGTATTTTTTGGTATTGGCCCCAATATGTAAGGCTCACTGTACACAGTGAGACCACTGAGGACCTCACTACATCCCTAACTTATTGTGAGGAGTGTGTTTGCTTGCAGTAAGTTATATTTGCTCTGTTCTTGGAGCCCCCTGCCCCTCCATGTGCCCATGTGGAATACCAAAGTCTGAGGCAGGGGAAACACCTCTCCCCTCTCTTCCATATGTACTAAACATGAAAAATCAGACAGAAAGAGCATCAGCGGCAAAGATCCTCTCAGACAACCCGCCAGGCAAACCTCCCTGGCCTCCATTTTCTAACGGTAAGGGTAGCACAGTGACAGCAGCCATTGAAGTAGCACCAGTGCTTTTTGAGAACTGAGGATAGCTTGAGCCTCAGGTTGAGTAAAGACAGTTACGTTGACCATAATTCAGCTAATCGCTAACTACTGAAACCCCCCTTAAAATCAACAGAGAACTGCATCACTGAGCTAAATTGTAGGTATAGATTTAAGGTACCTAACAGTAACAAGTTGCCAAACCATTAGAGATGTGATGTTCACTGATGAGTCATTAGTTTGAATGGCTCTTTTAAGTGTGTGATGTGAACCAGTTCACAGTTGGGAGTCATTCTTGTATGAAAATTGCTCACTCTACCTTGAGGTGAATGACTAACATTATCTGTGAGTTTAAGTGTGATAATTGATGTTTAAATAGTGGTCTCATTGTCAAAGCATATGGATATGGCACCACCTCAATCAAAACTCAAGCCAAATGAATTTATAATCAGTATTTCAGAACAATTCCCAACAATTGAGCTTACATTGTTGGGATGTGTAAGTTTGAATTATTCTGATCCAAATCTTATGACTGCTACCAGTGACTGCTTCCTTGAAAAAAACAAGTTACCCCTGGTTGACTTTTACTAAATAAATAAATATGACAACGAGCCAGTCTTTTGAATGGCTCTTTGAAAAAAACAACTCCTCAAGATATAGCTCCCTTTAACAGCCATGAATCCCATCTTTACAAACAATCTTATACAGAGAGACAAAATCACAGCTTAGATCTGCAACTATTTAAACAAAATAATTCAATTTTAAAATATTGTTGAAAGTCTGTTTCACTTTTGTATCACAAAGAGGCTTCACCATCATTTCCTGTGTTTCAAAACCAGTGAAAACTCTAGAGGTTGCTTCAAATAAGAATTATTTGTTTGAGATCCTTTTGTGTGATTTATCACAATAGAAATAAAGATGGATGATTGACTGGGTTGACTTGTTAGCCAGCTTAGCTAACCATTGCTACACAACAAGAGCTACACTTTGTGAAGGCCAGAACAGCTGGTGATGCAAACAGTAAATTCTCTTTAAACCAGATTAACTTTTTTGTTTTGCTTTGTTTTCATTTCACTTTAGACTTTGTGCTCTAAACAGGCTATGAAGCATGCGTACTTAGAAGTCTTTATCCTTCAAAAGATGCTGACCCTGAATTAGGACACAGCTTACATGAGAGACTTCTGGATGCTGATGTAAGTGACTGATAACTAATGAGAAGATAACTTGATAGCAGACAGTGGGGGCGGGGTTCACATGTGACTGGGAAATATTCAAGTCCAACCCAAACATTGCATTTGTGTTTCATTTCTTCATTTTGTGTTCATTTTGGCTGCAACATACTGTACATAGTTCCACTTGAAAACTGCTGTCACTGTTGTCACACACACACACACACACTTTTAACACTACTTTTCTTTGTTCAAGACAACTTTTTACTGGATACGTGACGAGGTAAGATATTTATTTACAGTTACACAGCACTGTTGTTTGAAATGTGACACAAGTAAACTTTGTCAGTTTGTACTGTAGGTTAGTAGCCGGCTACTTTAGTGCCCCTTGCAGCCCTGTGTCTGAGATGTAACTGTAGGCTAACGTGTAACGTTAGCGAATCCTCATGTCCTGCTCATCTACCAATCAGAGCTAACGTAACCTCACTCTTCATTTTATTGACAGACTCTCAAGTTTGATCAGATCACTGCAGAATAACTGCTGCATGTGGGCTGGAATGAACATTATCACAAACAGCTTAGCCCATGGTTTAGCCTTTAGCTTGTGTTTTAGCCTTTAGCCTGTCCGCTATCACTCTTTTGCTTATCTTTTTTTTTTTTTTGCTCTTCTGTCCTTTTTCTGTCAGACAGTTCAGCTCCAGTGTCCAGCAATCATTTTCAGCAGAGACAAAAACAGCTCTCTCTTCTCACTGCTAAACTTCATCAGCTGGCCTGGTGTTGTCATAGAGACTTCAACGTGCTGTAAATCGACCCAGTCCTGTCTGACCCGTTCAGGAAGCTATAATAAAATAACATTTAGAAATAACCTGTATTGGTGCTGATAATCTCATTTTAAGTTGTGGATTAAGATCAAGCAGACATCTAGAAGAGAGACTTTTTCAAGATCACTTAGAAAGTCCTCACAGCCCCTTTCAATAAAATTTTCTAAAAAAAAAAAAATAAATAACTGGGAGATTTACCTTTTTTTATTTTAGTTTTTGTTTTTCTTATTATCTTAAATGAGGCTTTCAAAAATGATCTTTGTTGAAACAACACTTCACAGGCTATCGTAAATACCTGGATCTTTTTATTATTAATGTTCTGTGAAAGAAAACCATCAAACATCTTCTAAAAACTGATACGGGTCATATATGTTTGCTTAAGATAAACATTTACGTATATAATAATGAAAGTTACTCAGTTGGGGAAAATTCCAGACACTCCCTGAAAATTCATTTAAAATGTCATTTAAATATATTGCAGTAGACATGTTTGCATATATGTCTGCTTGTAACAAACATTATATGTATTATAACAAATATTTGATATTTATACATGTATATGACCAGATAAATCTAGTTAATATTGGTTCTTGTTTATTTCCAGCAATTCCCATAGAAAGTTTACAATTTTGAAAAGTCACAGAATTTTGCAATCCCATGTGTTACAATGAGTTAATGTCACAAAAAGGAATCTGGGTGTCATTGCAGCTTTCCTGTTGTATACAGTGAACAGTGTTAAAAACTCTGCATCACCAATCAGGAGGAATAAGAGACAAAGTGCAGGAGTGATGGGGAGAGGAGGGAGCTGCTGGAGCCTGAAAGTCAGACTATCCTGCTCTCACTCTGACATCCAGAAGCTGCTACAGCATTTAAAGGAGATCTATTAAACGTCCCTACAGAAACAGCAGTTTATCAGCTGCATGTATACGTAGCAGCCAACTCTATAAAGATAATTAAAAAATTACACCTGTCCTCTGCCCAAGGTGGAAAAACAAACTGCCTCCTTATGTCTGGAACACAACGTTCATTAGATTTCATTAGGACGACAGAGACAACTGTCCCTGGAAGGATCATTTTTCTCTCTGTCCCTCCTTCAGTCTACAGGGCGTATTAAGAATCAATCCTTGGATATGAGACACTGCTCCTCAGGCTCCTTTTTACTCTCTTCATGTGATCCAATAAATCCCCTGACTGCTGACCTTTCAACCTGACACCCCCCCCCCCCCCCTTTTTTTTTTTTTTTCTTCTTTTGGTCTTTCTCCATTCCTCTTTTTCTCCCCCCGACTCAAATTCCTCAACCATCGACTTCTCTAATTATCTGGTCTTTACAGGGTCTCGTTTCTCCCATCCAGATCAGACCAGGGGCAGTTTCAGGTGGCATTCAGAGTAGCGGTATGAGTTTTTATTGCATTCATTATTCAGACTCACAGAAGTGGAGATTAGTGCACTTTGAGAGTGTGCGCTGCTAAAATATTTATACAAAGAGAGAATGAGATGGTTGCATTGGACATGTTGAGGTGAATTCTGCTTTTATCCATTTTTTTTCTCTTTCACTCTGTGTGTGTGTGTGTGTGTGTGTGTGTGTGTGTGTGTGTGTGTGTGTGTGTGTGTGTGTGCATATCCCTGTAGCAGGAGGTGTCAGTAACAATAATACCTGAAGCTTTTATTTATTTTTTCTAAAGCATTTATTTTTAAAATATTTATTACCAATGAATTTTCTATGCTAACTAAATTATATTTTAAAAAAAAGATCTTTCTAAAAAAAAAAAAGAGCAACATTTAGTCCTGGGCCTTAAAAGGCAATGCCTGATGAACGCCTGGTGAAAGACTTTCTGTGTGTAGATAAACAAACAAAAACTTTCAGAGGACATGTTTTGATCCAACATTTGGCTGCATGATTTATGTTGTTTATGTCATTTACACAATCCATTCGTAGCAGCTGGTGAAGGCAATCTAAAAGAACAATTCAAAATCTGTTTGTGTCTGCAAGTCAGTTAGATCCCAAAATGGGAAAAATGAAGCCAAACACCAGAATCAGCCTTTAAGTGAAAACAGAAAAGACAGAAAAAAAACCAACTAAAACTCTGAAGAAATATACCTCTTTATCCATCCATCCATCCATCCATGAGCAATTTGAAACATCACTTTCTAAAGCACCAGCAGAGACACTGACGGAAAAAAAACAACAACTGTGAAATAAATGTGAGTCAGAACATTTATTTGATGACCAAAATCACACACAAACACACCAACATTTTACACTGCTTATATCAACAACTGCATGTAAAACCACAAACAACAGCTTATGTTGCCCACATGGACCCTTTGCTGGTCCACGTGGGCTTTCACTCAGTTTAAACATGACACCAGCAACAAGTTTCAGACAGTTTGTTCAGAAACATATTTAACATCATCAGCTCTATTTTTACCCAGGGGTGGCATTATGGAAGGGCCCATGTTCCCAGGCCCACCCTAGTTTTTAATAAATGAAATGTCAGATTCATGTTTATCAATTGTATATACTTTTTAGAGGGACCTATATACATACCCCAAAAACAACATAAACAATAAAATTGGTGTATATGCAAAAGTAAGTGAACCCCCTGCTGCACTGGTAGTCATGCAGGTAAAGGACTCAGGTGAAACATATTTGGGTGCTTAATTAATCAGTTAAACAGACCAATGGTATGAGCCATCCTTGGGAAAGGGTCTGACCAGCACTAATTAAAAGAGAGAAGAAACCAGTCAAACCACTTTAGGTCCATACAGATCAACAATGCCAAGAGGGAAGGAGATATCCAATGACATAAGGAAGAGGGTAGTGACAGCCCATCAGTCTGGTGAAGGATATAAGACCATTTCCAAAAGATTCCGGCTCCATCCATCCACTGTAAGACAAATCATCTACAAATGGAAGGCCTTCAACATTACAGCAACTCTGCCTAGAAGTGGACGCCCATCAAAAATATCACCCAGAAGCACCAGAAAAATAATAAATCAGGTAGAAGCCAACCCACATATCACCTCCAGAGAGTTGCAGACCTCCTTGGTAGCATCTGGGACAAATGAGCATGTGTCTACAATCAGAAGAAAACTGAATAGCCATGGCATTCATGGGAGGGTTGCCAGAAGGAAGCCTCTGCTCTCAAAAAAGAACAAAGCTGCCCGTTTCAACTTTGACAGAGAGCACTTGGACAAAGCCGAGGCCTTCTGGAAGTCCATCCTCTGGACAGATGAGTCCAAAGTAGAATTATTTGGTCACAATCAAAACCGCCATGTTTGGAGAAAAGCCAACACTGCATTTCAAGAGAAGAACCTCCCCCCAACAGTGTAGCATGGGAGTGTAAATGTAAAGGTCTGGGGCTGTTTTTCTTCTTCTGGACCTGGACGACTCCACATTACCCAAGGAAGCATGAATTCTCAGGCCTATCAAGAAATTCTTGACCAGAATCTCCTGCCATCAGTCAGGGAGTTGAAGCTGGGACGAAAATGGATTCTGCAACAAGACAATAACCCAAAGCATTCCAGCAAAACTACAAAGGAATGGTTTCAGAGGAAGAGGATCTGTACTCTGGATTGGCCCAGTCAAAGTCCAGACCTTAATCTGATTGAAATGTTGTAGCAAGACCTCAAGAAGATGGTACATGCCAGGTGTCCCTCCAACCTCTCTCAACTGGCAGAGTTCTGCAAGGAGGAGTGGGCAAAAATCCCCATGAGCAGATGTGAGAGACTGGTTAGTGGGTACAGAAGACGCTTGGTTGAAGTAACATCAACAAAAGGAGGAGCCACAAGCTACTAACTACAAGGGTTCACATACTTTAGCACATGTTAAATTCTCAGTTGTTGTCAAATAATCCACTTTTGTTGAATTAAATAATGAAAATATCTCTTTCTGTGTATGTCCATTATTTAAAAAATGTTTTATTTACAAATTGGGATTTGGATGTGCATGTAATAAGCTTATTTTAAAGTTTTTTACAAAAAGAGTGACCGTGTCTTCTGGGCTTCACAAACTTTCAAGCAGCACTGTATGTGAATGACACAACTATTAATTTTCACAAAGTCTGCTGTTTCAGTTTTTATAATGGCAATTTGCATATACTCCAGAATGTTATGAGCAGTGATCAGCTCAACTGCAATTAATTGCAAAGTCCCTCTTTGCCTTGAAAAATAAACTTTATCCCCAAAAACACATTTCCACTGCATTTCAGCCCTGCCACAAAAGGAACAGATAACATCATTTCAATGACACACAGGTGACACACACATTAACACAGGTGTGGGTGTTGATGAGGACAAAGCTGGAGATCAATCTGTCATGATTGAGTGACTGGACACTTTAAAAGGAAGATGGTGCATGACACCATTGTTCGTCATTTGTTAGCCATGGTTACCTGCAAGGAAACACGTGCAGCCATCATTGCATTGCACAAAAAGGGCCTAACAGGGAAGTCTATAGCAGAGAGTAAGATTGCACCTCAGTCAACCGTCTATCGAATTATCAAGAACTTTAAGGAGAGAGGTTCAATTGTTGCCAAACAGGCTCCAGGGCACCCAAGAAAGTCCAGCAAGTACCAGGACCGTCTCCTGACGGTGTTTCAGCTGCGGGATCGGGCCACCACCAGAGAGCTTGCTCAGGAATGGTAGCAGGCAGGTGTGAGTGCATCTGCACGCACAGTGAGGAGAAGACTTTTGGAGGAAGGCCTGGTGTCAAGGAGGGCAGCAAAGAAGCCACTTCTCTCCAGTAAAAACATCAGGGACAGACTGATATTCTGCTGAAGGTACAGGGACTGGACTGCTGAGGACTGTGGTAAAGTCATTTTCTCTGATGAATCCTCTTTCTGATTGTTTGGGGCATCTGGAAGAAGGCTTGTTCAGAGAAGACAAGGTGAGCGCTACCATCAGTCCCGTCTCATGCCAACAGTGAAGCATCCTGACCATTCATGTGTATGGTTGCTTTTCAGTCAAGGGAGTGGGCTCTCTCACAATCTTGCCTAAAAACACAGCCATGAATAAAGAATGGTACCAGAACGCCCTCCGAGAGCAACTTCTCCCAACCATCCAAGGGCAGTTTGGTGATGAAGAATGCCTTTTCCAGCATGATGGAGCACCTTACCATAAAGCAAAGGTCATAACAAAAAGGCTCAGGGAACAAAACATTAAGATTTTGGGCCCTTGGCCAGGAAACTCCCCAGATCTTAATCCCATTGAGAACTTGTGGTCAATCTTCAAGAGGCGGGTGGACAATCAAAAACCCACAAATTCTGACAAACTTCAAGCATTGATTATTCAAGAATGGACTGCCGTCAGTCAGGATTTGGTCCAGAAGTTGATTGACAGCATGCCAGGGAGAATTGCAGAGGTCTTGAAAAAGAAGGGTCAACACTGCAAATATTGACTTATTGTATGAATTCTGTGTAATTCTCAATAAAAGCTTTTGATGCTTATGAAATGCTTCTAATTGAATTTTATTATATCATAGAAACATCAGACAAAAAACACCTAAAAACCCTGAAGAAGCAGACTTTGTGAAAATGTAATATTTGTGTCATTCTCAAAATTTTTGGCCGTGTGTGTGTGTGTGTGTGTGTGTGTGTGTGTGTGTGTGTGTGTGTGTGTGTGTGTGTGTGTGTGTGTGTGTGCTGTGTGTAATTTTGTCACTTTAAGTTCATTTTGATATTGTTAGATGTCCTCTCTTTAAAATGAGCCGAGCTTGGCAATCTTTTGGCCTGTTGGGGAAAAAAAAGAATCAGAGTTATACAACATTCGGCCTTGTGTTTTACGTTGCCACTCTTACAGCCTGTAATTAATGGGAAGTCATAGTGGTGCAGCATGCTGGTGTGTTAGAGCACTACTCTTTGGTCAACATGATGGAAATGGTAGGTCCATTCAAGGCACAAAATTAAATAAAACCTCCATGTTTCTCTGTTATTACTTATGTTTAAGATAATGTATTTCAGAGGCTGTATATAACATCATGTCACATTTTTCCAAGAACTCATATTCTTGTTGTTGCATTTTTATGGTTACACCATTTAGGCAATTTTGCCCTTACACTGCAAAAACTGAAATCAGTGCAAGTGTTTTTGTTTTATTTTTGTAAGAATTGTCTTAGAGAACTTAAAATGAGCCACATTCAACAAGTCCAAAATCATCTCTTAATTCAAGATGTTAAAAGACAACAATTATGGCTGAGATGCATGTAACAAGTAACAGAAAATATGCCAATTGGAAGCAAAACATGAAAACTTAATACCTTTGAAAATAACAGATATGAGGAACCCTCCCCCCCCCCCCATACAGTAAAATATAGACATTAATGTATAACAAAGAAATTAACATGTAAACATCTTTATTTTTGTTGTTAAACTCTGCTTTGTTGGTTTGTTGTAAGTTTGTTGGTTAAGTGTGTGTGTGTGTGTGTGTGTGTGTGTGTGTGTGTGTGTGTGTGTGTGTGTGTGTGTGTGTGTGTGTGTGTGTGTGTTTGGCATTTCTGCAGCCAGTCTCAAAAAGATTCTTAAAGAAGTGCGATCATTAACAGATGAGAGGCTGCCAAACTCCTATCTATCTGGCTGCTTCAGCTAAGCTAAGGTAACATAAATGTAGCCCGACCTCAACTTTTCAGTGTAATGTGAGACGTAATTAAACATTTATAATTCATTTAATAGTTCTTTGGGTCAGCCTCTCAGCTGCTAACCTGTAGCTCCTAAAGGAAACAAAGTGTAACTGACTGGTAGACTACAGCTACACCCAGTGACTGGAAGCTGTTCATGGCAGATCTTGTAGGTTGAAATCAACACAAACACATAATTAATTCATTCATTATCACGAGAAAACGATCTTTGTTATATGGTGATAATGAAATAATAAGTTGTTATCACAAGATAACAGTGCATGAAGAAAAAGAAAAAAATCATAGCCGTGCTCGTCTTCCATACTTTAATGAATCTGTAGAGTTAAACACTTCTTTAAAGGCTCAAGGTGACCAGTTTTAACTGTGTTTCTTTGCATCACTGCATTTCTTTCTCATGGACTGTTTAAGCACTTGTTTGTATTCTGTTATTTCTGACACTACTGTAAAGCACTTTGGGTACCTTTCTGGTTATTGTGAAGGGCTATAGAAATTAATATTGATTGATTTATTGATTAACGTAAGCGATATATTGTAGTTGTTATGCTGACTCATTCCTGTAGGTGGCGGAAATTCACCCAAACCTGAGTGCCACCTGCATAGAGAAATCGCAATAGCGCCATACATTTTGGGAAACAGTGTGTCAGGTAGACTAGTCTGATGCACAAAGTTTTCTGATCAGTAGGACATCCGGAAATTTTTGGCATACTGCAGATTTTACAAGTTTTTGCATACTGCCTACCACATACTGAGTTTCAGCCAATTCAGCACAAACTGTCAGTGTAGTAGGCAGTTTGTGTTTGCAGTAATGCAGGCAAGAAAAGGTTTGTTTTGGTCCAGATTTACCATGCTGCAGGAGTTTTATTACTCATATGACATAATGCAAGCAGGCCCCAAGTGTTACACAAATGTATTTTACATGAAAACTGCCTCAATAATGAATGGACTCATGAGCCTCTCCCAAATTAAAAGCAAAGCATGATGGGAAGGTTTTGGGGCAGTATTTAGATTGATGTAGGCAGGATAATGTCAGCTGGATCTTCAGGCTTTTTGCATCCACAGACATACAGCTCCTTTTTTTCCTCTTCCCCTCCCATCTCTCTCTCTCTCTCCTTCCTCCTTCCTCCTTTTCCCCTGAATCAGAGGCGACTTTACGTGTCTTGTCTCGTTTATGTTTGCTGACACATCAGTAGCGGCAGCAGAAAGATAAGTGTGTTTGTGAGAGAAATAAAAAGCAGGATACAAGTGGGAGAGGACAAACATCAGCGAGAGAATGAAGTGTGACGGCGGAGAGGCAGATGGGCTGAGAGGTTGAAGTGTGACGGTGGAGGAGATGAAAAGAAACAAAAGGAGACACGTGCAGGAAGAGAAGCTTGTTGAGACTGGTGAAGGCCAGAGACATTAGAAGGACAAACACATCTCTGGGTTTGCCTCAGGGACTAACAGTCTTTATTACATTAACAAACAGGATCCCAGGCTGTGCCTCTCTGTCCTGCTCTCGCTGCTCTGTGTAGATCAAAACCTCCTTTTCAAACAGAATACATGTTGTTTGACATTCGTATGTGCCAACTTCAGTCTGACATGTAGAACTTTTTCAATGAAGCATCTTCAGCATGAAGTAGGAACAGATTTCAGGGTTTTGCTGACATTTGTTGTGACTTTCTTTTATCAGTGTCCCAGTAGACTACGTGAGTGAAACTGTGAAGGTCCTCAGACCGAAGCTGCTAAATGTGATTCAGACACTCATTTTTTTTTTACTCCTCTGCTTTTCTTCTTGGGTGTGTGAAATTATTCTTTACACCTTCAGACTCAGATCTCCACAGCCATTTAAAGCCAACTTCTAGACATTATTATTATTATTATTATTATTATTATTATTATTATTATTATTGTTGTTGTTGTTGTTGTTGTTGTTACTAATAATAATAATAATATTAATACATACATACATACATACATACATACATACATACATACATACATACATACAAACATACAGTTCCTGATCTGAGACGGTGTCCAGACTCCTGGTGTAGCCTGGCTAAGCGTGTTTCCCTTCACTGTCAGCATCTTTCAGGATGTCCCTAAAATGAAGTTTTAGTGCAAACTCAGACATCTCACATGTTGACCCTTCCTTCTCAGAGAATGTTTTCTGGTACCAGGCTCTTCCTGCTCCATGATTTCAAGACAGACAGTTTTACACCCTTCAGCTCCAGTCCTGCAGCTGCATTCCTTTGTCTCCCATCAGCTCTCACACTTTCTGAAAAAAAAGACTCTAACTTTCTTCTTTTGTAGCTAAATAGTTAACATTGTTTTAAAAGTTCTATTATGCAGTTATTTGATAATCACATGGGTAAACAAGGTCAATCATTTATTAAAGCTTCACGCAAAACCCTTCATATTAATGGTGTTGATTCTTCCTTCATGCTGGATGATCTGTAGCCTTCCAGAAGCTTTCAACCTTCTGTAAATACACACATTAATACAGGACTGCAATAAGCACAATTATTATTGATTAATGCACAAAAACATAGTTAATACAGATTAATATTTCCTTCAGGGCCAAAGAGGAAAAGAACAATCTGGATTGTTTTCAGGTCAAAGTGTGAAAGTCAGCATCTGTGATGGTATGGGGGTGTGTTAGTGCCCATGGCATGGCTAACTTGACCATCTGTGAAGCTCCATTAATGCTGAAAGGTACATACAGGTTTTGGGGCAACCAAGCAGCAACCTCCAGTCTGAAAATATGAGACAATGGGGAAGTGTTAAAGTCTGCTGTTCCTCGAGTGTCCGCATGAGGCTCCGGAAGTACCGGAAATTATGTACGCCAAGACACATTCTGCACGTGTCACAACAGTGTGGCTTCGTAGTAAAAGAGTGCAGGTACTAGACTGGCCTGCCTGCAGTCCAGACCTGTCTCCCATTGAAAATGTGTGGAGCATTATGAAGCACAAAATACAACAACGGAGACCCCGGACTGTTGATCAACTGAAGCTGTTCATCAATCAAGAATGGTAAAGAATTCCACCTCCAAAGCTTCAACAATTAGTGTCCTCAGTTCACAAACACTTATTGAGTGTTGTTAAAAGGAAAGGTGATGGAACACAGTGGAAACATGAGCCTGAACCAGCTTTTTAGGAACGTGTTTCAGACATCAAATTCAAAATGAGTGAATATTTGCAAAAAAACAAAAAAAAAAGTTTATTATTTTGAACAATCAATATCTTGGCTTTGAAGTGTATTCAGTTGAATATAGGTTAGAAAGGATTTAAAAATCATTGTTTTCTGTTTTATTCATGTTTTACGCAACGTTCCAACTTCACTGGAACTGGGTTTGTCATTTCATCTGCCAGACATCGAAATATCTCTTCAAGTACTGATAAAGCAGCACATTCTATTCTATTCTATTCTATTCTATTCTATTCTATTGGTTCACTTCAACCCCACATGAACACACACACACACACACACACACACACACACACACACACACACACACACACACACACACTCCTACAGGGGCTTTACTAACCTTTAAAACCAACCTGAATGCGTCCGTCTTCCTTTTGGTTGCCATAATTGGCAGTTTGATTAGGTCTCCTGCAGCCTGAGGCAGTGGGTTTAGGAAAGAGACTAATGCAGTAATGGTTTGTGTATGCTTCCTAAGTACCTTCTGTTCCATAATTCTAATCTAAAATATACCCGATCTAAAAG
Source organism: Labroides dimidiatus (assembly GCA_030710495.1). Lineage (NCBI taxonomy): Eukaryota > Metazoa > Chordata > Actinopteri > Labriformes > Labridae > Labroides > Labroides dimidiatus. The sequence goes on from CM061157.1 coordinate 4,749,235, forward strand.
TGAGAGGAATAACTTGAGGAATACTTGTTGTGTGTGTGTGTGTGTGTGTGTGTGTGTGTGTGTGTGTGTGTGTGTGTGTGTGTGTGTGTGTGTGTGTGAGGGTGTCGGGGGGGGGGGGGGGGGGGGGGGGGTCAGAATAGTTTCTTGCATGTTATCCAAGGAAAAAGAGACAAAATGCAGCAACAATAAAGCTTATTTAACCCAAGCAGATTGTCATTGATAGTGTCCATGGTTGAATTTGGAACAATTAGGGGCTGGCAGATGTGCAGAATCATGGGTGACCTCAGGGCTTAAAGGATACAATTCAATTTCCTCAATAAATGTAATACTGTTAGGCAGGATACAAACAGACAAGTCACAAGGGAGGAGTCTCTTAAAAACCAGAGAGAGACAGAGAGAGACAGAGCAGCTGCTCAGAGGAAAACGACAATATCCATGAGGGTGTAGAAAGAGAAATTTGTAGGCCAAAGAGAGAAAAAAGGATCGAAAATCATGGGAAGAAAAGAAAAGCTCTCCTGATCACAGCGAGAGAGAGAGATTTGGAGTCTACAGAGGCCTAAACGCAGACGAATACAGAGGATTTGAGTTTGGAGAGCTGGGACTTTTACAGAACCACAGATTCTCTTTGAAACTTCCCTGATTGAACTTTATATCAACCTGTGAGTGAGCCTGAAAGAGAAAACTGAGAAGATTAAAATCCATCCTCACAGCCATGAGGGTCTTCAACAAGAACCTTCGCCTTCAGGACGTCACCATCATGTACTTCACCGCCCTGGCTGCTCTCATGGTCATTCTGGTGGCTTCGTACCAGGCGCCCCTCAGTGCTGTCGAAGTGTCCAGCCTTCCTCTGAACCCATCCAGCCCTCTCCCTCTTCTCCCCATGCCTTTTCGCGTGCCCCTTGACCCACGAGGGGATCTTCAGCTGGCTTGGAACATCAGCTACGCCAACCAGGAGGTGTACATGGAGCTGAGGGTCAAGGAGCTCAGACATGGCGTTGTCCTGGGGATGTCTGACCGTGGGGAGCTGACCAATGCCGACCTGGTGGTGCTGTGGGACTCAGGAAGTAAAAGCTTCTTTGGGGTAAGAAGCTCTAATATTGAAATCAAAAACAGGGAGCAAAATTTATTTTCTGACACAAGATTTCTTGATGTTAACTCAAACCTTTGACCCATCTTTACTGTTCTCATGCTGTTCCCTACCTCTACATTTCCTTGTTAAATCCTTAAATGCACAGGGATTACATAAAGTCTATATGGAGTGGAGCTGTCTGTGGTCCCTGAGGTATGAGATTGGTCTTTTTGCACAAGGAAGCAGTAGACAGCTGCTTCACACAGTCACAAAGGGTGTTATCGGCCCCTGGTAATTGGAAATCACTCAAACTGCACTAATAGCTCGAGTTCATGTGGGAATCATTAGCAGATATTAGCATATCAAAATTGAATCCTGGGCTGATGAAGATGTTCAAGAGACCTCATTTTGCCACAAAAATGTCTGACTAATTGAGATTCTTTTCTTAGAAGTCCTCCGGTAAATGTTTTAGAAAGGTTATTTATACCCAGAAATCTTTTTTAACTTACATTTCAATTACTTTTTGTTGAATGGATAAAAATATACTGGGAGCTTTAGGAGCTTGTAATTACAGACTCAGCTGCTGCTGATGGATGAGCATACCTCTGCTCTTCCTCATAGATCACCTCAACATGTTTTCCTACTCTGTGTACTGTACTGCTAATACTATTTATAAAACAAGCACTGCTTGGTTATATAAAAACAGGAACTTAGCAAAAACAGGCAGACTTTGGCCACAACATGGCAAAATGAGACCGAAACTTACAGAAAAAACAGCAGTACTGTTCTTTACAATGATGAAAATACTGAAGATAATGAAGAAACCTCTAGACACTGATAAAACATTCACTGTTTGCGCTCTCTCTCATTCCTGATCCTCTTTCTGACCTTGGTGCAAAACTCAATACAGCGCAGGCTCTGCTGCCTTTACTTTGGGCTTTCAGTTGAGTTAAAGCTGGCGCGACTGGCTGCCACTACTTGCCGGCAAACTTGAAGTGTTTTTTATGGTTTTATGGCCTCAATCTGACCTGAGTGGACTATTGTGACAGCAATTTGTGGTAGTCAAACATCTACCTGCGTTTGACTACTGATCACTATGATCACTATGGGGAGCGGAGCTTTCAGCCACTCTGCTCCTCAACTCTGGAACTCACTGTCTCCTGACCTCTGTAACTCTGCCACCCTGCCCATCCTCAAATCCAAACTCCAAACTCACCTGTTCAGACTTTCTTATGCTCTTTAAACTGCTTCACATGGTCCCCCCTCCTTATGTTGTCTCTTATCTTGCGTTTTATATGTTTGTTTCTATATTTTCTGTACAGCAACCTTGGGTGTCCTGAAAGGGGCTTTCAAATGAAATGTATTATTATTATTATTATTATTATTATTATTATTATTATTATTATTATTATTATTATTATTATTATCACATTTGGCCTTCACTGTATGAGGAGAGACAACCATGAAGCGTTGCTTGATATGGCTCCAACACAATAATTCAGTGTAGAGACTCACTACCCCCATGTAAGTATGGATGACATGCCTCCAGCATCCTTCTATCGTAAAAGATTGAAGCCAAAATACTCTGCAGTGGGTGTGGAACAGATTCTGACACTTATGGCTTTGTAAAATTTAATGAGTCTTGTGTTAGCATTCTTCACATTTTATCTTCACTTGCTCTTCCTCTTGTCAGGTAAAGAATCCTGCAGGATTGTCAACATAGCTGTCAACCATGTCGTCACATCCCCTCAAATAATGAATTAAAAATAACCTCTCTTAAAATGCACACACTTTCCTTTAGGTTTTTTTTTTTTTCCATCAATCTGTCAGTTCCATTTGTAAATGTGATACATTGACTTATTCAGCAGAGAAAAGACATGAAAAGAAATCTCTGCTGGGAATCTCTGCTGTGATTCGATCTGAGCCCAGAAGGAGCTCGCAGGACTCCAGGGGCCGCTCTGCCGGCTCAGATACAAAGGAACTTCTGAAAGCACATCAAAGTTTCACACAAAGTCAGAGCTAAAAAGTCCACCAGCAGTCTGACAAAATGATGCAGCACAATTATTTGTCTTCCTGGTTCTAGAATGACGGTCTTCATATGAGATTAGATCTGAAAATCAGACTATTTTAATGGTTAGCTGCAAACAATGTGATGAAAAAGAGGGTAAATATTTCTTTTCATCTATGTCATATGATTAATTTTGCACTTTGTGTAAATTAACAAGTATTGTGGTGTAAATATTCAGCATAATGGTGAAGAAAGAGGATCCAATCAAACCTTTAAATGATGGTAACTTCAATCCCCCATTCAGCTCTACTTCATTTCTGAACCCAGCCCAGTTTCCCTCCGTCAGACAAATCCCAATGCAGCTTATCTGACAGATCAAAAACAATTCTCTCACTCATGTCACTGTAAAGCTGTTTCTTGTTAAAATGGATCTCTTCTGTGCTATCTGTCTTCCTTCGCTCCGTCTGTCTGTCTGTCTGTCTGTCTGTCTGTCTGTCTGTCTGTCTGTCTTCCCTCAGGAGGGAAAAACCAGCAGCAGAAGAAAGGTCACTGCTGAGCTACAGTCTTCCTCTTTCTTTGCTCACACACACACACACACACACACACACACACACACACACACACACACACGCACACACACACAGTGCCTCACACAAAGCAAAGCACATTTTAGATACGCTCTAGTTCATGGACTTCTAAAATCCCTTTTTAAATCAAATGAGGCCTTGAAGACTTGAATATTAAGATTTATCATTTAATTTCAAACCAGAGATAAGAAGACAGTACATGTACTTTTTTTCTCCCTCCTCCTTTTCTTTGGTTAAGTTTGACTTTCAGAAACACCAGTTATATAACTGAGAGACTCCAACAATCTCCCAGGAAAGACAAAATGAGATTCGGGGCCCTTTCAGGAGTTCTCTGAGGGATAAACAGATGCCTGTACCTTTGAACCTGAACTCTCTGTCAGACCTAAATAAGGATAAGGATGACTTTATTTATCTTTAGGCAGTAATTAAAAGCATACAGTAATTCTATCTTTAAGCGAAGTGGAACTTGTTGTTGCTTCAGTTTAAACTTCATTCAAGCGAAGGTGAAAACCAATATAATAAAAATGATGTCTGGATGTCAGCCAATGCAATTTCTACCAACTAAAATCTTCAAAAATACATTACTCTGTCCATTTCTGGACTCTGTCCATGCAGCAAATGCCACATCTACTAAAGCAAGTCTGCTACAAGTCTACTCACAAGGGCCTGTGTCCACTGCTATATATATACTGCTATATTCTTTTAAACTCTGCTGCTCGTCTGTCTCACTTCTCCCTCCCAACCAATCAAAACTGAGATGACTTCCATCAAAAACAACAACAGCAGAAGAAAAACTTATCAGTGGTGCAGTTTCCCAGTCTGAGAACCTAAACATGATGGCATAATTCCTTCCTATTTCCTTTGGTTATTTTGTAAAATTTCATTGAATAAGAGGAAAAAATTTGGCATACAGAACAAACCTTTAAACACTTTTGTAACTGAGCAAGAAGTGCTCTGAAATAAAGACTGAGGGCGTCATCAATGAACACAAATGCAAATACCACAACCGTCCATTAGAAATTTGGGAAAGTTTACCTCTTTTAACTCCCTTGTGTTGTGGCTTTTGCAATTTGTGTTTGTCATTGGTGTCGTTGTTTTGATTTTTTTTTTTTTTTTTTTTTTTGCAAAGCATTATTTATTTGAAAATTGTCTCAAATCTCCCAGCCAGTGTAACAAACATGGAGAAACAATACCAAAAATAAAAAAATCTTCTGAAAGGGAACAAAGTGGAATTAGAGCAGCAAGTATCAGCAGCAGAGAGCAGAGGAGAGTAATGTTAATGGACACTTTTCTTTTAGCATCACTGATCAATTAAACAAAGGATCATCTGCGTAACAATTAATATTTATAGAGTGCTTCAAGTTAATGTGACAAAGAAAACATATATAGGGTAAAAAGAAAAGGTCTGAGTACTTTACCTTGTTGTACTCCATGACTAACTTTGGAGTTAAAGATGCTAACAGTTTCAAGCTAAGATCAATCTGATTGTTCTGTAAGGCAAAGCCTTCTGATTGGGTTTCGTTATTCAGACTAAGGTTTCAAAATTCTGGAAACTTTCAAAGTTGGAAGTTTTCAACGGGAATTTCCAGGAATTTATATTAACTGCATTTACATGGTCATATATGTATAAAAATATTAAACATTTCGTGTTGTCATAAGCAGACATGCATGAAAACATGTCCAATGTAATATTTTTAAATCAAGTTGATAACAAGCGAAAATAAAAAAATTCTCACATTTCCAAGACAACATTTTTCAGGAATTATTAGAAAAATTCATTTATGTTGACAGCAACAAAACCCTGAAAATTTCCAATATTCCTGAGCTAAAATTCTCATGGAAAGTTTCAGGAAACTCTCCAGAAATTTACTGGAAATTTTCCATGTCTTTGCAACCTTAATTCAGACTTAACAAATCCCATGTGATCATGATGGAAAAGTTCCCCTAAAGGCCACTGAATTAAAGAGATGTGCTGGCGGAGCTGTTTCAGTGTTCTTATGATGGTAGTAATGAGACAGGGAGGGAGAATTGAAGCTCTTCCTTTAACTTGAAACATTTCTCAGGTATATTTCTAAAGATTTCTCACAACCCTCGACAAACATCACTATTGGCAAAACTTTATGCACAAGCTTCAGTGGTCAAGATCCAACGTGGCACCTCGGCTATCTTCAGAGATCCTACAGCTCTTTCTTCACACATACATGCAACACACACACACACACACACACACACACACACACACACACACACACACACACACACACACACACACACACACACACCGTATCTCCTCACATCCTATTTTAGATCCATATCCCCTGTATGTGCTCTCAAAAGCGTTGGCTTCACAGTCCTTGCAGCAGGACTAGGACAGTTATGTAAGAAGGACTGAGCAGGAGACAGAAATAAAGAGAGATCTTAGGTGCTATTCTGGACAGATAAGAATGTGAGAAAGAGGAGCGGATCGACGGAGCTGTTGCAAAGCCTCCTGGCAGAGAAGCAGGGTCTTGTACATGGGATTGGAAAGGTTTCACAACACAAAAAGCACAAACACTTTCACTGGTTTCTTTCCATTAACTGTGTCATTGGTTGTATCAGTACAGTGTAACAGTAAACTAATTCTTGAGGTATGTGCTCATTTTAAAATGAACCGAGCAGTGAAATAAATGTCCACTACTGATGAACTCAACTGTGTCTTTAAACTTATCTCTCAACCCCTCACTGCAAATCTTATGTATCTTTATCTGCATATAAACATATGAAGGAAAAGTCTCTCCAACCTAGTGGACACACAGCTCCCCTGAGATATAATCCATTAATAGTTAAATAATGGGTGAAAATACTGTCTTTAAAGTTACAGTGTGTAGAAATGGGAATATTTTGCAGTAGCTAACAGGAAGATTCTAGAAACACTCCCTTGCACACCTCCTCTGTTGATGAAGTAACAGTGGTCTACAGGGAGAAGTAGCTCCTGCGATGCATGACAAGTCAAGATTTTACTGAAAAAACTGAAATCACTGCAAATCCTCTGCACACAGCATTTGATACCAAGACCTAAAAAAACAAAGTTTTTACCTCGAAATATTTTTTTTTAGTTTCTATGTAATTACATTCATAGGTTTGATTCCTCATTGTAGCTGTGTGTGTGTTCTCTCCTTCAGGATGCATGGAGCAACAGTGAGGGTCACGTTTCATTGGACAGCCAACAGGACTATGAGCTGATGGAAGCCAAACAGAAACCTGAAGGATTCTACCTCCTGTTCAAGAGACCGTTCAGCACCTGTGACCCCAGAGATTACCTCATAGAGGTGTGTAACAGCCGCCTTTCACAGTGAACGTACATAAGAGGACAAGCTCGGCTCTGTTAGTGTCAGAGCAGGATTATAAGTGCAAACAGTTTTCCAGACGTGTTCCCTACAGAATTTTCCACTAATGGACACTTAGAGCCCCTTTAGGAGTCTTTTTTTAAAACTAGCTGGAGTAAATACTGATGGCTCTGTTATATAACCTACAAAGAAATGGAGACCAGAGAGAAAAAGACTGATTGAGTCTGTCACTCTTTCAGAGAGTGGGTATCAAGGCAGCTGACGGCATGCTGCAGAATCCTTCTTTGAACATTATTTTTGAAAGTCTTTGAAGACTTTTATTCAGCGTGCAGGACACTGATAACTGAGAGGAGAATGGGATGGTAAAAGGCCGTGTGTTAAGATTTGAGCCTGGGCTGCCCACTTCCAGGAGTAGACTCTTAACAGGGTGCAGCACTCCAGAAACATCCATTGATCCATTCATTATTATACTGCTCACTTAGTTTAGTGGTGCAGGAGGTTTGGACCAAATCCTGGTGTAACAGGCCAAAATATACCCTCAGGCCAGATTATACCCCCATTACATCAGCAGAAATGAGGGAACTACACAAGACACATTTTTAAATGAGTAAAATGTAAAAATGTCCAAAAAATTATTAAGGGAAAGAAATTGTAGTTTGTCTCTTTCCTCTTTTTCATTAAAAATTAACAAAGGATTTTTTTTGTTTTTTTTTCCACCTTTTGCTGAACAAATCTGTCGATCAGTACCTCTGTGCAGGGGCGTGTCCAGACTTTCAGATTGGGGTGGCACGATGAGGGCAGTGACATAGGTTGGGGGAGTGGAAGGAGGGGGGCAGAGTGTGCACGCATTACAAATTATTACTTTACTCTTTACTTTAACAACTATCAGTAAAGTGTTGTATAGATGTTATATTTTAATATAAAAATATATTACTCATTAATATGCATCAGCTGGTCAAATGAATTCAAAATAGTTTTTAAGCCCAGATATAAAAATGAATCCCTGAATTGTTACAACAGGGGCATTTGCATTGTTAAAGCCCTTATGACAACACTGACTGTGTTTACGTGCATGTAGCGGTCCAAATGAGGTCAAAGCTCAATCCATAACTCACAGTTTGGGGTCTGAGGCCTGGACTATGAAGCTGGATTAACACATCCAGGATCTCTCTACCTGAATTGACTTAATGTGACATTCTCAATCCTGATAAGCGGTACTATGAAGCTGGATATCAACTCACTCAGTGAATCCAAGGACTTCCAGTCTGGATCAGAGCGTGCTCAAAGTAAAGGGGTGGAGTCTGCAGCGTCTGACCAATCACAAACATGGAGAAACAGGAGATGTGAGCGCGTTTTGTGTTGTAATAATAATCACCATAATCAACATCAGCTGACAAATGTAGTTCAGTCCATTTGATGAAAATCTGAATCTCTTGTACAGGATGTCATCGTGGACATCTAAAGGATTGCATCGCTCTTGCATTTCTCCCCTAAACTCTCCTCTAACAATCCACGCACCAACATGGACAGGATCTTCTAAAAATGGGCAGGGTATTTTCAAAGAGAGCTGATTGGTCAGGAGGTGTTGTTTTTGTACTTGTTGATCTCTTATCCAGATCTTAACCTGCTATGGAGCAGGTTGGCTGTTCAGCATATGTTACCACCCGCTGAGAAGTGAATCTGTGTTGTTGAAGGGAAAGCTGTTTACATACCTTTTCATAGTGTGATCTCATGCTGACTAAACTCATAGTCCAATGTCTTAATCTGAATGTAAACGTACTGACTGTATAGTAATTGTCTTAAACACATACAATCACATTTTTTATACTGTGATGTTCAAAAAGTTAATCTGGATACTAAAGGGTAATTGCTGTTCAAAGGGATGTGTCATGTTAAGATGATTTATAACTGAAAGAACTGCAGGTCCAAATTGCAGCTGATTTTGTTTGAATCAAAGTAATCATGCCTGTAGGTGTTCAGTCTGGCTTACACTCAAAAAAAAAAATGAAACCTGAAGCAAAAATTTCAAGTTCAATTTAGCTGACCCTAGAATTATTGTGTTCAACTAACTTAATACATTTGTCATCATAAATTTAACTAAAGTCAATTTTCTTTTCTTTTCTTTCTTCTTCTTTTTTTTTTTTTGTGTACCCTGTTTTACACCTCGGAGTACACTGTAGCCTGGGCCATTGTAACCCTGGGTGCAACTTGGATGGGGTTAATTTGGCCTGTTATACTGGTTTGCTCCAGGAGACTTCCATTCATTCATCCATTATTTTCAGGGTTGCAGGGGGGTGGAGCTTATCCCAGTTATAACAGTCTTAGTTTTTCCCTGACTTACAGGTTGTGAAGCTGACAGTGATTTGAATCAGGCCTCGGCTGTTTGGGCGGAGTGGTTCCTCCTCAGGCTGCTGAGCCAGCATGAGCTCCAGGGTCAGCCAGCTCTGGCCCATTTCACCATGCTAAGCACAAACACCCCTGTTGCTTTGTGTGTCACAATTAGCCTATAGGAAAGGCTGCAGTCTGCCTGCTCTGTGGCCATGTGTATGTATCTGCTCTTTATGTTATTTTTATTATTATTTTCTAATTATTTTTAATTCTGTTTTTCTTAAAAGCTCTGAAACAAGGCAGCAAGACGAGCTCATAAAAATGAAAAAGAAAAAAACCCAGAGATTTCATTATAAATATAAGAGTTTCCATGGTACCTCATCAAATCTCTAAGATGCAGACTCCAACCAAGGCTCATCTCTATGACAACATAATGAAGTTCTCTGTGTTTGTGGAAGCATTTCAGTGAAATAATAACCATGAAGCACTTCAGTTTGAGACACACAGCTCTGATGTTTACGTTCATCCTTGGTGCCATTAAATTTTCCTCTGTGTTTGATTTTGTTAGGAGGGGACTGTGCACGTCATTTATGGACTTCTAGATCAACCACTTGCCTCACTTGAGCAGCTGAACCTTTCCCACATCCACACAGGGGTGCAGAGAGTCCTGATGCTCCGCCCCGACACACCATCACCCTCCTTGCCTCCAGATGTGGAGACGCTGGATGTTGTGGCGCCAAATGTCATCATTCCAAATCAGGAGACCACTTACTGGTGCTTCATACAGGAGCTGCCGGAAAACATCCCTAAGAACCACATAGTTATGGTATAAAGGCCTTAATATAAATATATGTGTGTGTGTGTGTGTGTGTGTGTGTGTGTGTGTGTGTGTGTGTGTGTGTGTGTGTGTGTGTGTCAGGGGGTAGTAACAATGCTGGATGTTCATTCTAAACTTATTTGTTATGAAACTGTCTGTAAAGCGTCCAAAACAGCCTGTTTTATAAATAGTACAAGATTTTCACGAGTTCTTCTTCAAACTTCCTAAACTGGGAAGACTTCAATCACCAAGGTCTGCCCATAAGTCTGCCTCCAATGGCCTTCATCAGGCTGGCCAATCAGATAGAAGGGGGTTTGTGTTGAGGGAGCTTTAAAGAAACAGCAGCTCAACATGCTTCAAACAGAGGCCAAAATAAAGGTTTTCTAAAATCCCCCCTCTTTAATGGGACTGTGAGGACTTTTTAAGTGATCACTTCAATTGTTGTGAGCTGCTGCTGTGATCACAATTTTTTTCCCAAGGGGACCAATAAAGAATATTCTATTCTATTCTATTCTATTCTATTCTATTCTATTCTATTCTATTCTGAACAAGTCAACTTAAAATGAGATCATCAGCACCATTTATAAGTTATATTTCTTAGCTTCTGATCAGGTCGGACAGGACCGGATTGATTGATCGATAGAGCAAACACTGAAGGCTAAACCACAGGCTAAACCACAGGCTAAGCTGTTTGTGATAATGTTCATTCCAACCTACATGCAGCAGTTATTCTGCAGTGATCTGATCAAACCTGAGAGTCTGTCAATATAATGTAGAGTGAGGTTACGTTAGCTCCAGACATACGTTACACGTTAGCCCATAGATACGTCTCAGAGCACTGCCTACTATCCTACAGTACAAACTGACAAAGTTTACTTGTTGTCATGTTTCAAACAACAGCGCTGTGTAACTGTTGATAAATACCTTACCTCGTCACGTTGTATCTGGTAAAAGATGTCTCGAAAAAAAGAAAAGTTGTGTTAAAAAGAAGATCTGATCTCCATTCATTTCCAAAACAAACACACACCTTGTTAAGAGTCATGTCATCATGACAGTGTGCACGTGACTCCAGTCAGAAGGTGTCGCTGTGATCCACTTCAAACAGAGAGTCCTCACAGACCCTTTAACTTGGCCTTTAGATCCATGCAGAAGGGTGGGTAGAAATAAATCATCGAAAAATTCACCAAACAAATGTTTCTTTTCCAAAAATTTAACAAAAATATGTACGTAGAATATGTAATGCATGTAATGAATGTAAATAGATTCTTTTATTAACATGCCTATTTTCAATAGCAGCTGCAAAAAAAACAATAACACTCCCTCTTTTGCTTGTTTCTTCCTTGTGTCTGTCAGTATGAGTCAGTGATAACTCCAGGTAACGAGGCCATCGTGCATCACATCGAGGTGTTTGAGTGCTCTCCGGATATGAGCGATGTTCCACAGTACAGCGGATCCTGTGATGACAAGATGAAGCCAGGCAAGCTCAACTTCTGCCGTCATGTGCTGGCTGCATGGGCCATGGGTGCTGAGGTATGACGGGGGAGGCACACCCACACACACACTCACTCACTCACTCACTCACTCACACATCCTCTTATTCCCTGAAATCAAAATTTAAAGAGTCGAACAAACAAACATCAACACTGACTCTTAACTGTCACAATAAATAAATAATGAAAATGTCTTTGTGGTGCAAAAGATTTCAGACTCAAACTATTTGAGATCAAAGATTTGCCAAAGCAAACACCATCACACGAAGCAGGATAAAAATATGAATGTACAATATTTCTCTAAACACTGGCCAAACCTTTGTCTAATTAAATAAGACTTTGAATAACTTGATATTTTTCCAGTTGTTGTTCCTATTAAAAGAGATAAACAATAACTCCCACGCTCGTAATATTTATGTCTTACTGCAGGCAGAGGACTTTATGAAGATGATCCCACGCCTAGCTGAAATCTATTAAGAGCCGACAGACAGTCTGTCCGTGGGAAGCCACCTCACATGCAAAAATCACAAACTTTCTTGTATGATCAAACAACACAAATTCAAATACACATTTAGTTGAAACGCTGTCACTTCAACATGGGCCAAAATCTCTGGGGTAAATTTTAGAGAAAGTGGTATTTATTCAGCCTCAGTTATTCTTGGTAGCAAATGATCTCTACCAGAGATTCCAATCTGGCTTCAGTAAGTAAGTAACATTTATTTGTAGAGCATCTTTCACAGAGAAAGCTCACAAAGTGCTTAACAGAATTAAAACAACAGTCATTAGTACATACAAACAAGCAAACAGAAAAAAGCGTTATCAGATAGAGTTAGAGGACAGGGTCAAAGGAACGCCTCCATAAACAAGGAGGTTTTAAGGTGCTTTATAAAATTGATGACAAGTGTGGTGGCTCTCGGTCTGGGAGAGAGCGTTCCATGAACTTGATGCAACGTACTCAAAGTCTCAGCCTCTGCAGGGAACAGTTAACAGGTTGTGACCAGCAGACCTGAGTGTGCAAACATTTGAATTCAGTGACCCGATACGGCTAGCAGCATTACGAGCAAGGTCTTCAGGGGCAACAGTCAGGACTTCAGTCTTAAGGGGGGTACGCACATAGGGATTTTCTAAATCCAAGCAATTTTTTATCCTCTAGAGACCCCACACAACAAGATAAAAAATCGTATTATGTCTGGTGTGCTCAGAACACAGCTCACCACACACATAACGATTCTGTCCCACCACCAGTCTCTCTCTCTCTCTCTCTCTCTCTCTCTCTCTCTCTCTCTCTCTCTCACACACACACACACACACACACACACACACACACACACACACACACACACACACAAACACACACAAACACACACTATGGAAGCTATGTTATGAATCTTAATATTGTGCCTTCAGCATGTTTTTGTTTGAAACATGCTCTGAGTTGAGGTATGTTGAGAACCTTAGTGAATCTATCGCCCTGTTTACACTGAGCGGTTCAGTTCAGTACGTTGCATTTTGTGGCGTTTCCTTTGATTGAAACCAGGACAGGTCCCCAAATAACCAACCTGTACCGTCCCACTTTTTGGTTCCCTTCTGTTTGGGTGCCAGACATACTGATCCAACCACAGAAAGTGGAGCTAGAAGCACTGCAGTCCTTTGATTAGTCGAAAGAATCGTTGCATCCTGTGTGACAGCGGTAAGAAAGAACCCTGCCATGTTTAAAGCTCCAGTCGACTTTGTGAAGATAAGTTTCATTTTGTTTTTAAATAGCATCATGTAACAGTGTTCCATGGTGGACTGTGGAGGTGCAGACCTTTGCACTGTTCTGCCATCATGCTTGTACGTAGGCTATCGACATTTGACTTACATCCTGCCTACCAAGAAGACACAGTTGGCTGTGGAAACACAAACAGGATCAGACTTTACTGATCCAACCCCTACCAAACTGTGCTGATCCATACTGGACCACTTGGTGGAAACAGGGCTTTTGAGTCAAAAGGGGGTCCAACCCAATACCTGCAAGGTGTACCTAATAAAGTGGCTTTCATGTCCTGAAAATTTTCCTTTTAAGCATGTTTTCAGTGATTATTGAGAAGAAAAAAAACAAAGCAGTTCCTTTACTTCAGATCAGGAGAAAAAGGCACCTGATTCCTTTGCCCACCAGCACCCCATGTTTTCTCTGCACTACGGCTAGTTAGCTACCAACCATCCAGCTGACCGAGCAAGCACGCAGCCTTCTGGTCACATGAAGCAGAGAGTACAGGGACTGGCAAGCCTGTCACCATATTTCTCTGCTCCGCTCCCCACTGTATCACAGCCAGCCTGGCCCTTCTCTGATTGGATTATCTGCCAGCCAAACAAAAACATGCAGGATGCCTTCTGTGGGCTGTGAGCTGTGAAGACAAGATTAGGTGGGAAATATTCAGGCCTCTTTCATCACCTCTTAATAGTGTTGTTTCATTCTCCCCAGCACTGCATCAAGACGGGTAACTTGGCCTTGCAAAAAAAAAGGACAAAACAAGTCAGGAGAGGAAAATGAAGTGGGGGAAGTTTGTACGACACTGTCAGAATGCAAAGAAGGAGAAACAGGGAGGATGCGTGCTTGTAGAGATGAAGGCAGTCTCTGTGGATTTTTCTGCAAGGACATGATTAAATAAAACTATTCTCTCCTCTTTTTCAAGATGCATGTGTCAGCAGAAGAGGCTTAAGGTGAGCTTCCTTCTGAAATAAGTGAAGACACTGAAGATGAATCAAGAATAAATTCAGATTCCTGTATAACAGATCAGACGTTTGATTTCCAAGCCAGCAGAGTAAACTCTTAATGTAATTTTTTCAATAAGACTGAAGAAGAAAGAGAGGAAAACATACAGCCTAGGAGGGATGGAAAGATTGACATGATACAAATCAAAGCTCTGATGTTCACTTTTATGCAAAATAATAATAATAATAATAATAATAATAATAATAATAATAATAATAATAATAATAATAATAATAATAATAATAATAATAAAAATAAGAAGAAGAATAAGAATAAGAATCTAATTGCATTTTTTTTCATACCAACCACACATTTGTTTTAGGGGATGCTATTTTATCCTACTGCACATTTAACAAGCTTTTCTAGTAAATAAAAAATGTTTAATATGTCTAATAACCTCTAAAGAAATTTTAGAAATATAGCCAATACATCTTTCATTCCCTAATTTTACAAATATGCACAATTATCTATAGATATAATATACAGTTTGACAACTTATTTTTTCACCTTCCACTGGGATTTTTTTTTTGATACAAGTTCTGCATAAAAACAAAATACAGAGAGGATATTAAAAAATAAAATATTAAGATTGAGACACAAATTGACTCCCAGTAAAAAAGTTTTTAAGAATTTGCAGAAATTTTGAGAATTTTTAATTTGAAATTTCCAGAAAACTTGCAAAACTTTGTCTGTAGTTTTCAGGACTTTCATTAAAAATGTTCAACTCCCAGTTTAGAGGAGTTTTGGATGAAAGTTTTCTAGACGTTCAGGAATTTTATTTCTTTATATTCTCAGTTTTTAAAAAAGAAAAAAAAAATTTAAACTATTTTCTGATTTAAAATTAAAATATTATGGAATCAGTAACAACAAATTTCAGAAACTTGCAGTAATTTCAATGGTTGGATGCAGTAACAGTGGTAGTCAGAATTTTTTTTTATTGGGGTTTCTAATGACTCCAAATTTGAGCTTTTAGGAAATGTTTGGGGATTTGAAACTTAATTATTTAATCTACAACATCAAAAAATTTCACCATGACAAAAAAGGCACCACTTTTCTTTTCGTTTAAAACATGTAGGCCTAATCATAATCCCAAATGCTTTTATTTATATTTTGTAATGGCAGTCTCTACAAACTGTGAGGAAATAAAAAAATCAGAGGAAGAGTGATGTGTGTGTTTGTTTCTAGGCTTTCTATTACCCACCTGATGCAGGGCTGCCCATGGGAGGACCAGGCTCCTCAAAATTCCTTCGCCTGGAGGTCCATTACCACAACCCTCTCCTCATAGCTGGTATGTACACACACAAACACACAAGTTTACACTATCACATGCAAACACTCTCTTTTTCTCTACACCTTCTTGATAAGCACCAGATTTTTTTTAAACACGGCAAATCATCCAAAGTTTTCTTCACATACTTTTAATCTCACTTGAGTCACTGCAGACCCTGATCCTGATCTGATCCAAGCTGAGCTCATAATATTCAAATGTCCTACATTACTTTCTAACTTTTTCTAACTTTCTTTCTTTTTGGCAGTTTAAGATTTCACTAAAGAAAATGCTTTCCACAACTTAAAATATCCCTCTTATTTTGAATTTGATGGCTGCAACATGTTCCTAAAAAGCTGGGACAGGCTCATGTTTCCACTGTGTTCCATCACCTTTCCTTTAACAACACTCAATAAGTGTTTGTGAACTGAGGACACAAATTGTTGAAGCTTTGGAGGTGGAATTCTTTACCATTCTTGATTGATGAACAACTTCAGTTGATCAACAGTCCGGGGTCTCTGTTGTTGTATTTTGTACTTCATAATGCTCCATACATTTTCAATGGGAGACAGGTCTGGACTGCAGGCAGGCCAGTCTAGTACCTGCACTCTTTTACTATGAAGCCACGCTGTTGTAACAGGTGCAGAATGTGTCTTGTCATTGTCTTGCTGAAATAAGCAGGGACGTCCCTGAAAAAGACGTGGCTTGGATGGCAGCATATGTTGCTCCAAAACCTGTATGTACCTTTCAGCATTAATGGAGCCTTCACAGATGGTCAAGTTAGCCATGCCATGGGCACTAACACACCCCCATACCATCACAGATGCTGGCTTTGAGACTTTGACCTGAGAACAATCCAGATTGTCCTTTTCCTCTTTGGCCTGGAGGACACCACGTCCATGACTTCCAAAAACAATTTGAAATGTGGACTCATCAGACCACAGCACACTTTTCCACTTTGTGTTAGTCCATCTCAGATGAGCTCGGGTCCAGAGAAGCCGGCGGTGTTTCTGGGTGTTGTTGATATATGTCTTTGTCTTTGCATGGTAGAGTTTGAACTTGCACTTGTAGATGTAGTGATGAACTGTGTTAACTGACAATGGTTTTCTGAAGTCTTCCTGAGCCCACGTGGTAATATCCTTTACACAATGATGTTGGTTTTTAATGCAGTGCTGCCTGAGGGGTCAAAGGTCACGGGCATTCGATGTTGGTTTTCAGCCTTGCTGCCTACGTGCAGAGATTTCTCCAGATTCTCTGAATCTTTTGATGATATTATGGACTGCAGTAGTATGAATGTTGTATGTTCACAAAGTGGTGAACCTCACTCCATCCTTACTTGTGAACGACTGAGCCTTTCAGAGATGCTCCTTTTATACCCAATCATGACACTCACCTGTTTCCAATGAACCTGTTCACCTGTGAAATGTTCCAAACAGGTGTTTTTGGAGCATTCCTCAACTTTCCCAGTCTGTTGTTGCCCCAGAACAGCTCTGAATGTTTTAGGAATTCTGCCAAGCTGCAATCTTTTTTTTTCCCACCAGAAAGCTTTTTTTTTTTTTCCCTTGGCGGGCTTATTATTGCTTCCTGAAATTGTATTTTTTGTTCCATGAATGATAAACTTCAGGTGACTCTGCAGGTCTCTCTCCTGACTCACTGCTGTGTTGTATCAAAGTACATAAACATCATCATATTGGCTGGTCTTTTATTATAATCCAGAGGCAAACTGACTGTTTTCCTTATTTTAATGTTGTGTTCCTGATTTTTTTTTTTCCCCATGCAGGCCGTCAAGACTCATCCGGGATAAGGTTACATTACACCCCCAGTCTACGACGTTACGATGCAGGAATCATGGAGCTCGGCCTCGTTTATACTCCCATCATGGCTGTCCCACCCAAACAGCAGGACTTCTACCTCAGTGGATACTGCACCTCTAAGTGTACCAAGACTGTGAGATGAAACACATCATTTACTGCTTTTTCCATGCAACAAATGATAGAAATACTGGATGAATATGAAGCCATGTGTCTTTAAAGTTTTGGTCCCTGAGCAGAAAATCTTGCTTGAGGCTAAACCTTTAAGTGTGTGTGTTTTCATTGTTTCTCTGTTCTTCTGTTTGTCTGTCTAGGCTTTACCTCCAGGGGGGATCTTTATATTTGCATCTCAGCTGCACACCCACGTGGCAGGTCGTGGGGTGAGGACGGTTTTAGTGAGGGGAGGCAGAGAGGTGGAGGTGGTGCAGGAGGACCAGCACTTCAGTACACACTACCAGGTGAGCGACAAAAGGCCAGTTTACCCAGAGGCCTCAGAGCAGAGATCCTCTTTAACGTACTATAGTGGAAAAAAGGAACATCACTGGAGAGCTGTGTGCCACAGTAAGAAAACAACAAAAATGTAAAATACAACAACAAACAAAAAAATAAGTGGAAGAAAAGCTAAAGG
Source organism: Labroides dimidiatus (assembly GCA_030710495.1). NCBI lineage: Eukaryota > Metazoa > Chordata > Actinopteri > Labriformes > Labridae > Labroides > Labroides dimidiatus. The sequence continues at coordinate 4,767,321 of CM061157.1, forward strand.
ATCACCCTGTGTGATTTTGTACAGCTGGAATATTTTACAACTTATGGAGTTTATGACAGAGGATTTTGGAATATTCAGAGTTTAAAAGATTTTGAAGAATTTGTAAACTTGTAGAAATTGGCAAATTATTATTATTAGTATTATAAAAGTGCTGCAGTGCCCCAAAAATACTACATTTTTTTCTTTAGTTTTACTTTAAAATTCAAAATTATAGAATCAATAATTGTTTGGTGTTAATTGGGAAGTACATTTTTCACAACTACCAATAATCTATTTATGTTCCTTTACAACAAATCATATAGACCAGTGGTTCCCAACCTTTATTCCCTGGAGCCCCCTCCCTGCGTGTGTGACAAGGCTGCACTATTCTTCCATTTAGCTCCAGATCATATCAGAAGTAATGTAAGGTTTCCTCTCTTATAGATCAGGTCTGTACCTCGTTCTAAATAACGTTATATTTTTAAATGTGGACAAGAATATGTGTTCTATATGGGTTTACACAGACTTTTGATTACCTCATTAAATGAGTCATTATGACTTTTTTTTTTTTAATCTAACATACGCAAATATAATTTTGACACTTTTTTAGCCTCAGATCAGTCAAAGTCTTTTACCGCCTCGAGCTCTCTGTCATCATGTTGGGCTATAAAACCTCAAACCTGTTGACTCCTGGCCTGGCTGCGCAGATTATGTCAGTTTGTTGTTGTAGTCAAGTTGGATACTATCTGGTTTCAACAGTTTGTTTTAGTTTGAAAGCCACTTGGCCTTTTTGGGTGGTGTTCATGCACAACTTCCTGTCCTGTTCCTGTCCTGTCTGCTTTGTGTTAACTGGCCGGAGCAGGGATGCAGCTGGACCAGAACAGACACACGGACTCACAGGCTCTCTCTCTGTATTGTTGTGCCAGTAGTTGAAATATACAATCTAATGTTTAAACTGTGCAGCTGAACTGAGTTTGTGCTTCTGTTCTACTACTCATACAAATGATGGTGCAATGTTAACTCCAACACCCGCGACCCTGAACAGGATAAGAGGGATAGAAGATGGATGGATGGATGAAAAAACACAAACAGAACAGAACAAAACAAAACATCTAACCAGAAGAATAGGAGCAGAGATCTGAGATATCTACATGTTAACTGGGGAGATACATTATTTTTTTTAGCCTGCAACAATTTTTAAAGATGTTTTTAAGTTTTTTTTCTGCTAGATTTTTTCAAGATTTTGAAAATTTGAAGAAATTCAAGATTTTTCATAAACTTTTAACAGAAATAATAAGGAACATGCTGAATGCTAAATTTCAGAAATCTGAAGTAATTGTTAATAAAAATTTCCAGTAATTTTCAGAAACAATGTATTACGACCCGCTTGTGAGTGGCCCTATGGGGCTAACATCCATCCATAAATGACCCAGACAAAGATACAGCAAAACAGCCTGACAATTACAAAAAGAGATTTATTATTATTATTATAACACACACAGAATTAAATAACAAACAACTATAAATGAACAAGACAACAAAATTCCCAAGCAGAGGTCCCCAACTGAAACAAAATTCAGAACTTTATTCTTTAAACTATATTATAAATTTAAAACATTTTGTCTGTAACAAAAAGTTATTTTCATTAACGTACATTTTATTTATTATTGTTTAAATTGTTTAATTCTATTATCCCATCATTATTCACAGTAAGGCTTAAAGCTTTCTGTCTTAATCTTCTCTCCAAAGTGGCACTGATTCGATTTTTCAGTTACCAATCCTTAAATGAGTCGTATAACAGTACATTTGATTTTACTTAAAGGGGCTAAAGGTTATAGGGAACTGTTGGTGCCATTTTTAAAGAATATGCTACAGATTAAGTAAAAGGTTTTAGTCAGTTTCGTCCAACTTTGCCGACATTTCTCTTCCCCCAAACTCAGCTCCTCCTCTTTCCCTCCATGTCTTTCTGACCAGTGTCTGTTTCTGTGGACTTTCAGTTTGTTCCATGAAGTCACTCAATAAAGTCAGCTCAGGCTTTGGACGTTTTGTTCAGGAAACCTGATACTCAGCACAAAGTGAGCTGCATGTAAAGCAGGTGCGTTTTGATCACATGGTGGTAAATTAACACACCTGGGCCTGAGCCGAACCTATCCAAGGGAAACCTGAATTTGGTAATCACACCTTCATGTTTTTGTTAACAAATCCAAATAATATGAGAGCCCCGAGCTCACTGGTTGCTAAAACAAGCGTACATCTGACGAGCAGAATACAGAAGGAAAAAATCATCCTTTAAAAGCCAATTTCAATCTCTGACACAGCAGAGGACGAGGATTTTTCACATGAAGAATAAATAGTGCTTTGTTTGGGACTCTTCCTCACACTGGATTAATCTGCATATGGTGCTGTTGTCGAGTTAGAAACTAAAAACAGATCACAGAGCCTGTGTTTATTTTTGTGAGGGAACATATCAGGCACAGTAATCATAAGTATTTATCTTTTTTACGTCTAATGAGATTAACAGCACAGAGGACACGTCCCTCACTTTGGATACACAGAAAACTTTTGTAGCAACAATTTGTGCTAAACACAAAAAGAAAACAACATGAAAATTAAGTTGAAGAAGTTTTACATTAAAACTCTGATTGTCAACTGGACGAGCACTGATGAACATCAGACATCAGACAACAGCTGTTTAGTGTTTTTTTTTTTTTCCTCAGGCAGGTACACACACACACACACACACACACACACACACACACACACACACACACACACACACTGGCGCAGAACAAAGGACATCTGCTGGACGTCCTGATAACATCTCCAGCTGCTGTTGACGTCAGAATAATCTTAACAAACCTGTTTGAGGCTGTTGTTTCAAACCCTGCAGCCTCATTAAACAACATGAAGACTTTATCAAACAAGTCTGAGCTAAACTAACAGAGAGTCGCACAACCTCTGTGACAACAACGACAACAGACATCAACATCAAGCAGCCTCAACTTGCTGAGCTTGTTATAAATTTTGTCTAATTATGCCTGAAGTTAAAATGAGAAACAGAGCTGCAGTGAAAACCTGCACAGGTAAGAGGAGTCTGGTTAAACCTTTGAAGACTCTTTCAGTGTCAGCACTCTCCTGTTCAGACTTAATCAAAGTTAATGTTCCTGAATCATCTGAGCGGATCCTCGCTTTAAACCTGCTTTTGATTTTTTTTCTTCTTCTTCTTTTTCTTCACAGACAATTCGGGTTCTGCACAAAATGACAAATGTGTTACCTGTAAGTATTAAGATGAACCCTGTGCCTGCGTCTAAATCAAGCAAAGACTGTCCCTGTCTTTCCACTCTGCAGATTTTACTCCCCGACAAGAAAAGGGGAATTTTACCATTCTGCACACTCAGCTGTCTCGTTCTGAATGGAAGTGTCCCAGATGTTCCTTTCCCCTCTTATGCATTTAAAGTATTAAATTAGAACACCTCTCTGCTGTGTAAGGGGCTTCTGTGGGGAGGGGAAACAGGGACAGGCTGTAAAACCAGCGCTATGATGAGAAGTTCTCCAAAGACAGACGAGCCAAAAGCAGCATCTCAGCTCTTCAAAGCGAAAGCTTCATTTAACCAACATTCGGCTCTCTAAAATAACTGTTTTTTGCTGATTGAACTTAAATGAGCTATGCTAGGCCTCATTCACAAACTGTCCTTTGGGAGAGATGGATCCTCACACCAGACATTCTGTCCCTCTGGTACTCCTGTAGTGGCTTTAGATAATTTACAGCTCAGAGAAAAAAATTCAGCGTTTTTCTTTCCCTGCTGTTTCAGAAAACCAGCGTTTCAGCCTCTGACTAAAAAACTTCTTTTTAGCTGCTGTCTCTTTAAGGCTCCTGTACTCAAACCCTCTTCACTCTGACTGGCTAGCTCTCTGGAGGCCTGTTTAGGGTGATTGAGGCCCACCCCTCAGTGTGGCATGAATCAGTTAGGAGATTCTTATAAGTTGACTTTATGATTTCAGTAAGTCTCATGAAGAGCTCATGCTGTAGTAATTGGGCCATTGTAGATGTATTGATTGATGAGGTAGCACCTTGAGATGAATCATCTGCTTTTCAAGGAGTTCACAAACAAAGATACATACAAGACAACAAGAGCAGCACAGACATCACAAAACACTCGAAGGAACATCAAAACATCTACCTTACAGAATATTATAACAGAAATACAATGCAGACATTAAAAAAAGAAAAAGAAAAAAATGATATGACGCAAACATAAACAAAACAATACAACCATTCCACCCAATCTGTGCCATTTGTGTCCCCCAGGTAATAAAATGTATAAATGCATGATGAAATTAACTGTAAAATACATTTTTGTATTAAGCCAAGTGTCCTGCACATTGAACAGATTTCAAGTTCAATAAAAAAATAATTTAAAAGATTAATTTAAAGTACATTGAACACTGGAAAACAGCATTTTAGACTTTACCATGAAATATAATAATTCAAATCCTCCAGAAATGTAATATATTTTTACATATTTGTTTTACTCCTTATCCCAAATATACTTTAGTTTTCTTTTCTTTAAAAGAAATATAATAATTTTAAAATAAATAAATAAAAACATTTAAGTTAAATTTCAGACTTTAGTGGTGTCCCTGGGTTTTGACTCAGTCCTGTTACCCTCACACATCTCCCCCTCTGAAAAGTTTGGAATATTCCACAAGTCACATGGTCCACAGGAAGTAGCATCATTCAGATCCTCTGCAGGCCATGGGAAGGCCCAGAGTAAGTCAGCTCCTTTATGTTTCTGTATGTTGGATGATATTTACACTCTGACTGAGGGGCTTCAAATCTCAGCTCACTCCTCTTACTCTAATCAGTTTTTGATTTTATTTCTTCATTTTTTAAATACAGTTTTTTATTGAATCACTGTAATGTGCTGAGTGTCAACATGCTATTAGCATAAATGTCATGTGGCTATATTTCCTGAGTTTGCTAATTCTCTGCTAAAAACTCATTCCTGTTAACTTCAGTCTGAGGACCAGGACCAGGAGCCAGTAGAGTCCTCTAGTCCTCCAGTCTGTTGATTTATTAGTCTGAATATTAGTTCACCTCATGATGATTTTTAGCATTTAGAGTTTTAATGACTTCAGTTGTTGAGATTTCAGATCAGTTTGATTATGTGAATATAATACTTACAGTGAACCAAGCTGCCACAAAGTGCTGCAGGAAAGCAGCAGGAAATAAGCTGACAGACTTTAAACAGGCTTTTTACACCTCACATGAGTTTAGAGAACAGGACTGAGAAACATGAAAACATCTTCAGCTCAGGGAGCTTGTAAAACTTTCTAAAAACTTGCCTAAGATGGACTAATAAACATTTTGAGGAGTTCTATTTGTATACTGACAGTCATTAAAAACTTTGAGGCAATACATTGTAAAATAATTTTTATTTGTCACAATCCAAAGCAATTTTTCTTACAAACAAAATAAAGAAGAAAGAAAAAGTGTCTTATGCACATTTCTCAAAGAAAACAGAAAAAAAAGGCAATTGTCAAGAAACACAAATTTCACAAGATCAGTAAGAAGTGTGCCCTCCATTAGCATTCACACAGGCGGTGATGCGCTGACGCATACTCCTCACCAGTCGTTGAATGTTGGCCTGTGGGATCCTGAGCCACTCCTCCTGTAGTGCCTGGATCAATTGTTGCCTATTTCCAGGAGGGGCAGCCCGATTGGCCACTTGCCTCCCCAGTTGATCCCAGAGGTGCTCAATCGGGTTGAGATCAGGTAAGTAAGCAGATCAGGGCAACACATCGACTCTTTGTGCCTCACTTCACTGTAAGACAGCCCTGCCTGCACCATCCCCAAGGCCATCAGTTGTTCGTCATGAGTTAGGCGTGGCATTTTCACATGCATGGGAATAAAACTGGTGGCCTTTTTGTGACCATAATATAGGCTTTCGAGACCACTCCTTAAATTAAACAGATTCATAGGGTATATTGCTCAAATGACATGTGAATGACATTTCTTCATATTGTCCCCCTGATGTGCAGTCAAACGTGACCAGTGAACAACTCATCAATTTCAGACATAATCACACAACTCAGGCACAGACAAAACAAATGGATTTGCTCCCTTCAGTATTTGCACCCAAAATAAAAAACTTGGTACCTCAAAGTTTTTAATGACTGTCAGTATATATTATCAGATTTTGTGTTACATAGAGCTACATAAAACAAATGGCACTGATTCAGTGGAATGGCCCTTCTAAAATGAACCAAGATTTCTACAACAAATAAATATGTCATTGTTTAGAAATCTGCACATATACACAGTAGTAAGGACATCCAGCATTGTCACTTTATGTGTATGCTTAAAATAAAATGTATTACATGAAAGTCAAATACCCCCTCTTTCTGTGAGGAGCTTTTTAACTGGTAGAAACTCATTCTGATGCTTCTATCTGACCTACAAATGCACAAAAAAAACCATTGAATTTTCACATTAGCCATTTGAAACAAAGTCATACTAACACTGTTGTATAATAATGTAATGAATCAACCTGTTTGAGTTCCTGTTCTCAGACTCTGAAGATGGGAAAGGCTTCCCTTGTACCTCATGCCCTTATATGGTCATTTGAGGAGTATAATTTCAGGGGAAAAACAGAAGATATTGGTGAACTTTTCCATTGTTAAACCTGAATATTTGTGCTTGCTCCCACAGGGCGACGTCCTCATAACAAAGTGTACTTACAACACAGAAGACAGGAGCAAGCCAACAGTGGTGAGCAGCATGCAGAGCACAGTTTCTGGGACTGTATTTATTTTTCAGGAGTTCACCTTGAGCACTGACAGCAACAGCTGAATATATCCTTGAGTGTTGCCTGTTTTTAATCTCTCCCCTTGCTCATCCTTCTTCCTCCTAATCCTTCCATCTCTCCCTCCTCTAATACCTACATCTGCTCTTTGTTCTGTCTATCTATTTCCTCCTCCATCCAAATCTCCCCTATTCCTCAGGGAGGTTTCGGCATAATGGAGGAGATGTGTGTTAACTATGTTCACTACTACCCTCGCACCAAGCTGGAGTTGTGCAAGAGCCACGTGGACCCAGACTACCTGCAGAAATACTTCAACTTCATTAACAGGTAGCACACACTCCCATCTGTCCGTAAAATCATTTGCATGTTCTGCTTGTCCTTTGTTCTCTTTCTTTCTTTTTTCTTCTCCCTTTCCGTCTCCAGTGTGACTAAGCACTTTTTGGCTTTCTGCATTCATCCCTTTCTCCCAGAATCCTTCACTCTCAGGAACCACAGTGATTACTTCTTTTAATCTTGAAATCCTGCTGCTTTGTCCTTTAACTGATCTGCTAACGGTTCTGTCTGTTTTTTCTTTTTTTTCAATCTCATCCTCCTTTCCCAATCTCACTCTGCCTCCCTCATTTATCGACTTTCTGTCAACCTTTCCTCCTCTCGTCTCCCCACTCCAGGTTCCATGGAAATGACCGGTGTGTGTGCGGTGAGGTTGGTGTGACTGAGCAGTATTCTCAGCTGCACTGGGACGCATTCGCTGGAGAAGTGCTGGACTCTCTTTACAACACAGCACCCATCTCCATGCACTGCAACCAGTCAACTGCACGCCTCTTTCCTGTAAGTCCTGCATCGCATGCATACTTAAATTCGCCTGCAAAGCCACAAATTCAACCCGCTCAAAGGCAGATAAGAGTTGGACAGCTTACAGTCAGAGCAGCTGAGTGGAAAGCTTTGTAACGTGTGATATAAACAGTCACAGAAGGTTTTTTGGATCAGAGCTTACAAAGCAAAGTGATGCAGGGACCTTGTTACTCTTTCAGTTGTGCAAGTGCAAACCAGGCCAGATCCACCAACATGAAATAGATTTCAGTGTTTGGATTGAGACATGGAGAGCTCCACCAGGAGCAGAACAAGATGATAAAGCATGCTGAACTAGATTTAGAAATCTGTGCATGATTTAAACATCAGGAGGAGGCGAAGGAAACCAGACACGCTGCTGCTTGATTTTTCACCTGTAAGGCTGCTTTTGAGGGTCTTTATTTCATTTACTACATTAACTTCAGTCACACTGTGGCCTTCATTTTTCAAACGTGTAAAACTGAGTGCAGTCAAAGCCCACACCAGGTCTGAGGTTGTGTAGGCAAGATTCCCTCCAATCTGATCTGAAAACTCGAACAATTTGTTCCACTGGAAGCCTTCCACTCTATCTAGAGAAACAGACAATGGAAATCCTTCAAACAGTCCCTGTGTTCTTAAATTGCATGGTCCAATCAGATTATGCTTCTTCTTCTTCTTCTTCACTGGACGTTGTACGAACAGGGATCAATTGCTTCTACCCCGACGTTGACACTGAATATTTTGAGATTGAATTTTTGGAGACTGACTTTCTCAAGACACTTATTTTTATTTTACACTTATTTTTTTTTTAGGTTGCATTTTTGTTCACTGATTTTTTTTAGATGTTGAATGTTTTTACGTCAAGTTTTCATAAATGGAATATTTTGAGACATCATCTTTTTTAAACCCTGAAACTATTTCAACACTGAAAAAAAAAATCAAAGGCGGAAAAAAAACAGTTCTAGAAATTCGATGAATTTTAATTTTCAGTCTGATTTTAATGCAGAAAAAATAATTTTAGAAATTCATATTCAAACTCTGATGGCACAGAAATACTTCAATAACAGAATGACCACAAATAAAGTAGATGAGATGAGATGAGATGAGATGAGATGAGATGAGATGAGATAAGATAAGATAAGATAAGATAAGATAAGATAAGATAAGATAAGATAAGATAAGATAATATAAGATGAGATGAGACTTTATTGATCCCGGGAGGCGGGGGGGGGGATTCTTTTGTTCCAGCAAAATACAGTTAAAGTACACTATACTAGCTAACTCTATCAGTATGCTAAAACTATGCATATTACAAATTAACAAATTAGCAAGATTATGAATGGCATACTAAAAATAGAAAAGATAAATATGTATCTGAATATGAATTTAGGATGTATGAACAAGAGGCAGAAGTTACAGATATTTATGAGTAGCACGGGTGAGTTAAGGTGCAGTGTCGTGTCCAGAGGGTGACAGTCTGGAGCTTCCTGAGTTGTTAAACAGTCCGATGGCAGTGGACACAAAGAAGCACCTGAAGTCTTACACCTAGGTGAGATGATGCGCTGACTGAAGGAGCTGCCCGTCAGCCACAGCTCATCATGGAAGGGGTGAGAGGGGTTATCCAGGATGGCATCAGTTTGTAGGTTAACCAGTTCACAGTCCTGCATATCAAAAATGTTTTATCTACAATGGACACGTTGCAGGTTTGTCTGTTCCTCTGTCACTTGTGCCTGAAACTCACTCCTCAGTCCTGTGACAGGTTCAGGTTCAGGTTCAGGCTCAGGTTCAGACTCAGGCTCATGTTTAGACTCCTGAACATGGACCTGAATAGAAATAATGAATAATAGTGGGGCTTCTAATAGTTGGATATCACAGATTTATAAGTTGAAGTTAAAATAAAGGCTGTGTAAATTAAATGTTTACTCTGTTGTAGTTTGTTTTTTCATATCAACACTGCCGACCAGACTGTGAAATATAAAGACATGAACTGTGTCAATAGAGCAGAAACCCTCCCAAACCAAAAAGAGCTCACAGAGAGCTGAGTCTGAGACCTGGGTTAGAATAAAGGATCCAGAAAACCAGGTCCAGACAGAGAACTGCTCCAGATCTATCAGAACATTAATGCTTTGATATTTTCAGATTACTAATCAGACTGCTTCATAGTTTGATAATATACCGTAGTTTAACGTTGAACTTCAAATCTGTTTCTGTTCATCATCATTTATAGCTTCACTTATTATTTCCTCTCCATAGTGAGTCCATATTTGGTCAGAACCTCGGCTCCAAACCAACTTTTTCATCAAACACTCAAAGTAAAAACTGGATTTAGAATATCAGCAGTTAATATTGATTATTGGAGCTCAAACCTGGTTCACTGAGGTTGGAGAAAGAAGACACATTTAATAACACAGCTGCAGACGGCGCTGGTGTTTCAGTGTAAAGTGTGACCCTGTTAACTGGAGACTCTCAGCCGACCATCACTGACACGTTCAGCTGAGAGTCTCCAGTTAGCACGGTCACTCTTTACCCTAAAACACTGGTTGCTCTGTAACGCTCTGAACTCCATAGAAGTTGACTCCATGGTGTCGTATCGTTTCTGACAACCGACCACAGAACAACTGGACATTTTTATGCTGTTGACAGTTTGAATTTAATGTTTAAAGAACAAAAACTCGTCTGAATGAATGGAGCTAAACGCTGCTCCTGTTGCCCAAATGTGTGCACATCTTGATGATGATGTAGGTTGGAAGGGGGTCTAAATTTAGCTTCAGGAATTAGTCGTGCCATAATGTTAGCATTGTAGCTGTATTTATCACTGCTAAAGTAGAAAGAGAAAACAATGATTTACTTACTTTTACGTGTGTTGTGGTGTTGGCATTTTGTAGTGGCTTTTGCAAATTGTTTGACATGGACCAGCCAGCGGAGGATACGATCCCACTTTTTCCACATTATTTTCAATGAAAAAATCCTTGACTTATATTGGGGTTAATACAGTTCATTTAAAGATCAAACAATAACAAACACAGCAACAAAAATCAGCCTATGTGCCTTCACAGCACCCAGTCATTCATCGCCATGAGGACATTATCGGTACCAGCTATTATTTATTCATTTTCACTGCATGCTGAAATAATCATCAACATTTTAAGGCTGAACAAAACTGACAGTTTAATTGGCACAACACTAATCTGATATGAATCATTTCACACAGAAACACTCCAGCTGGGGAAGTGGACCTTGTGAAAAAGAAGTAAATTACCACTTCACAGTCTCAGTAAGCTGAGCCATGGAAATACATGCAAGACTATTAAAAAAACTCTTTCCTGTGAATGTTCCACACATCGTTTCAGTGATAAATTATCAGACTCTTAATATGACCTGTTACATTTCATGGACACAGCACAGTTCTTTGTTCAACTGACCCCACACTAACTTATAATGTCTCTTTCTCCAGGGAGAATGGGAGAAACAACCTGTGCCAGTAGTCACATCCATCCTTGAAAAGCCTCGCTACCCCTGTGAGGGAGGCGCACCTCCCACTGGACGACCCCGTACACCCACAGCCTGAGGGGGGGTGGCTTCTACAGACAGGGGCACCTTAATGTGACTTAATAGATGAGGTCCTATTTGTAACTCTGACACAGTCTATGGTTATGTATCCTCTCCTGCTGTCTGTGTTATCATCAGTATAAAGTGATTCAACTCGTATGTCAGGTTTCAAAGCTTGGCTGTATTTCTTATAATAAGAACTGATATGAATAAACATGGACAAGTGCAACTAATAAACAAGAACAAGTGTTGTGAAGAACATGTATTAGTTAGCATTTGCTGTGCTTCTATTAAAGTGAATTGATGTGATTTTGCAGTTTGTTTTCTATTTTTCATATTTTTTTATATTTTTCATATCATCAACTAAATGTGAAATAAAACAACCTAGCCCTTATTTTGTGTCTGATAACACAGTCTGACAGTCTGCTCAGATCTGCTCAGCTTATGACTTCAAAAGTTGAGTAATTATAATACAACCTCAATTCCAGAGAACTTGGGATGTTATTCACTCATTTTGAATTTGATGTCTGCAACACGTTCCTAAAAAGCTGGGACAGGCTCATGTTTCCACTGTGTTCCATCACCTTTCCTTTTATCAACACTCAATAAGTGTTTGTGAACTGAGGACACTAATTGTTGAAGCTTTGAAGGTGGAATTCTTTACCATTCTTGATTGATGAACAACTTCAGTTGATCAACAGTCCGGGGTCTCTGTTGTTGCATTTTGTGCTTCATAATGCTCCATACATTTTCAATGGGAGAAAGGTCTGGACTGCAGGCAGGCCAGTCTAGTACCTGCACTCTTTTACTACAAAGCCACACTGTTGTAACACATGCAGAATGTGTCTTGACATTGTCTTGCTGAAATAAGCAGGGACGTCCCTGAAAAAGACGTGGCTTGGATGGCAGCATATGTTGCTCCAAAACCTGTATGTACCTTTCAGCATTAATGGAACCTTCACAGATGGTCAAGTTAGCCATGCCATGGGCACTAACACACCCCCATACCATCACAGATGCTGGCTTTGAGACTCTGACCTGAGAACAATCCAGATTGTCCTTTTCCTCTTTGGCCTGGAGGACACCACGTCCATGATTTACAAAAACAATTTGAAATGTGGACTCGTCAGACCACAGCACACTTTTCCACTTTGTGTCAGTCCATCTCAGATGAGCTCGGGTCCAGAGAAGCCGGCGGTGTTTCTGGGTGTTGTTGATATATGTCTTTATCTTTGCATGGTAGAGTTTGAACTGTCACTTGTAGATGTAGTGATGAACTGTGTTAACTGACAATGGTTTTCTGAAGTCTTCCTGAGCCCACGTGGTAATATCCTTTACACAATGATGTTGGTTTTTAATGCAGTGCTGCCTGAGGGGTCAAAGGTCACGGTCATTCAATGTTGGTTTTCAGCCTTGCTGCTTACGTGCAGAGATTTCTCCAGATTCTCTGAATCTTGTGATGATATTATGGACTGTAGATGATCAAATCCATTAATTCTTTGACATTGTTCTTAAACTGTTGGACTATTTCCTCACGCAGTTGTTCATAAAGTGGTGAACCTCACCCCATCATTGCTTGTGAACAACTGAGCCTTTCAGGGATGCTCCTTTTATACCCAATCATGACACTCACCTGTTTCCAATGAACCTGTTCACCTGTGGAATGTTCCAAACAGGTGTTTTTGGAGCATTCCTCAACTTTCCCAGTCTGTTGTTGACCCTGTCCCTGCTTTTTAGGAAAATGTTGCAGACATCAAATTCAAAATGAGTGAATATTTACAAATAAACAATAAAGTGTATCAGTTTGAACAATAAATATCTTGTCTTTATTGTAGATTCAATTCATTATAGTTTAAACAAGATTTGCAAATCATTGTATTCTGTTTTTATTTATGTTTTACACAATGTCCCAACTTCAGTGGAACTGGGGATGTAAAATCTGCCCACTCACTTTGCATCTCCACACTTACCTTCATAGCCCCCCTTTTATCAGCCTTTTCACGCCACACAAAGCAGAGTAGAGAAATGAAAATAGAAAACAAACAACTGTGTTCATTTTACATGGGAGGACCATTTGTCAGTGTGTATTATCGCTGTTAAACATTCTTTATATAAATCCTGTTATTAACCTGAACCACTATAAAGAACAGCAATTCCACTGATTAATGACCTTCTGGGCAGAATCAATGAATCACTCTGCACTGGTAAACACTTAGTGCTGAACGGGCAGCAACACACTCAGAGAGGGCAAGCCCAACCTATACATACAAATGCCTTGTTCCACATACGATTTATGGAGGCTGCTCCACAAGTTAACACAGTGTGCATGTGTGTGTGTGTGTGAGAGAGAGAAAGAGAGGGAGAGAAAGAGAGAGAGTGATGAACTGGTTGTATAGTTTGGCCTGAACTATGCACATGTAAATGGATGTAAGCACAGATTTGTCATGTCATGACAACTTCCGCAGCTATACAACCTCCTGTATGTATGTTTGGCTCGTAATAAGCAAATAATTCACAAAGTATTTTTAACCAGTTTACAACTGCTTCTACTGTTACAGACACATGATTCAGATACTGACTTTCTACTTTATATATATATATTTTTTCATGTTTATGGGAAGATATTGTATTAAGATCTGTTTCCCTACATCATTCATAGGGAAGTAGTGACTAAAAGAGTCTGTGAGGACTATCTTTTTGAAGTGGATCACAGTGAAACCTTTTGGCTGGAATCACATGCTGACTGTTGTGATTACATCTTTTTAGATTCATTACATATTCTGTGTACATATTTTTGTTACATTTTTGGAAAGGAAACATTTGTTTGGTGAGTTTTTTTGATGATTTATTTCTACCCACCCTACTGCATGGACCTAAAAGCCAAGTTAAAGGGTCTGTGAGGACTCTCTGTTTGAAGTGGATCACAGCGACACCTTTTGGCTGGAATCATGCGCACACTGTGGTGATGACGTGACTCTTCACAAGGCGTGTGTTTGTTTTGAAAATGAATGGAGATCAGATCTTCTTTTTAACACTACTTTTCTTCATTCAAGACAACTTTTTATCAGATACCATGTGACGAGGTAAGGTATTTATCAACAGTTACACAGCGCTGTTGTTTTGAAATGTGACAAGTAAACTTTGTCAGTTTGTTCTGGAGTTTAGTACCTGTTATTTAGTGCTACTTGCAGCCTGGTGGTCTGAGTGGAGCTCCAAGTGCCATGGATTTCTAGTGTTTCCTGAATTCCTCTGATGGATGCTTGAAGAACTACAGTATTTTTAAACACCAACACTGACTTTTAAGGTTACTGTTTAAGTTTTGAATCATTTCCCAGCAGTCGGTGCACCAGAGATTGAAGCTTATGCAACAAGCTTGCACTTTAAGTGTCTGCTGTGGAAGCTGCATGCTGTTTTATCTGTTACTAAGTTCCTTGTGCATTCTTGAAGTACACAGGGTCACCGTGACAAAAAAACAACCCAAAAACAAAACAGCACATATGATGTGACTCTCACAGGGAACACTGTTTGGATGTCTGGTAAGTGAGGTGAGTCAGTCCCTGTCTGCACTTTATGTTGTTGCCTCTTACCAAAGAACATATTTAAGGGGATAAAACAGGTATTACAGACAGTGTTATAAGAAGTCTGCTTTTTTTCTGCTGAAGATGACACCAGAACTCTGTTCCTCATACCTGGTTAATTTGGTCAGCTGGATAATTTCAGGACTAACCTGACATCCAGTCAGGCTTGCTCTGTTCCTTGAAAAAGATTAAGCTAACTTGCTAAATCAACAGATCGATAAACTTGAACCTGCTTCTGAGGTTTAAGCCAGATCTGAAGACACAGAGCCCAGCTCCCTTTCTGAGAGTAGTGGTGGGCAGATCAATCTGAAATAAAGATACCAACATTGGTATTGGTATTGATAAATACTTGGTGATAATATCGATACTTAAGTTTCAGTTTTTTTCTCTATGTGTGCTCCTCTCCCTCACTTCCTCCCCTGCTGGACTGTGAGTGTGGCTGTTCAGTCACGTCACTCCGACCCCAGACCCCAGACCCCAGACCCCAGACTCAGAGACAGAAGTCACCAGCAGAGTCCTTTCAACATGACCAACAACATCCAGGAAGCTGATTTATAGAAACACAAGTAACATCACTGTTCAAAGTCTAACTGGTCTTCATGGTGTCATTTTAGAAAACTCATTTAATATAAACTATTGAGACATCCACATAATAAATTCAGCCAGTTAAAAAAAAATATGAATGAATTATTTTACTGGAAGTGAAAATATGGAACTACATAAAGATATAAATGTTATATATACAATGCTTATGTTATATATACAACGCTTAACAAGTCTGTTAGACCAGCCCTCAGTCTGAGGTGTTTGCCACGCTGCCCTGAATGATCAGTTTATTACTGATTTCCTCAATATTTGTATGTCTCTGTGATTGTTAATCCACCTCTTTAATTTAAATTATATATTTAATGCTGAAATATGCATGAATATATATATATATATATATATATATATATATATATATATATATATATATATATATATATATATATATATATATATATATATATATATATATATATATATATATATATAGCACATTATTTTTTATAGCACACGATTTTTGTTTTCTGAGTAAAAAAATTAGTGATTTACTTTCATTCATGAACATAAACATTAATTTTACTGTCTATTTGTTATTCTTGATTAATTTCATCAAGCTGATTTTGTGTGTAAAAAGTTTTGGTATCGATGATATTGGCCCTGTATTTATATTCTATATCTATTTTTATGCAGTTTCCCAACATTTTCAGTGCAGCAGCTTTGCTGATGTTCATCTCAAACACTAAATAAAAATGTGCTGGTGGCATAAAAAGGTAATCTTGCACACAAAGTTTGAGTGACAGAAAGTGCACAGCTGTGCTGGGTAGTATTGGCGATGTATGGCCCGATCAGCTGTTGCAAATAAATAAATTGGATTCTTCAAAATCAAATCCAAATCCCTCAAATTCTCTAAACATTTCAGCCCCTCAAACCTCCCAGCTCAGTTAAATTCTTCCTTTTTTCATGTAGAGTTATTAATGTATGAGTTTCAGGTGTTTCTGATGCACTAAACGCCTCCTCCAGATTCATCAAAGTGAAAGTGCTTTCAGTAAATTGGGAGAAGTGTGTGTGCCCTCTGAACTACTCGAGGGCTCTTCTGTGAAGCAGATGCACAAAATGTTAAGTGTGTTTTAACAGCAAAACAAGACAAAACGAGAGCTCTTAAGGCTGCCGGATGCGAAGGCAGCCTTGTTAAATGGCAACATGTCTGCCTTTAAAACAAAACTAGCTAATGGGAGTTTGCAAGCAGCCGCAGCAGCAGCGGCTGGCAGTTTATCGGCACACAGCAAAGCGACGGGGGGTTGGGATCAGAAAAAGAGTTTCAGTCTGTGACTGTGTCTCATCTAATTCTGTCATTTTTCTCCAGCAGTGTTTTGTCCCTCGCTGGTTCTGTGTGCCTCAGGGTGTTTTTCTCTCCCTTTTCCTCCAACTCTGATAAACATTAAGACTGTGTCTGTTTTAACTCACTGTTATCAGCACAAACATCAGTCACTGTGATCTGACTCTTACTGCCTGAAGGCCTGACAGTCTCAGAATCCTTTAATTTCTCCAAACCACATTGGGATGAAATTCATACAGCTCATTATCAAGTACACAACTGAACTGATTCAACTCAGTTTTCTTTTTCAGTATGAATGAAGTACTCAGAGCCTCTTCCAGCTGATTCAGATTTTATTGGATTTGCTTTCATCAAAACGTACAGATGTCTTAAAATCGACACCATCATCGGCATGTTCATGGAAAAGACACATCTGTATATAAGTTTCCTCTCTAACAGCTATCATCAGTTATTTTGCCCTTTAGTTAACTGTTACACAAGTTTCCAAAGATTAAGACTTTAGAGATATTTGTGTCCAGGTTTGGTTCTGCTAAAGAAAGATGAAGATGAGGTGTCGAATGTGAAACTGACCTGGAAAAGTTAAACTGAAGACTGTTTGTGCGCAAGTTAGCTTGATTTGGTTTTGATAGCTTTCCTGAAACCAAAATTCAGATTATCTTCAGTATCTAAATCAGGTTAAAGTGGATCAGATGCTGCCAGTAGGTCCTCGGATTAAGACAGTAGTAGTTTTAAGTAGTTTTTTTTTTTTTTTTTTTTTTTAATTACCAAGACAGATCTTAAGCTGGGCAAACAAAGTATTCCAATGACCAGTCCAGGTTGTACCCCTCCTCTCACCCTAAGACAGCTGGGATAGGCTCCAGCGCAGGATAAGCGGTATAGAAGATGAATTAATATCTTGCTCGGTCATCTCTGTTTTTGTCTCTTTGCAGTAGTTTCTTGTTGCCATATTTTTGTTTTGGAGCTCTGTGGTTGATTTACACATTCCTATAATTGTCTCTTTGTTGCATCTTGTGTAGCTTTTGTCGTCATTTTGCAGCTCTTTTAAGTCTCTACGTGGTTACAGCTGAAATACACCAGATGTGTCTCCGGTCTGCCCCCGGATCAGATCGATTTCCATTCAAGTCAAGTTTGTCAACTTAAACTGGATCCGTTCCACTGAGGTCCAGCTGCGTGCCTGGTCCGGCAGGTTGCAGCTAATTAGCAACCATTCTATTTTTGCCAGAGCTGTGACTCATCAATTCACCATAGAGACGATAAAGCAGGACAGGAAGTAGTGCACGGAAACTAACTATAAAGAGCCTGAGACTTTCAAAATAAAACAAACAGTGTCAAAACCTTTGATTGTATTTATCTTTACTACAACAACAAACAGACAATGAGCGGAACCAGACCAGGAGTCAACAGGTTTGAGGTTTTACAGCACAACATGAATGAAGAGAGGTTTATCAATGGAGAGGGAAGCATGGGAACTCCTCAGTCTGTGAAGTCTGAAGCTCGCCAGACTGAACACGCAGCCGGTGTAAGTTGGCAAACGCAGTCAACATGCAACGGAGCAGAGCCGGACTGTAGACGCATCCGGTGTATTTGAGGCATCAGTCTGTTTGCTCTTCTGACAGTTTCTGTCCCTTCACAGTTTTTTAACTTTCAATGTTTTATTTTGCGCTTTTGCATCTTTTTCATGGAACTCCCTACAAGAAATGTAAACAGTCACTCAAAGCAGAGAACCTAACATGGGTCCTTTAGTCCTGGGGTCCCTGGGGCAGAGCCTGTCACGCCTGCTCAGTTCTTCGTATCTCATGGTAGCAATCACAACACTTAGAAACAGCTTCCCTCAAACCCAGAATGGGGGTAAAAATTTGGAGCTTAACATCAAACAAAAATCATCTTGTCAGGTTTATGTTAAACTTTTTCACATCTGGATACAGGTTTTATATTACGTATAAGAAACTAAATCTTAAAGTGGGCACAGAGTTATGACACATACCCTCTATGGCCTTTAAATTACAGATATGAACAGAATTATCATCATTGCGGATACCCAGCACCTCAAAAAGGGATCAAAACCGAGACAGATTCATCTGCCTGTAAAAGCTGCACCTTTCTCAGCCTCATTCTCCAACCAAGAGCTCTCGTGTTACTCTCATCAGTTTTTTTTTACACGTGGTCCTTCTCAGGCGTAGATGCCTCTGACGCGTTTATTCTCAGGGTCAAATGGAGATTTGAGGTGGGCCTTGGCCTTGTATGTCACTCCCATCCTCTCCAGGGTGAAGTCACCACTCTTGATGAAGTCAGCGCTCACCTGATGCAGACAGAGAGAGGGAGGGAGGGGGGGGGCAATGGGATGAATAGGAGAGGAAAAGGGGACGTGGAAGGAAGTGAGAAAGATTTTATACTTTTGAATATGAGGACAGACAGGAGATTAAAATAGAGTGAAAATGAGATGGTTAATTCATCCACGCTGTGAAAAATGATGCTCTTCAATAACAGACAATCTCACAGCCTTCATCTGTGACAGAAGAGAACCGTAGAAGAGTTATAAAACACTGAGAGCAATTCATCCCATCATGAGTCAATGTCAGCTGCCTCGTAACCCAGAGAGTTAATTTTCACTGACTGACTCCCTTTTCCCTCCCTGCAGCTCTCCCACTCATCAGTCATTCGGTCTCTCTTACACACACACGCACACACACTTCATTTTTACTGTATCTGTGTTGACATCTCTAAAGAAAGCAGTCTACGTAACTCTTTGCTTGCTTTGGAAAGGTCTAACAGATCAAGAAAAAGAAGACTGCAGGAAACCTTGAACTTTCAATGCAATGATCTTGAAATAACAGTCCAAAAACAGAGGAAATAACTATAATTAACTTTGTTAGATCACAGCCCTCTGAGTCACTGAGTACGGCAAATTTGCAGTGTGGGCTGCCTCTATAAATGTTTATTCCTTTTTATTAAAAGACGTCAGACAGAATCCATAAATCGCAGCTACAGCATCACCAGGTTGGTTTTCAGACGGCCCCTGAAATGAATCATGTTCTAAATTGTGTTTAAATTTAAAATTTCTATCAAGTGCACAAACAAAACCAAAGTTATCTTACAGCTGAAGGTCTGTGCATTCTGCAGAAACTCTTACAGCTGATGTCTTGAAGTCAGTGTATTTATCATGATTCGAAACTGAACAAGAACAAGATCAAAATACTTCAGAATGCAGAATAAGATATTGGGGGCTAAAAAATTTTGTTCACAGGTCAAAAAAGTCTCGTGGAAAAACAACCCAGGCTGCATGGTGGTGCAGCTGTTAGTGCTGCAGCCTCACAACTGGGATAGGCTCCAGACACCCACGGCCCTGAACAGGATCAGCGGGAGAGAAGTTGGATGGAAAAAAAAAATCCTGATCAAATCCAGATCCTGATCCCGACAAAAAAAAAAATGCTGACATATTTGTTCCATATCGCCCCCTAATGGAGAACATTTTCCTTGGTCAGAAGTAGAGTTTGCTGATGTTTACGCAGCACATAACACTGCAGACCACATTGCAACTGACAACTTACCACCTGGGATCAAGAGACACCTGAGGGACAGGTGAGCTTTGAGTTCATCAGTCTGTAACAGGAGCAACATCCAGTTTGAAAAAATGAAGCCTGGGCTAGTGCTAGAAGTTGATCGATTGTCCGCTTGAGGATGTCTGGAGAAAATGAAAACTATGTACATTTCTGGCTCAGCGGTTTAGAAGATGTTATGATCATGAGTTTGTCCAATCAGAGGTGCAGCTCACGTGACTGACAGGTCTGGCACCCTATAGATGTTAGTAAGGAGGCTGCCTCTTAAAAACTGCCTCTTAGAAGCATTTCCAATATGGCCCCCCGATTGTGTACTGTGTACCAGGAACAGATGGGTGACATCGCAGAAACTAGCTCCATTTATTATACAGTCTATGGTCTATAATGATGGAACAAGTATGTTTACAAATCGAGCATTCATACGTTCCTTTTTTGGTTCTGGCCTTCGGTCATTTTCACAAACTCAAATGTGGTCCTCTGAAAAAGTTTAGACACCACTGACATAACCCTCCATAACCTCAGCCTTAAGTCTATTAGACCATCTGAGGTTTAAGGTTCAGTTTGTTCCATTGGTTTAAATAAAAGAAAGCAAAACACATTTTCAAGTTCTCCTCTTGGGTTAAACCTCCAGCTTTTCTGTAAATGTCAAAAAATGTGGCTGAAAATAATGATGGCTTTGTGTCCATGGCTCTTTTTCAGGAGCTCTAAGAGTGGATGAATGTGGTGGAGTAT
The DNA here is from genome assembly GCA_030710495.1 of Labroides dimidiatus. NCBI lineage: Eukaryota > Metazoa > Chordata > Actinopteri > Labriformes > Labridae > Labroides > Labroides dimidiatus. The sequence continues at coordinate 4,788,232 of CM061157.1, forward strand.
AAAAAAAACAAAGGAGTATAAAAAAAGGAAGGAAGGAAAAGATGAGGTGAAGGAGAGAGCGCTCACAGAGGAGTTCAGACACTAACTGTACTACCCTCAGCAGAGAAGTAAATACACATTTCTGCTGAAGCCACAGAATGACTGTAGAGGATATGATCTGTTATACTGAGTGACAGACGCTTCAGACCTGTGTGTGTGTAGGTGTGTGTGTGTGTGTGTATATGTGTGTGTGTACACTGGGTGGATGTCTTTGAGTGCATTTCCAAAGTGAATCACTTCACAAAGCCAAGTGTCAATTCACTTTGTTTTGTTGGTCACAATTTGGGGATGGATCAGCACACAGACACAAACACACACGCACACATACACACACACACACACACACACCCAGAGTGTACTTATTTGTCTCAGATATAAATCTAAATACTCAGTCTAATCACAGCAGGATCGTTCTGTTTTTCAGAGAGTCAAAAACTGTTTCTGCCTCTGAGCAGAAGCCTTCAAGCTGCAACTTGTTGTCTCTGCTCTCGAGCTGCTTCCATCCTTCTGTTTGATGTTCCATCTGCTCGTCTCTGTGTTTGTCTGCGTTATTATCTCGAGAGGCACTCACACAAAGAGCCACATGCTGCCCATTTAAACTCATAACTCAGAGCTAAGTGAGCAAAGTGACCCGTCAGACATTTGATAACACTCTCACTCTGATGTGTGCAAAATAAAACCAGGATAAAAACAAATACCATCATTTAAATGTTCTCACGTTGGGGTAAGGGAAACAAGACACGGTGCATCAACGCAAAAGTCACATGATGATGAAATGTTACAGCTTGGATCTTGGCAGATATTAAAATACAGGCTGACTGCTTTAGACTGCTTTAGAATATGGAGATAACCTGAGTTACCGTACTGACCCCAATATAAGACGAGGTTTTTGTTGCTGAAAATTATGTGAAAAATTGGTGTCATCTTATAATGGGTCTAACCCATTGACTGTATAACTAATGGACAAAGCCTCCGTGACGTCACCCATCTGTTTCTGAAACAGATTTTTGAAGCAAAACGGCCAGCGCGGCCATATTGGAAATGGGTGCCCGGCAGTCACGTGACCTGAGCTGTGCTTCTGATTGGACAAACTGGTGATCTTAATATTGTCTAAACTGCCGAGTTAGAAAAAATATCACCCCCCGTACAGTGCGTGCTGTTAGTGAAATTAGTGATTCAGACGGGAGACATTCTTTGTACCAGGCTGTAAATGTGCTTATTTTTGCTGTGAAAACGGCTTTTTTTGGCTTGGTGTGTTTGTGACTTCTGGTACTTCCAGAGCCAGCCTCAAGCGGACACTCGAGGAACAGCAGACTTTAGCAATTACACATTGTCTCATATTTTCAGACTGGAGGTTGCCGCTTGGTAACCATTGACACATGCTGATAGTTGTCTGAGGCCGCTACACGACCACAACAGCAGAGGGCGCCAGTGGCCTCACTGTGGCTGCAGTGACTGTCAATCACAGCAGAGTGACAAGAGATGAACAATGGAGAGGTGCTGTGATAATCCAGAGAAAAGTGGATCAAAAGTTGGGCAAGTTAACAGACAACTGAGGTGAAGCTATGATGCTAATTTAAAGATAATGATGGTTAATGCAGCTGAGACGTCAAACAACCATCAGGCAGCCAAAATATGTGGAGTTATAGAGTGTAATGTCCAAAGAAGGCACATCCAAAAAAACCCCAACAAGTTTTCTTTGTTTTTTCTGTCAAACTGCTTCTCAATTTGATTTCACTGTCATGGTTAATAAATAAATACTATTACAATGTTTAAACTGCTAAGTGAGGGGTTTGTTGAGGTATTACATTTGAAATACAGATTTTAATGATTGTATTTACAGCCAAAAACTAAAGAAGTCTCCACTATTTCAATAGTTTTCTCAGAATTTCAATATAAAAAGTTTCTTAAAACAACGCAAATTTTGGTTATCATAGTCTATTTCTGAAAATTGGTCTTGAAAATGGGGGGTTCATATAGTAAAAAATAAATAATACATGTAAATGGAATAATAAATGAATAACCAGAGTTTTCCTACAACCCCAATTAAAGTAAAGTTTGGATGTTGTATAAATGTAAATAAAAACAGAATACAATGATTTGTAAATCCAAACAAAATCCATACAAATCATTGTATTCTGTTTTTTATTTATGTTTTACACAATGTCCCAACTTCATTGGAATAAAGTTGTATATTCATGTCATTACGGTAATGAACACAGAAGAAATGAAAGGGACGCAACAGGAGTAAAGTGATTATTGTAAGAGTTGTGTGTGTATTTACCACTCCTCCATCAGGGTTGCGGATGTAACCGTAGCCGATAGTTTTATCGATGAAAAAGCCATAATCTGAGCGCCGTAAGTGACCAACAGGAACGCCGTTACGGAAAATTGCCTCCAGACCAAACATCGGTACTTTCCTGGAAAAGAAATGCAGAAAGAGAGAGAGAGAGAGAGAGAGATAAGGGAAAGTAAAATTGAACAACATATGGCCTGTTGTGCTCCTTCAGTCATCTCTCTCTACTGGGCTGTGATAAATATTCGATTCTGATTGGTCAAAACCTCATAACAGTTATTAATTCTCACTGGTTTAAGGAACTGCAGACACTATCTCATCATTCCAAATCAATCTGCTGGAATTAGTCGAGCACATTTTACTTCTGCTTGTTGACAGTGTGGTAAAAATGTTAGTTTCTGTAAATAGACTGAATCAGTCGACTACAAAACACTGGATCATATTATACAATCCAGGCTAAAAGTAACCTGAACCATAAGCAGTGGTGAAAATAACAATGGTGTTAACCCCCTGCTCATGATACATGTATATATACACTGGTATAGATTCAACAAAGTCCTGGACACATTCCATATTGTCATGGCAGCATCACACAGCTGCTGCAGATTCATTGTCTGAACATCCATAACGAAAATCTCCCGTTCCACCACATCCCAAAGGTGCTCTGTTGGATTGAGATCTGGTGACTGTGGAGGCCATTTGAGTACAGTGAACTCATTGTCATGTTCAAGAAACCAGTCTGAGATGATTCCAGCTTTATGACATAGCGCGTTATCCTGCTGGAAGTAGCCATCAGAAGATGGTACACTGTGGTCATAAAGGGATGGACATGGTCAGCAACAATACTCAGGTAGGCTGTGGCATTGAAACGATGCTCAATTGGTACCAAGGGGCCCAAAGTGTGCCAAGAAAATATCCCCCACACCATTACACCACCACCAGCAGCCTGAACCGTTGATACAAGGTAGGATGGATCCATGCTTTCATGTTGTTGACGCCAAATCCTGAGTCCACCATCTGAACTTGGAGCAGAAATCCAGACCCATCAGACCAGGAGAAGTTTTTCAGTCTTCTATGGTCCAGTTTTGATGAGCCTGTGTGGATTGTAGCCTCAGTTTCCTGTTCTTAGCTGACAGGAGGGTCACCCGGTGTGGTCTTCAGCTGCTGTTGCCCATCTGAATGTGTTGCGTTTAGAGATGGTCTTCTGCAGACTTTCAGTTGGAACCAGTACTGGTGTCCCAATCCGATATTGAATTGGATATCGGTCAGACATCAGTAAAAGGAAAAAGAGGTAAAATCTTTGATATGAGCAGTCCATTCCAGACTCTGCCCCAGCTTCTATCCTGCATGCAGCGGCCATGTGATCACAATGAACAGTGTGTGCTAAGGTGCTAACAAAGCAGCAAGGAGGTGGAGTGATGTCAGCTGTGTGGCAGTATTTGTTGCAGCTCAGTGTAAAACTTGTCATGCACAAGTTTCCCATAATGACACAGAACTGGGGGAGTTAAATACATTTAGACTTTAAACATTTCCCCAAAGGCTGATTCAAGCCTTGAAGACCTGCAAATAGAGCTGAACATCACCTGCTCATCTACCAATCAGAGCTAACGTAACCTAACCCTTCATTTTACTGACAGACTCTCAAGTTTGATCAGATCACTGCAGTATAACTGCTGCATGTGGGCTGGAATGAACATTAACACAAACAGATTAGCTCATGTTTTAGCCTTTAGCCTGTGCTCTATCCCTCTCCTGTTTATCTTTCTTCTTCTCTTCTGTCCTTTTTCCGTCTATCAGTTAAGCTCCAGTCTCCACCATCTCTACTAAATTAATCACAGAAATCATTTTCAGCAGAGAAAAACACAGATCTCTCTTCTCTCTACTAAACTTTGTCAGCTGGCTTGATGTTTTCGTGCTGAAATCAGTCGGGTCCTGTCTGACCTGATCAGGAAGCGGAAGCTAAGAAACAGCATTTACAAATAAGCTATACTGGTGCTGATAATCTCATTTGAAGTTGTGGATTAGGATCAGGCAGATATCTAGAAGAGAGACTTTTTCAAGATCACTTAGAAAGTCCTCACAGGAACTTTAAATACAAAGTCACTTAAATCATCTTCTCCAGTCTGACGCTCAGTTTGAACTTCAGCAGGTCTACCTTACTAAATGCACTGAGCTGCTGTCATGTGATTGGCTGATGAGATATTTGTTTTAATGATCAGTTGAACGGGTGTACATATTAAAGTGGATGGTGAGTGTATGTTAACTTTCCCAGAGTGCCTGAACTCTCCAAAATAACACCATGAAACTGAGCTGACAGTCCCTGGTTTGTATTTCCTGCATCTATGAAACTGGCCACACCTTGGAAAACCTGCTTTGTTTTTACTTTGACATATTCATACCAAGTGAATGTAAATGATCATATAATACAGTTTGTGCAGACACAGCCTCGATGTTTACTGACTCGTCAATAGTGAAGCACACGATGCGTCTTTTCAGCCCCTCTGCTTTCTGTTTCTCCAGGCTATCACGGCCCTGGAACGGGATGGAACTCTTAAGTTTGCAGGTGAAGCCTAGCCCCGCCTCCAGGGGTGTGTCATCAGGACGAAGGTCTGCATGCCAGTGTCTGTAGCCTGGACAGACAGGAGAAGAAAATGAGATTAAAGGTCACCTCTATCATTATTTTGAACCAAAACTAGAAACTACTCTGATCAGTATTTAGTTTTACCTTTCTCTATGCTGAGTGAATCGATGGCCCTGTAGCCCGAGTTGATGATGCCATGCTTCGCACCGGCAGCCATGACGGCGTCGTAGACTGGAAGACAGGAATCTTTGGGAATGTGCAGCTCCCATCCGAGCTCTCCCACAAACGACAGGCGCATGGCTCGCACCTGGACCACGGAGGTGTAGAGAAAAGGCTTTGAGATATTGAGGCGAGTCTCGCAAACACACTGACACACAGTTTTTCCTCTGCTCAGAAGAGTGCAGCAGGGCGCAGGAAACAGCAGCAGAAAAGAAATGAGGTAGAGAGGCACGAAAGGTAAGATAAGGTCCAGGAAGAGAAGACTCTTATCTCTTTGGGATTCTGAATGAATGCTTCATGTCCTGAGAGGGATTCAAAACCGTGTGTGAGGATTAGGAGGAGGGAATGAAAAAAAGGTTAGGTAACAGGAAACAAAAAGAAGATACACACTGCAAAGTTAGAGGAGACAGAGTCTGAGAGGTGAAAGATGTCAGTGTTCTGATGCTTAAAAGAGGAAAGCAATTGCCTTGATTAACACCATGGATATGTTCAGATGTTTTCGTCCCTGACTGAGTGTTGGCAAAGTACACATCTATCCTCTAATGGAAAACAAAAAAAGGAGTTTGAATTAAACTGATTTAAAGAATATTTGCTTCCTGCACCTCAGGGGAAAAAAAGCCCTTATAAAGTCTTTCCAAATGTGAGCAAACAGAGAAAGTAGTCTCTGGATGATCGCTGCAGTGAGCTGCTCAGCAGGGAAGGAGCAAATACCCTCCAATGGAATCTGTCTTTCTTAAAGTACAAATGCTCAGTGTGAAACTTATTTCATTTCTGGGATGTGTAAAAAGTCATCTCCTACGTCTTCAGCAGCTGGTGTTTGTCTATCAAGAAAATTAGCACAAAAAAAGACTTTTTTGTAAAAATGCTTCTTCATTATAAATCTTGTACCTTTGTAATTTTGTATTTAACGTATTTGTTGGATGAGAAGCTGAGTTTGTTTGTTGTGCCTAGGGCTGCACGATATTGGGGGAAAAAAAATCATCCTAATATATTCTAAAGTTTACTTCTCTTCTGCCTGTCTCTGTTCAGCTGAAGTCTCTCTGACTCTCTCTGAAATGATAACAGACCATCACCTAACTGCCTCTGTCTCTCTCTGCCTCTGTGAACACTATTCACATCCACAAAGAGTCTTAATCATGTTGAAACCCGTGAATTATTGATATTGATCTATAATATTTTCTGCAAGTGATTCTTCTTACATCAGGTCAGACTTTAACACACTCCTGCACAGAAGTTTCCTGTTCCTGAGTTTTCCTCCGCAACCAAATAATATTACAGGGACAGTTATTAAATATGTTAATATGCAGAGACCCTCCGGCCAGACACACACACAAACAAAGTGAGAGCCAACACATACATACAGGCTGAGCAATAGTGCTACGTGACAGAGACTCTTCTCTGCAGACAGCAACCCGCTGCTTTGGTGGAGAGACACAGGGTGAATATTTGAATATTTTATTTTCGGTTACAAGCTGCAGTACAGAAACATGCGCACTTGAACACATGCACATACGTGCCCCCACTGAAGGTTTTCTCACAAAAAAAAAAAAAAGAAATCTGACAAATTCTGTAACCGAAAAAAGGAACAGGCTGAAGCCGAGGCTTATTTTTGCCTATCCTATACAATCCATTAAATAACCTGGAATATCAGTAATACAAAGAAAAAGAAAAGAAAAGAACACAAGATTGACACTAAATGATGCTTCTTAACCCTTTCACATCTGATTCATCTTACACTGTGATCCTTTATTATTTTACCTTTCAATGTTTTTTTGAAGGTCAAAAGTGATCTACACAATTTCAAGTCATCACTACGACCATTTCATAATTTAACTACTAAAAATAAAATGCATCTGTATTTAACATTAGTTCTCAGCTTACCCATTTCAAAGACCCCAAACACCCTTAAATTATAATTTTTCTCTCTTACTTTGAAGAGTTTTTGAATACATTCAGGAAGACTTTTATTCCTTACTCGAAATAGTATTTCTAATGTTTTTATATATACGAACATCTAAGAATTTTAAGGTATGGAATTCTATAAATAATTCATTAGTGTTTTCAAGATAGAAGGCTTTATTTATTATTCTTAGAACTCTTTTCTGGAGTTTAATTATGGGCTCTATATATGTTATGTATGTGTTCCCCCAAATCTCAACACAATATAACATATATGGCATTATAAGTGAGAAATACAATATGAGCAAACCTTTCTTATTCAACAAATCACTTGTTTTGTAAATAATACCAATAGATTTAGATAATTTCTGTTTAATATATTCTATATGTGGCTTCCAACTCAATTTATTATCTACAATTACTCCCAAGAATTTACTTTCATATACTCTTTTAATTTCTGTGTGCTCTGAGCACGCGTACCTGTCGGCAGGTAACATTGTAAACAAAAAGAGAGCCGCACTTGATCCCGATCAAGATGACAGACGTGTTTCTGGCCAATAATATCAGGAATTAAGACGGGCTGTTCGGTTTGACTAACGGTTATAAGTTTTATCTTGCCACGTTTTTATTTCAAAGATGTCGGAGCTTTCTCCGTTAGACAGGCTGCAGGGGGTTCAAATATATTCAAATGGATTACGGGTCTTTTTAACTCTGTGTATCACTTGTTCAACTGACATCTAATTATGAATAAAAAAACAAAACAATTATAAATGGTTAATTTTCCGTTTGTTTGCTTTTTTTTTAAATGAAAACAAATTGTCCATCCTCGCACATGAAAATACCATCAAGAAGCTACTCCGTCTACAACCTCCTGGTCTCAATGATCGGACAAAGTACATAATAAATCAGCCCAAGGCCCATAATTTATCTTTCCTTTCTTTGATCTGTATTAACAAACAGGATATTGAAAATCAAACGGATATTCATTTATTTGTTTTCATTTCAAAAAGGAAAAAACAAAAAATGAACAATTTTTCAATGTTTTTGTTTATTCATAATTAAATATCAGTTGAACGAATGATACACAGATTATTTTAAATTTGTTAGAATTGGATTTTTTTTTTTAAAATGACGGCCCTACTGAGCAATGGCTCACAGTTCATCCTCCTCCTGCTTTTTTATAGGCTTGAATAACCTTTTGCCAGAGAACTGAATCAATGAAAGTAATGTTTACACGATGCATTTAGTGAAGATGGCCTTGAAAAGAGAAAAAGGGCGATCTATGCAGGAAGCAGAGCAAACTTTAAGCAATGGATTACTCCAAAATGAAACTACAACTATTTCAAGTTTCTTTTTTTTAAGTGATTTTTTGGGCTGTTTATGCCTTTATTTTGAGCGGACAGGACAGTGGATAGAGCAGGAAACAGGGTGAGAGTGAGGAATGACGTGGGAAAGTAGCAACAGGTCAGACTTGAACCCGGGCTGCCTGCTCAAGAGCTTTCACCATTTGGAGTGCGACCTTAACCAGTAGGCCTTCTGCTCCAACTGTTTCAAGTTTTATGGCAACTCATGAAATCATAACGCTTGAAAAAAAAACCCATTAAAATGGGCTATCAGAAGATCCAAACAAAAAGTTAATTCAGCTCATTCAAAGTTGAACACACAGACCTGGAAGCTGCTTCCTTTAACCCTGAAAGTGATAAATCACCTGAAGTGATTTGAACTATAAGCAAACTGTCTGATTGTCTAAATCACTGCTATGCTCCACTTACATTCAGCGCTCCCTCTCTCTGTCTGTCACTCAACCACTCACTCTGCACGTCGCTCTGCCTGACCCTGATAACAGCAGGTGAGATGACAGAGCGCTGAGACGGAGCTCTAACTGTGCCAGCTGTTGCATATAATGTGGTCAAATCTATAAATGGATGCTCATTTAGATCTATTAGTAATGTGATTTATTAGTAATGAGATTCACAGAAAAGCTCAAATATATTTGTTTGGCTCCAGATGGTTTTTTTTTTCTTCACCTCCCATAATATTGCAATGTGGATTCTGGTCATGCACACATTGTGATAATGATGCTGAAATGATAAATTGTGCAGCCCTAGTTGAGCACATGAAAAATTTACTAATTCTTCTCTGCCAGTGCCAAACAGCTTATTCAAAAATACAATAATTTACATAAGAGCAGGAAAAAGCTTAATTAACCAGTACGTTCCAGTGGGTGGTTCCTGTGCATCTTTAGGACACGTGTTTCCATTCACACAAATGTAGAAACATGCCACAGCCATGCCTTTTAATTTTGTTCTCAAATTTGATGACTTTTCCCTGCTCAAGTCATTCATAAATCTACACCACTTGTGTCACATCAGATGAACATTAGAGCAGAATTAGTCAGAATACAGGGTGAAAGGCTGAAATAGAGGAGTTATTGCTTGCTGAAAAATCCAGAATGGCAGGTTTCTTGTAGGTGTTAGATTATTACCCCAAGATGCTTTTCTGTACGTCTAAGCATGGCTAATCTGCCCACCAAATTTTATACATCCTGGTTAAAGTTAAAAGAGGGAAAAATCCAACACATTAAAAACCCTGTTTATTCACCGGATCTTATATGTGCTCTAAGTTTGAAGTATTCAGTGAAATATTTACATACACACAATTCTAAAGGTGTAAAAATGACACAATAAACCATGTTTTCAAAGATGGACAGCACAGGAGAAAAGGAAAGCAAACAAGTAAGTTAATACGGCAGGGTGTGTAAAAATGAAGAGAGAAAACCATTTCCAACTGTTCTCCCAGTGGGTACTGTGACGGCCAGGCCATCTGGACAGCCCCAGATCACCCTGGGCCCCATATGTACACCATGAAACTCTCAGGAGGTTGTTACATGTAGGCCTGAGTGTATTCATAACAAACATGCCAGAAGATACAAAGGCGTCATCCTGCACACATCAACACTGTCACTCAAAATCTGACCAGGCAAGCATCACTCACAAGCACAAGGACAGAAATGCAAATAAACATATCCTCACACATGCACTCACTCCTCATTTCGATTGGGAAAGAGAAAAGGAGAGAATTAGGGAGAGAAGGTGAGAGAAAGAGGGAGAGAGGGAATGTAATGAGCTGTGAGGGGAGCAGAGGGCAGAGAGAAGGCTCTGTTCTCGCAGCAGTGCAGCCATTAAAATGTCACCAAGACAAGGCCGGCAAACCAGCTGGAACACAGCACAAGAAACACACACACACACCCACACACACACCCACACACACACTTCCAGAAGATGCCGTCTGCAATCATAGAGAGTTGCATAATTCATGCAGGAGCGACTAAGACAGGGTGAGTGTGTGTGGACATATGTGCCGCAGCATGTGTCGGTGCAACATGCGTGTTTTGATCCAAGGCCAGGAACATTGTGGAGGTCAACAAGAGGGGGTGGGGCTACATTACCCTACAGTGATTGTTTACAATAAAAGCGAAAGCTTTGAGTACAATAACTAATTTACCCACTAATGATAAAGAACATTATTTACTCTGTTTGGATTTCTAAATGTTTATAGCTTATGGAGAAAGCTGGAGAGATGGAAAAAGTGGAAAAAAGGCTAAATGAAACACATATCATAGGTAACCTACAGTCTCCATCCACTGAGCCTGGGCTGCATTTGTTTTTTCATACGTATTGACATGCTTCTTTTAAAAATGGCTCCATCCGACCACAGCAGGACTGAGTTGAGGAGCTGTGATTTTATTGTTTCTGGTCTTACCTGATGTCCTGCTGCGTTGACAACTTTGTGGGTTGAGAAGGGGAAAGCTTCGTTGCTCAGGTCCGTATCCAACACTTCCTGAAGAACCTCCCGACTGCACAGACAGAAAAGAAACACAGAATGTTACTAAAAATGACATTATCTTTTCTACACCGGTAGAAAATGTCAATGCAAAGGAGATTTGAATTAACAAGGTTTGAGGCAAGGGGTGGGGATCACTCCACACAGACCAGCTGATCTTGCACCTCACCAAGATGGGGTTTGCTATCTATTGGAAGAGAGCAGACCCCTGCTTCATCAGCAGGTGGAGTATCTGGGGGGTTGTGCTCAATGCACGCAGTCTGAGAGCCACTCGTTCAGAACTCAGACAGAGGGCTCTGCAGTTTGCAGTCTACATGTTGTGGCAGGGGGCGATAGTGAAAGCCTTGACTGTCATGCAGGCACTGGGGTGCACAGCAGCTTGCCATCCAGTAGTAAGTCTGTGGCTATTTGCACATGCGACACTTGCAAAGGTGGTTTGCCAGCCTTCATTTGAATGCCAGGAGGCACAAACCTCATTTGATTACCATTTCACCCTCAGTGGAGAACAACCTCTCTCTGCTGGGGTGCCCTACAAAACCTGTCAATGGGTGCACTGCTGGGATGAGTGTCCTCTTGCATCACAGTGTTCAGAGATGCGCCACTGACAGTGTGTGTGTGGGGAGGGTGGTTGTTAGGGCTGTCACTTTTTGTGCGAGCTTCGAATATTCGCTCGAATATGAGGTGAAGAGTTCATATTTGAACTCTAATTACCTGTTCAAGTGTCGGCTGCATCCATGGTGTTATGAGCCTACATGAAGGAAACTCCTCTGTCTGCAGACAACAACCAGCTGCTTCACATCCAAACCAAGCGGCACTCCTCTGCTGGTCTGTCTGTGGTCAAACTACTCCAACATGAACCAGACTTTGGGCGCACGCACGGCCCTCCTACATCACCATGAAGTGTCTGTTTACATGCAGCGCGGTCTCATCAGAGTCAGCACATTGACACACAGAGAACAGGATTACAACTTTAGTTACTTTTTGGCTCATGTTCAGTTGTTTTGGTCCCACACAGCCCTCTAACACTCCGTTATTGTTTAAAATAACTGTCGAGAGGAGTGGTCACAGCGATCATGTCCGTGTGCTTGTGCATGAAGTGTACCGTGCAGGTAATACTGTAAACAAAAAAAAAAGAGTCACACTTGATCCCGATCAAGTTGATAGAATAATAATGATAGAAAATAATAATAGAAATTAAGACGGGCTGTTCAGCTTGAGTATCAGTTAAAAGGGGGAAGGGGCTCCATTCGTTATTCAAATGAATAACAGGTCATTTTATATTTATTGGAACTTGATTTTTCGAAAAAGTGACAGCCCTAGTGGTTGTGGGTCTCAGTGTAATTCTACACTCCAGATCTGGAGAACAAGGGCGCTGACTTCATGTCCAGAGGCAGCTCCGTGCCGGAGGAATGGAACCTTCACCTGGACATTGTGAAGCACATTTGGACCCAGTTTTGGAAAGCGGAAGTGGCTCTATTTGCCAATCGGGGCAACACCCACTGCCCGTTGTTGTTCTCCCTCGCGCTGTAGGACAGTCCACCTCTGGGGTTGATGAATTTGCACAAGTGCCAAGGCTAAGAAAGCTGCTTTACACCTTTTCATCCCTCTGTCTCATATGCCCCCTTTTGGGGAGAGTGAGACAGGAGCCGTTATCAGTCATTCTGACAATCCCGGCTTGCTGCCTGGCTCCGTGGTTTGCAGACATGATTTGAATGGTGATGTCTCAGCCCTGGACCATTGCCCAGTTCTGGGGGCTCTGTCTCAGGAGATGGGGACAATTGGCCCTTTGCCCACTCTGGGTCAACCTCTTAAGGATTGGCTCCTGAGAGTGACAGACTGAGAGGGGCCGGATCATCTGCACAGGTTGTTTAAATCATCCAGCCAGCAAGAGCGGGATTCAGCATTGCCTGTTTCAAGGCAAAATGGTTGGGGTTCTAACAGTGGTTTAAGGAAAGGTCGTTAGATCCACTGCCGTGTACAGTAGGTTTTATTCTTTACTTTTTACAATGTTTGAAGGATAGAGGGCTGTCCCACTCTTGGGTGCCTCCCTTCCGCAATGGGAACTGCCACTGGTGCTCAAAGCTCTGGTAAAGGATCCTTTGGAGCCTTGTATTGTATTTCTTTGCATCATCTTGCACATCTCATTGTATCTGTGTATCTGACAGCCTCACAGCAAGAGGCTCACCAATCAAATCCCGGTTCCCCCGGTGAGCCTTTCTGTGTGTAGTCTGCATGTTCTCAACCTGCATGTGTGGGTTCTCTCCAGGTACTCCAGCTTCCTCCCACAGTCCAAAAACATGTTCATTAGGTTAACTGCTGATTCTAAATTGCCAGTAGGTGTGAGTGTGACTGTGAAAGGTTGTCTGTCTCTATGTGTCAGCCCTGTGATTGGCTGGTGACTAGTCCAGGGTGTACCTCTCCACTCCCCCTAAGACAGCTGGGATAGACTCCAGACACCCACAACCCTGAACAGGATAAGCAGGATAGAAGATGGATGGACGAATGAATTTTTGAATGGTCAGTTATGAACATTGTGTCATTTGGAATGTGAATTCATACATCAGCTTGTATAGAGTGGAGCTCTAAAGGTGAGGGGGCAATGAGAGAATACTCTAAACACAAATATATGAGCAAATATACTTAAAAGTGAGTTTCTGAAGAAATGTCTTCTGACTGTCTGGGTAGAATTAATCAAAGAAAGTAGAACTGATGGTTATTTCTGCAAAATCAGCTCATTAATGAAAAAATATAAGAGCTGATCTCCCTGGTATGATTTAATTACATTCTCATGAACCAACACTGAGAGAAAAGCGGCATCTTATTAATTTTTTCTTGAAAATAAACTCTTGCTCACGATCAAATCCCAGTTGTAGCTCAGTTTTAATAAAAGCATGTCAATTCAAATGTAATAATATTCATGCTGTGGGTTACTATGAATAATATTACAGTTTTTTATTTCACTTGTGTTAATGGTGTGAAAGATATTTACTCCGTAGGTATCTCAGTTAGGTCATTATTATTATCACCTGGAATATTAAAAAAAAGAAAACACAACAAGAATCTGTTTTATTTGCTACAGAGATGATGCAACTTGCCCTCTCCCACAAACACACACTCACACACACTAACAAAAAAGAATAATATTACATAAAGATGAGTCATCAGAAAGAAAAGCGACTAAGTTTAGCTTACTTTGCTGCTCGTACGTGTGTGAGTGGGCAGGTAGAGACCTTTGCCGGGATATTTTTGCTACAGTGTGGCAGGAGGCCAGGGATGGAGATATTTGGGGAAGGGTTCATGTTACGTTAGTGTGCAGGCATGTGGGTGTCCTTTTCTTCTAATGAGCAAATGAAGCGGTCATAGAGAGATGCAGAGATGTGTGAGAAGGGTTTTATGTGAATAAAATATTTGTTGCATAAATGCATGGGCCCTGCCTGCAGCGATGTAACGATGCACAGACAGACATTTTTCTTTAGGCTCCAACTTATGTCTTACCATGAGCAGGCTTTGCACAATGAACTCAAGAGCCCAGAGCAACCCCAATTAGCCATGTATAATCACTGAATGGATCTGTTTACGCATGTGAGCATGTGTGCTGATGCAGCCTTGCAACCACCAATTTGTCCCTTGGACCAAGCACTAAACTACAGCTCTCAGCTGTCTCGGAGGATGCTTACACTCGCATTCACTCACACACACAGAGCCTTCTTACACAACATATACTCCATATATTATAAGTAAGGTTCATAATCACAAAGCAAATGATGCAGCAGCAGCTTCATCATTTGTGCAAAGGGAGGTTGCACCCTCCCCCCCGTGAGAATGACACAGAGGGAGTAAGTTTAGAGGCATTTCTATAAACGCTGTAATTGTCTCTCTCTCCTTGAGATTTAAAAAGATCAATTTCCTCGGGGAGAAAACAAAAGCTAAACGTTGCGGGGTCGATCTGCTGTAATTCCTTATTTGTAGCAGAAACGGAGGAGGAGGAGATCATTTAGAGCAGGGAGACGCAGATGTCAATCCTGTTGATGCTTTAGAAGCTCAACAAGGAAACATACATGGAGGCAAATGTAGAATCTAACAAGCTGAGTGTGCTCTGGGAAACTCAATGAACCTCAATTTACATCCTATTATGTGTGTGTGTGTGTGTGTGTGTGTGTGTGTGTGTGTGTGTACCCATAATAAACACATACACACATGAGGAGGATTTCTGCTGCTTGTGACGCACTGATTTCTGATTTTACGTACAACGGGCAATTTTAGAAGATAAGGGAAGACACCACAGAAGAGCCTGAGACAAATCTGGAGATCTACAGAGACATGAAGGGAGCTGAGGAACTTAAGATTACAAAAAAGCCTCCGGGAGACTTAAAAAAAAAAACCAAAACACGCAGAGTGGCCTAACCCTGCAGCTGGTAAAAGGAGAGACCAAAGAGAGAGAGAGAGAGCAGTGAGGAAGGGGAGAGCAGAGGGAAAGATGGATTAGGAGTGCAGAGAGTGACCGCGGGAGAGGTAAAGGTGGCCCGGCTTCTGCTTTAAGACGAGAACAGAGAGAGAAGCTGCGGGATGGATGAAGAGATCCACACATTGGATTATTTCTCAAATCCACACGTGCAGCAGGACTCTCACCTGTACAGTCCTCATGCTCAGAGGAGGAAATGGAGAGATTTAAGCTGATAACTTTAACATTATCAGATACTGGAAATCATCAACAACTTCAGACGTGAAAAATAGGAGTAATGTGAGGGCAGACAGCTGTACCTCTCTCAGCTGTCTCAGATTAATCCCTGCTTGTCCTCATTAAAGGATCTAAAATCTGCATTTTTAAATCCCCCACTAATCTGAATAATTTCATCAAACCTAATTTAAATATCTGCTGAAGAGTTGTTGACACTTGGAGCTTCATGGTTTTTCACTCTCAGGTCAACACTGGGGAGCAGTCCTGTGTTTTTGTTTGTTTGATTTTCTTGAAGGGGCTATGAGGACGACCTGATTGCAGTGACACCTTTGGTCAAAATCAGTAGTGCTTCTATGGGATAAAGACTCTACTTCCCATGAGCACTTGCACCCACTGTCTTATCAGTGTGACTCTTGCAAGGTGTGCGTTTATTTTGGAGAGCAGATCTTCTTTTAACTCTAGTTTTCTTTGTTAAGACAACTTTTCCCAGGATGCAAAGCAAGGGGGTAATATATTAAATTGTAGTTATCTAGCACCATTGTTTGAAATGTGACAACAATCAAACTTAGCGTAGTTTAGTAATAGGGGTGTAAATCACCAGCTTCAACATGATACAACATCAATTCTCAGAACAACAGTTCAATATTCGTGGATATCACAAAGTCTTCCACGATACGATTTCGATTGGGTTTGATTTAGAGGCCTGCGATCAATATCAGAAGATATTGTGAATCCATTTAGCACATACTGTTACTTTTCACGTAAAGGAAAAAAAATATATACATTTATTTTTTATATATATTTTGAGACTTTTGTCTCGTTGTTGACATAGTGTCCATCATGCCTACATAAAAAAGGGTCTTAGGGTCTACGTGCCTCGTGTCCTCACAGAAAAATCCAATTTGAACCATTTTTGGTGCTGATAATCTGATTTTGATCAGAGATTATGAACAAGCAAAACATTCACCTCTGATAACAGCAGGTGAGACGACAGAGCGCTGAGATGGAGCTCTGACTCTGTGAGTTGTTGCATGTAATGTGGTCAAATCTATGAATCGATGCTCATTTAGATCTATTAGTAATGTGATTGTACATAGACAGGCTACATAAGTTTAACTGAAAAGTTCAAATACATTTTTGTCTCCAGATGGATTTTTTTTTCTTCAAACCGCATAACTTACAATATGAATATTGCACATGCACACATCCCAATGACGATATTGAAACAATATATTGATGTTTATCCTGTAAAATTTGTTTTATTTCAGTTTTTTTTTCTTCATAAACCTCTAAAATTCAGTTCCATTGTTTGTGTTTTTCTTCAGTTTTAACTCTTTTACTTTCATATAACATGCAGTAAATTGGAAATAACTCCCAAACATTGAAAGTTTCAATTATTGCAGAAAAATGGTCAAAGCACTGACTCACAGGACATTTTCTGGCCTATTCATAGTAAAAATAAGCAAAAAATAGAAGTCCAGGCAAACATTTTGAGACTCAGGTGTTAAAGGGTTAAACCAGTTTGTCTGCTCACCTTCTGGCAAATGGACTTTGTAATTGTATAAACCTTTTCTCAGTTGTAAGCAAACACGTTTCAAACTCTTTGTTAGCATAATTGGTTTTGTCATGAAGTAAATGCTCGTACAGAATCTCTGAGCTCCTTCAAATGTTCTTCAAAAGTTTAAAACTGTCCAATTTTATGGTCAGCTGGCTTTCAAACATGCAGGTGTTGTTAGGAGACATCACTGCAGCAATGTTTGTTTGTTAACCTCCAGTGAGTCCCTGTTGTGGCCTTTAAAATGCTGCCTCTCAGAGCCTGCGCTGCTGCAAACTGTCACTCTCACCTGTTGACTCTCAGGATCCCAGTCCTGCCAGCGAGATCAAAATACCTCTTATTTAAAAATGACACAAACCGTTTGTCCAATTCAAAGAATGAAAAAACTGGGGTAATTTAATGATTCTCAAGTTTCTGAAGGTACCTGAATGTATCACAAGTGATGTTGGCAACACGTCTAAACAGGCCAGAGAATACGGGAGAATTTACAACATTGCTTTGATTCTCATGTCTTCTTTGAAAACATTTCATTTTCTCAGGACAATGAGTGCCTCTGAAAAACGTTAGAGCAATTTTCAGAGACAGATTTAGAAATCTGTCACTCTGGACCAAATGTATATGTCTAAGAGATGCAGAGTCCATTTACAGATCCAGACTAGAATAATGAACATTCTCCCCCCTTCATGGTTGAATAAATTTCACTAAAAGGCTGATTTAAGATCACCTCGAGCCTAAAAAATCATGCTGCTTTGACTACATGAGTCTTAAATGGTCTGATCCTTTCATACTTTCAAGCTTCTAAAATCCGAGACCTTGAACCCTGACATGAAACCACACAATAATCCTGGATCCTCTCTGCTCCTGCCTTCTGTGCACAACCCACCTGAGAGGTCTGAATGAGAAGTCTTGAGAAAAGGCTCCTTTTTCATTGATCCACTATGATTCCCCATCTTGTTTTAAGGATGTGTAGCATTGCCCCCCCTTTAGACCAAACAGAAACTTCTCTCTCTTCTTTCTCTCTCCACACCTGGTCAACCATCCCCTGCTTTCATACTAAGTCCCTCCCCTTTTTCCTCTCTGACCTCTTGGGTCCCTGGATGCTGATCATCCCCATGTCCTCTGAGTGGTCGGTCAGCTGGCAGCTGAAGCCCTCATCCTGGAGAACGGTTCTGATGTGGTTCCAGTTGTGTTCTGCTACACCACCTCCAATGGCCAGGTAGTACGCATCACCTGGAAAAAAGGGTGTGGAGAGGAGGAGGTGAGGATTCAAAGAGGTTTCCCTGACAACAAGAACAAATGGCTGATCTTATCAAGAAGCATAACAGTTAATAAATTCAAACTAAGTCTGAAAGTCAGCATCATTTGTTCATTTCTGGATTATTTTTATGATGATGATGATGATGATGATGATGATGATGATGTATTTTATGAGAAAACTGTGATTAAAAAAAACCCCATCAAAATCTACCAAAACCAAAAATGAAGTCTAAAAGTTACTTTTCAATGGAATTTACCTCACAAAACAAAACAATACACTTAATTTAACCACTCAAAATTACAGATGGATTTTCTCTAATCTCATGACCTAAGTTTGGTGTGTTAGATGCACCTTAAATTCACTTTAACCAACTAAAATACTGGCTAAATCCTAAACACTGATGTAAGTAATATGTCAGGGTAAACTTAGAGGTGTTTTGTTGAGAGAGGTATTTTAAAAAAAAGTTGGCGCATCAACAAGCATGTACTGCTTTTTTGCACAAAGCAGGATGGATTCATCATGATGTAGCCCAGTGAAGAGTCTAACATGCTCATTCATTTGAAGAAAGGAAGCTGGTGAAGCAATACGCCTTGTGATCTGCTGGTTTGGTTGGAAAACTCCTCAATGCAGGAAAACTGGTGACAGTCTTGTGCTTAATTTTTTTGCAGGGAGCAGTTCCATGTTCACGCAGCAGAGTTTAAACACTGGTCATTGCACATGATGAAAAGAGCAAACTAGTCATTCTCAAACCACATGCTGTGGAATTTTCTGAACATAATGAAAGTCATCAATCAGGAAGACGGTTCAACCTTTTTCCTTCTGGGAAAACAGTCAGAGCCTTAATTTCAGGTGTGACTTATATTCTAAGTTTTACAGTAAATAAATAATCTTTGAAACACTAATGTTGTTAAACAGACGCATCAGGTAAACTAATACTGATATTAGTCCAGATAATGACTTCAGATCAACATATCTATAGTAGTAATAATAATAATAATAATAATAATAATAATAATAATAATAATAATAATAATAATAATAACAATCTTCCTCATAATCTATCACCAATTTTTATCCTTTTATTCTTTTTCAACTGTTCTGTATCGTATTTTATTCTTACTCTGTGTATGAAATATGCTTTTCAAATTTAAAACGGTCTTGCCTTGACTCATATGTACATTATTACCTATAATAATAATAATAATAATAATTACAATTACCTATAACCTAATATAAACAAAGGAAGTAATTAAATGGCAGAATTTCCCCTACATTGTATCGGGAAGTCAGTTATTTTTATTTTCTTTAGAGCGCCAGATCACAGCAAAAGTCATTTAAGGTTTCCTCTCTTGACAGGATGTCATTTCTCTCTATATGGCCGTACATCGTCCTCTGCTCTCTGTATTGCACACACACAAACACACATATAGACGAGTGCACTTCATATAGCGAATAGAGAATCAGTAAAAATAATGTAACAACCACCACAAGAATTGCAGAAATTAAATCTTTAAGTGCTCCCATGGTCCTCTCTGTGAAGATGGCAATCCCCCACCTCTGTCCAAAGGCTGTAAACTGAGGGGAAACACTGAATGGCTATAAGAGCGGGCACGACATGGTCATGCCACAGCAGCATAACAAGAGCCATTCAACCAACAGAGAAACAAGTATCATAAAAAAAAAAAAAAAGATGGAAAAAAGAAGCCTGAGCATTGGCCAAACACGCTTGGAAAACATTGACACAAAGTGAATTCATTTCGCCGAAAAGTGACGAGGCTGCACCCCTGGATTTTAAGAATACAGTCATAATGTTACAACATTAAAAGTCACAGTGTTACAAGATTTGAAGATAACAAGATTGAAGTATTAAATTGAGGAGATTTATAAAATTAGAAAACTAGGATTAGGAAATTAACATGGAACTGTTACAAGATTGAAGCTGAAATGTTAGGAGATTAATGTTGTAATGATACAAGAAAAAATTACTTTATTCTGCTAATATTACACCTTTATACTGTCACAATAATGTGGATTTTATCTTGACTTTAATTTCTAATAGACTTTCATCTTGTAACTTTATGACTTTTGATTGATTGATTATTTTTATGTGACCCTTACTGTCTGTTGTAGTATTAGTAATACTCTTGGTAAGTATAAACAGCCAATTAAGATGAGCAGGTCTCTTTCCACTGTCCTCATGAGGATGAAATCCAGAATCCCTATAGAATAAGAACTCCAGCACCAGAGCTTTTTAATGTGGTAAACTGCCCCTTAGCACCTCAGATGGTGTTTTTAAAGTGAACACAGTTTTTCTCTTCTGGTTTGCTACAATGACCCCACGCTTGGCCCCCGCAGTACCATCTGGACTCAGACTGCAGACACTGTGTTTACACTCACCCCTGATCCTGTCTTTCATTAATTATTTGTTTTATGATGAAGAGGAGGATCTTTTTTTTTTTTTTTTACTTCTTGGCATCTTTCATCCTATCCTTATCAACCAAGAGTGGGAAATAATTGTTTAGGGTCATGCATCAGCATTTATTGAAAATTAGTTTTGGTTCCAGACTCGTTTTTTTTTTCAAATGAATATTAAAAAGATGAATGAACAGACCTTGGAAACTTAGAGAGTGGTTGAATAGCTGATAGGAAATCACAGTAACAATATTTTAGAGTACAGGACCACTCCAAAGACATTTTATTAAGGAAAAAAAGGTGGCTACAGTTCATCAAAGCTCAGGGTGCTTTTAAAAGCTTTAAACTTGTTTGATAATTAAATGCAATATGAAGATGTAGAACACTATTATGATCAGGTTTTTTTGGTCTGTCTACAATACAACCCTGAAACCTGTTAATAATAAATGTGACATGGCACTCATAAGGAGCTCCAACTGTGTGCATCAAAGTCCACTCATCCACACAATAACCTCAGTCAAAGCAATGTGTCCTTAGTCACTGCTTTCTGAACCAGCACGTTCAGCCATGAGATATTTAATAGGTTATCGACTATGGAACTGTTTTAGGGTGATGCCAGGGGTGCTGGATGTCAGTCATGGGGTCCTGATAAAGGTTGGTCTCTATGCTGAGCCTGACGTCCTGCTATCTTCATCATTAAATTTGAATGTTATGGATTATTTATACTTATGCCCAACTATCATACATGAAGAAAAGTACAACAAAAAACTCCAAAATGCTGTTCCAGTAAGATCTTTAAGAAGAGATTTTGCTCTTTTTCATTCTGTTTTGTCCCTCTGCTATCACTGTAATAGCTTTACATGATTCACAGCTAAAAAAATCTTTTTTTTTACATTGGTGAAGAGAATCTTTATTTCAGCCTCAGTCTGAAACTCTTCATTTTAACCGCTGTCTCTTTGAGGGGCTGTTTACTTGACAATGTTTCACCCAAAAATTCAAAAACACAGGAAAAAAATCTGTTTATACAGTAACCCTGAGGGACTGAACATGCTGTCGTGTTCATGTCTGTAGAGTCTTTTAATAGCCCTCCGCCGATGAAGAGGTGGGCTGATCATCTGGTGTATTTATTAAATGTGTCCTATCTAAGTGCAGAAGTGGAGCAACAGATGCAAATTTTGTTAAAGGCAGTCAGCAGATTCAGCAGCACAAGAACAACACAGTAAGTCCTCTATTGAAGCGTTGTTGTTGTTGTCTGGTTCACGCATGGCAATTAAAAGTTCCCACAATCAAAGTGGAATGCACTAAACAGATCATGACATCAGAGTGTCCACTGAAAACTCCGGGTTAGTGTTTACACGTTTCAAAAAAAAAAAAAAATTCCACTCTGGAAGCCGTTGTCAAAAGGTTCCGTTTTTGGTTGGCTAAAATGCTGCTTCTATGTAAACAAGAGGATGAAACGCAACAATACGTTTCATCCTTAAACAGTAGGGCCCCTAAGGCTCCCTGTTTCACAAACCCCCTTCAAATCTCAGGAAAGATCAATCAGAGAAATTTCCAGACATGCAGGGATATGAAATAAGAAATATGAAAACAGCACACACCAAGTATGAACATCAAGCATAATATCTTTATACACACACAAACACATACACTCTGCCTACCGTTGGACTCTGGTGCCAGAGGTAAGTTGGCAGCTCCAGGCTCCAGTCTGCTCACTGTCAGGTCAGCCTCAGCCCCTCCTTTCTTATTTAGCATGCAGGTGTACACAGTGGCGCCTGGAAAATACACAGAAATTAATAATTCATTCACATGACATATTTAAACGAGTAGCCTGATAGAACCATGAGCACAAAAAAAAAATCAAACAACCAACCCCATCCCCCACAAATCTGAGGTCAAGCTCTCATTAAGGGATTTATTGGAAATGAGCTGTGTGTGTGTGTGTGTGTGAGTGTGGGTGTTTGATTTCCTGGCCCTCTTGTGTGAGGGTAAGTGATTTTTTAATCAAGTCTAGTGTACTTACACCTCCTCCAGGGACCACGCTCCCCTGGACAACCTCGCTTTTGAGTAAAACGGTTACCACAGAAACAACTGAAAAATGAACTCCCATCAAAGTGTAACAACTGCTGAGATCCCCACTTAACAAAAATCACTTTTTCAGTGAACATCATTAAAGTTGTTTCCTTCTGAGGCTCACCAGAAACAAAAAAACAGGACAGTTCAATCCTCCACCAGGCCAGAGGGACTGACGTCCGCTGTGACGCTCATACATAGCTGTCAACCAATCAGTGTTTACGTAAGTGAGTGACTGGCGCTGTAGTCTCATCATGTCACTGACGCTAGAGGAAAGGCTGCGTTAATGTGTTGGCCACAACAGGTTTGACCGCTGTCACTGCAGCTCATGGAGAACTTGATGTTTGAAAGGGAGACAGATCGTCTGGGAAAGCAAAGAAGTTGGATGAAGCATCATCTGCCACGTCAGAAAAGCCAAGTTTTTCAGAAGCCACATTCGTAGGTGGGTGAGATCTGCTTGTCAGAGATAATTGGAGGGAAATAAATTGGAGGAGCACGAAACATCAATCAAAGGAGAAGAAAATGAAACAGGGCTTTCACTTGTTGCACGCAGGTGAACCTACTTCATGCCGTGTGGCAGATTAAAAGGTGTGGAAAAAAAACATAGTTCCCCACGCTGTTTGGAATGAGACAGGCTGTGAAATGAATGAATATTATGTGTCATCGCTGTAGAATACATGTGTGTTGACGAGGAACATTTCACATTTCTTTAAGCACATCTGGTGTAAAGTACACTTCATTAAAGAGGACGATGTTTTCTGGATGACTCCTGGATTACATTAAATTCACACAACAGTTTTCCTTTGTCACTGTAACAGTTACAGTATATTAAGGTCAGAAAATGTGAAGTGAATCAGTTTTGATTTTGTGAATTGTGACCATTATTTACAGTTAAAAGGAGCTATAATAGTTCGCTGATGCTAAAAAACTACAAAGAACATATGTTTACCGAAACAACAAGTCCAAAATGTTCATTACCGGCACTTAATCTGTCAAATTTCAAGCAATTCCTTGCAGTAACAGGGTGAGAGCCATGTACCTAGAACAGGTGTGCTGTGGGTAGAAGATCTCACCTCCTCCATGCATCTTTCTCACTTTGATGATTTTAAACCTCTGATATGTGCTATAGTGACAAAACCACAACCAGCTACTGGGGTGACGTCTGTTTCATGTTTAACTGTTTATAGCTCTGCGTCTCAAGCTCAGTGATCTGTTCGACACATTTATGACACATGGAAGTTTTGATTAGCTCTCCTTCATCGAGGAGAAAAAAACAGTTCACAGTGTTCAGGGTTACCTGTTCAAAATGTCTGGCCTGATAACATTTGACAATTCTAGGTTCAATTCAGAGAACTTTCCTTAAACAAGATCGTAATGTTTTTTTTTTAATCTTATGTAATTCTCAACAGCTGAAATCATTTATTCATTTCCTTCCTTGAAGCCTGATCAACATTTTAAGACCAGCTGCAAAATTCCAAGAATTCACATTTTGAACTGTTGGATCTTAAAAAGAGTTGCTACAACAATCAAAGTGAAACAGGCAGATCAAAAGTTTAAGACCACGGCTCAAAAAGACTCAGTCATGAGGAGCTCCACCGTTCTTGTTGATCTCTTCAAAAATTGGTTTGTTCATGCTTGATGGGAGTGTTTCCAGGAGGCTCATGGGAATGTTGCTCCATGTGGTGAAAATGGCTTCATGGAGGGTGTCCACTGTCTGGAACTGACGTCCATTTTTGTAAACGTCCCTCTCCATCCATCCCCAAATGTTCTCAGTGTGATTTAGATCAGGGGAAGACGCAGGATGGTCCAAAGAGTGAGCTTATTCCTCTGGAAGAAGTCCTTTGTCAGGCGGCCATTGTGACCTGCAGCGTTGTCCTGTTGATAAACCCAGTCATTAGCCCACATACCGGGGCCCTCAGTCATGAAGGACGCCCCCTGCAACATCTCCACATAGCCGGGCGCCGTTTGACGGTCCTGAACAACCTGAAGCTCCATTGTTCCATTGAAGGAAAAAGCAGCTCAGATCATGATGGCGCCCCCTCCACTGTGCCGCCTAGAAACCATCTCCAGTGGGATCTCCTCGTCATGTCAGGAACGTTGAAGCCATCAGGACCGTCAAGGTGACATTTTTTCTCCTCAGAGAATCAAACTTTCTTCCTCCTTTCAGTGTCCCATGTTTGCTGCTCTCTTCAAAGTCCAAACGGGTGATTTTGTGGCGTTGAAGGAGACGAGGCCTTTGAAGAGGTTTTTTCTTCTTAAAGCTCTTCTCTCTCAGACGCCGTCTGATGGTTATTGGGTTATTTTTTTTATTTTGGTTATTTTTTCTCACTCCCATTTCTTCTTTTGCATTTTGAAGCTCTACTTGGAACCTTTTTAAGATTTACCTTTTTAAGTCGACAGGCAATAGATTTTAGTTCTAAGTATGCTGTGAGCAAAATGTATGCACTTAACAGCTAGAAAAAGTACCTCCTAGGCAGGGCAAGTAGGAATTAAGACGGGGCAAGTAGATTCCCGAAGCACTTGCTGAAGGGCAAGTAGGAAAAAAATCTTAATGTCGCACCCTGATAAGAAAAGGCGGAGAAAAGAACGTCACAAGCACTCAGCTTCTTTGGACCCACCTGTCACTCCAGAGCGCAGGCACAGACGTTAGTTTGCAGATAAGATGAGGTGGAATCTGACTCCACTCAAACCAACAGAAGCTGAGTTAGAAATAAGATGAACATTTAGAAGAGATTTGGAAGAAGAGGGGAGAGTGTCTGGCATCCTGTTCAGCCTCCTCATCCATGTTTCTAACCTCTTCATCCTGTCAATCTTCCCTCCCATCTGCCTGTGCCTGAGCCTACATGTGTGTGTATGTGTGTGTGTGCTCTTGTGTTCAACCCACTGACCTGGCTTCTTGTTGACATCAGCAGTAAACAGCCAATCAGCCGCCTTCTTGGCATCTGGTCCGGTGAGATAGAACTTTCCAAAGTAGGACATGTCGAACACAGCCACGCCGTGTCTACATGAGAGGCACTCGCTCTTAATCTGCATTTTAAAAGAGCACAATCAGTCGCTACAGAGACAAGTTATAACATCATACACTGAAACACTTCCCTGACCCCCTCACTCTTTGGAAATGCTCTTTTCTACAGCTGTAACTTACATTTTGCCAGATTGTTTCATTTTATTACACAGACATTTATGGCTATAACTTATCTATGAACGACAATTATGACAAACTCATGTTGCCAACATTAAAAGACTTTTTCCTGTGTATATCTCTTGACACCTCTTCTAGCCAGTCCCTGAACTTGGGGGTTTTCCATCCAATCACTTTTGAATTTGGACCGTCTTCCTGACATTTTCACTCACTCATGTAGCAAGAGAATAACACACATTTAAACAGTCTATTACTGCTCATTTTTGTTGTTTAATCATTCTATCAAGCCCTTTCGATTGCAATTAATTTGTGTAAAAGTTACAAAACAAAGTCAAACTGACTGATCGATAGCTGAAAGGCTGGTTTAATTTCATGTGAAATAGATTAATTTACTCTAACCGTGGAAATAAGAAACGCCTGCAGTTTAAATGAACATGTAATAGTTAAACTTTTCACTGCCTACTTTTCTCATTTTAAGGGGACCTCTCTTCTCTGTGATGTCTGTGCACATCTCACTCTGTTGATGACTACTTTCACTGGAAATTAACAAGCTTAAGTTGACATGAAAAGGCGTTAATCTCTCTGATTTCTTCTCCCCATCTCTCTGTGCACATACACAGTATTTAAATAAAACAGATTTTCTAAAGTTGTTTTCATTCATCATCTGTTTCTATTGTTAGAGAATAAAAAAAGTGTAATCACCTCGAAGCCGCCGCTCTGCTGAAATCAGAGAGAGGTGGCATCTTACTGCGCATGGCCAACTCAGTAAACAACACGCTCAGTATAGCGCTCCTCTGCTCCTCTTCCTGTCACTCAGCAGAGGACAGGGAGGAGCCTGTGGGAGAGGAAAACCTCACATTCGTGGACCAATGTTGGCGCCACTTTTCAATTTACATTCTCTAGTTTTGTCTCCAGGTGTTTAGTCCTTAATGGGGTCTGAAAAGTTGCTAAATGTAGAGACAAAGTCAATTAAATGCATTGGGTTACAGAGCTGCTCTAAGCGGAAATGTAATTTTGATTGACTATAGCGTCGCGTGGGGCGCTGTGGCGAACTGAAGCAGAGAAGTGCTGAGCCTTAATTTTGCCCAGAAAATAAGGTGACAACAGACATGCTCGTACGTAACTTTTAACCTGTTTGCGTTCGCTCACAAGGTCGGGGGAGGATAAATTATTTTCCAGGATAACTTAACTGTTTCCAGGACATTTGACCCTTTTTAATATTTTCTTTGTTTTCCATGACTGGAAAATGGGTCAATTACTTTCCAGGTTTTCCAGTCATAGTACGAACCCTGTTGCCTTTTTACTCCCTAAACCTCACTGACTGTTCTCTCCATGCTGCAAAAAACGGAAATTTTAGGAAGTGCTTTTGTCTTATTTTTAGTAAAAAATGTCTTTTTGGACTTAATATGAGCCTCATTCACCAGAACAGTCCAGAAACAAAAATCAGCTCTGAATTTTTTGTAACAAATTAAAAAAATCTGCCAGTGGAGTAAGTGAAAGTTTCATGTATTTAGACATTATTCTAAACTTGACAAGTCAAATTTTCTGACCCCACTGGCAGGTTTTTTGACTTGTTGCAGGTAATTCAGACCTTATTTTTATCTTTTAATATCTTGGAATAAAACACGTTCCTAGACTTGTCTGTTGAATGTGGCTCATATCAAGTACAATAAGGCAATTCTTACTTACTTACTTTAAATAAGACAAAAACATACTTGCTTCAATGTCAGTTTTTGCAGTGCAACTGCTCTAAAATTTTCCATGAGGACACATCCAAACTTTTACTCATGTAGTTTTTAAAACAAACAAACAAACAAAAAAAAAGCAACATCACCATTTTTTTAACCAAACAAAGCAGATTTTTAACTTTATTGCTTAGCATCTTACCGTGTTGTGATGTGGAGGGAAGTCGAAGGTGTACTCTTTGCCCAGCAGTTCATTATATTTGTAGTTTGTGTTCTTCCTGGTGTCATATGCTCCATAGTAATCATAATCTTTAACCTTTGTAATAATAAAGACAGAGAAAGAATGAAAAACTGTTTCAAAGTATGGAGAATGGCAATGCATAATTGATGTCCATTGCAAGCCTTGCAATAAAGTTGGCATCCTTATTTACAGCTTCCCACTGTGCCATGGATGCATGCTTGTACTACAAGTCTATGATAAACGTATAAAGTTAATGTGTGCATGTCTCACAGGAGCAGGCGAGTCTTTGTTGAACCAGCCTGGTCTTTCCCAGCCGTGTCTCTCCTGGAACACACAGCCCTGCTTTGTCAGCACCTGAAACAAACAATCACACACATAAACAAGGAGGTGAAAACCGAGCAGGGACCAGCACACACACACACACAAAGAGGGTTCACAGTTTGGTGTTATTACACAAAGACACAAACACAAGTATTTATCTCATTTGGATGTTCAGAAGATTAGATCTGAAGAGGTGAACACAATCCTTTGTACACTGAGGAGACTGCACAAAACTGAAATCCAAGTGAGTGTTTTTATCTTATTTTTGTAAAAAAAAATGTTTTTTTGGATTAATATGAGCCACATTAACCAGACCAGTCCAGGAAACATGCATTATTTGAAGTTAAAGACAAAAATGAGGTCTTGAATTGCTTGTAACATGTAAGAAAAAAAATTTAAAAACTGCCAAAGGGATAAGAGGGTGAACCTCACTCCATCCTTGCTTGTGAACGACTGAGCCTTTCAGGGATGCTCCGTTTATACCCAATCATGACACTCACCTGTTTCCAATGAACCTGTTCACCTGTGGAATGTTCCAAACAGGTGTTTTTGGAGCATTCCTCAACTTTGCCAGTCTTTAGTTGACCCTGTCCCAACTTTTTAGGAACGAGCTGCAGGCATCAAATTCAAAATGAGTGAATGTTTACAAAAAATCAATAAAGTTTATCAGTTTGAACAATAAATATATTGTCTTTGTAGCGTATTCAATTGGAGAGGCTGGAGAGGAGACACGCTCCACAACTGAAGACAGATAGAAAAGCAGGAAGCAGAA
Source organism: Labroides dimidiatus (assembly GCA_030710495.1). Classification (NCBI taxonomy): domain Eukaryota; kingdom Metazoa; phylum Chordata; class Actinopteri; order Labriformes; family Labridae; genus Labroides; species Labroides dimidiatus. Next base: position 4,817,246 of record CM061157.1, read on the forward strand.
TTGATCACACACCTCCACAATCAACGCTAAATACATCTTTTTAAAATTTTAATAATTTCCTGAGTAGGAGAGCAGGCTGGCTGGGGAAAAGACCAACGTGACAACGAAGGAGACGGTTGAGTTGAGAGCGAGCTGGCCTCTGAGGGTGAATGAGAGCTAGAGGACAGCCTGGCTGAGTGAGTTATAGCACACACACCAAATTCCCTCCAGAGCAGGGAATCTTTGCAGTCACCCAGGAACGAGCAGTCCTCAAGTCTACATAAAATGCAACATGTAGGGAAAACAAGGGAAGCAGGTAAGGTTACCTGCTAGGCTAGTTGTTTGTTGATTAGGCCAGGTAAGTAGCATTATCCAAGTAGCCTGGCGGCGTTACAACCAGCTTTTGATGTCCTGCGGTGCCACAGAACAGATCATTTCAGTGCTGTTACCAGTGACACATTTTGTTATCACTGAATTTTGATTTTTGTACATTTTTATGTTTTATATACCTATTAAAATATTGAACTCTGTTGTCTTGTGTAGATCACTCCCCACAACTGATATAATGGGGGGGTATAATCTGGCCTCAGGGGTATGAAGTGGCCCAGGCCAAACTTTATCAGGGGTATAATCTTGCCTAGGCCATTTTAACCCTATGGGGGGTATATTTTTCAGATTGTCAGAGGCAAAAATAGTTGAGGTTTGAATTGGAAGGACAAGTTAAATCCGTGCACCATGTCTGGATGGCTGATTTATTTGCCTAGCCAAAGGAAAAGAGTAATACTCTAACAGCTGATGCACGTTTTTTTGTTGTTGTTGTTGTTTTTGTTTTTTTCTTATTACAACCTTTAGGTTTAAGTCAGTTTGAGGTCATTCAGTCTTGAGTCTGACAACTGACAGAGGTTTTCCGGAGACCTAAAGATTGTCACACACTTTACGCTGAGACCCGCAGATTTCCTAAAATTCATCCCTTAACCCAATCCTGCTTCACTTGAATTTCAAATTCTGACTTTCAGTATTTCAGCTGCACTGACCGACTACTGTCTTCAACCACTTAGAGGCAGCAGAGAAAGCTCCAAAACCTTCAATGTTGTTACTGGAAACTTGCTTCTGCACATTGATCATCAAAAATTAAAAAAGTACGACCAGAGATGCTGCTGATGAATCATCTTTTCACGGAAACAAACCCTACTTTTTCATTCCCTCATTTCTTGACCACAGTTAAAATAAGACTATCCAGCGCTCTCCATCCTCCTTGTTAAAACTGAAAGTCGCCCACAGTTGGTAGGTATGTTCTGCTATCCTCTCCCTCTAGCAGGCAGCTAGCTGTCTCTTGCCAAAACTTCCCACACCAAGCTATATTTACCATCTCTGCTACCGAGGTGGAGAAAATGTGTGAGCAGCAGTGTCAGAGACTGCCTGGTTATGCTCTGAAATAATCTCCTCAAAGGACACAGTCTCATAAATTACACAGGGGACAGCGTGGATAGAAATTCGACCTCTTTAAGCACCTTCGATCATTAAAACATGCAGCGCTGATTAGTAACACGCGCTGGTGTTGTGAAAAGACGCTTATTTAAGTGATAATAATTAGACTTTCAGTGCTTTTTCCTCTCCTCTCTGCCAGCCGAACATTTATCTGAGGCTCTCTGGCAGTAGGGAGGCTAGTTGCTAGGTGATGGCCCTCTACAAGTGATTAGCAGGGGTCTAATAGGCTTGCATCCAAGGGTTGGACCAACCCAGCCTTGCAGGGACTGTGCTCACTTTCCTTTGAGCTACGAGTCAGTCTACATGACTGCTACCATGTGTCTTCTTAATGCTTTGTATTGTAGCTGCTAGCATAAAGTCATAGAAATATATTGAATAGAAGCTGATAAACACTGAGCCTGCCCTGGTTTAATTCAGACCGAGTTCTTTGTGGTGAAATAAAAATAAATGAATAAATAAAAAAGTGCCATAATTGGGATATATTTTAATTAATTATGCTGTACACCAAAGCATGAGGTCTGCCAATGTTTTCTTCATCTATTTTAGCTCCACAACTGAACCGCAATATCTTGTCTTGATTTCCCACAGGGCCAAGGGTCGTTATCACAGAATGCAGGCATGTTAATCACATGTTAAAAAGATTGGCAGGTGGAGACCTGAAAAATTGAAAAACTGCACAAATTTACATTTTGCACTGTTGGATCTGCAAAAAGTTCCAAGTAGAGCTTCAAAATGCAAAAAGAAGGAGCTGATCAAAAGTTTAAGACCACAGCCTTTAAAAGACAAAATGTGATTTCTTGACAGGTGTTCACTCTGTCATGACCTCCTGATGGCGAAAGGTAAAAAGCTTTCTCTCTTTGAACGTGGTCGGATTGTTGAACTGTATAAGCCATGCCTCTCACATCACGCCATCGCTGCAAGTTGGACGCAGTAAGATGGTCATTTTGAATTTCTTCAAAGATGCTGAGGGTTATGGAACAAAAAAGTCAAGAGGTAGATCCATAAACATTTCACCAGTGCTGAGCCAGAAGATCTGATTGGCTGTCTGTCAAGACACGGGACGATCCTGGACCCAAATGAAGACTGTTACTGGTGCCGCCTGCTGCCCAATAACCATCAGACGGCGTCTGAGAGAGAAGAGCTTTAAGAAGAAAAAAACCTCTTCAAAGGCCTCGTCTCCTTCAACGCCACAAAATCACCCGTTTGGACTTTGAAGAGAGCAGCAAACATGGGACACTGAAAGGAGGAAGAAAGTTTGATTCTCTGAGGAGAAAAAATGTCACCTTGACGGTCCTGATGGCTTCAACGTTCCTGACATGATGAGGAGATCCCACTGGAGATGGTTTCTAGGCGGCACAGTGGAGGGGGCGCCATCATGATCTGGGCTGCTTTTTCCTTCAATGGAACAATGGAGCTTCAGGTTGTTCAGGGCCGTCAAACAGCGGCTGGCTATATGGAGATGTTGCAGGGGGCGTCCTTCATGACTGAGGGCCCTGGTCTGTGTGCTAATGACTGGGTTTATCAACAGGACAATGCTGCAGGTCACATTGGCCGCCTGATAAAGGACTTCTTCCAGAGGAATAAGCTCACTCTTTGGACCATCCTGCGTCTTCCCCTGAGCTGAATCACACTGAGAACATTTGAGGATGGATGGAGAGGGAAGTTTACAAAAATGGACGTCAGTTCCAGACAGTGAACGCCCTCCATGAAGCCATCTTCACCACTTAGAGCAACATTCCCATGAGCCTCCAGGAAACACTCTCATCAAGCATGAACAAACCAATTTTTGAAGAGATCAACAAGAATATTACTTTTGCATCATGATGGTACGAGTATTTGTGCATTCATATATTTATGTTTCTGAAGTTCTGCCATCTGTGACCATTATTATTAACATCATTATTTCAGATGCACCCGACTGCAATGTATTACATTTGTAACATATGACTCCATCAGTTGACAAATGTAGTTCAGTTCATTTGATGAAAATCTGAATCTCAGGATGTCATCGTGGACATCTAGAGGATTGCATCGCTCCCTAAAAACTCTCTCTCTCTCCAAACTGCTCCGCACACCAACATGGACAGGATCCTCTAAAAATGGGCAGGGTCTTTTCACAGAGAGCTGATTGGTCAGGGGGTGTCTTTGATCTCTTATCCAGATCTTAACCTGCTCCAGAGCAGGTTAGCCATTCAGCATACGTTACCACGGTGATTCATCCCAGTAAGAAGTGAACAAGCTTAGTAGGACAGAAAATCCAGACTTAACCCAGAAGTTACCTCGCTAAGAGAAAATCCAGCTTCTTAGTACAGGGCCCAGGTGTCCCATCATCATCACTTTGCCCACGTCCCGCCAAGTGAGACCATGTCCTGCATTTGAATGGCTCAGGCTCTCCAAAGTGCAGGGCAGTCGCCTTTCTCAAGACTGTGACCCAACAGCTGAGGCAGGGCTATCACCATCGCTTGTGTCAGCTGTCAATCAATCAACGTACACATGGGGTCAGGAGTTCATCAACCTGTCACCTGCTTCCTCCTCACCTCCACCCGCTGAAAAAAAACAAAGGCAAAAGCCTCAGACACCAGAATGCAGATTCTGGTGGAAACACTTGGACATTCCGATTGTTCTTAGAAAAAAGAGATGGGAACATGTTTATTGATGGATGAAACCAGTGCAGGGCGATTTGCAGCGAGTCTTTTGGAAACTTGATCAGTTATTTCCCCATCACATGGCGGTGAGTATGATGTGAAGTGACACGTAATGTGAAACCCACAAGAAACAGCTTGTGCAGAAAGTTTAAATGTTGTCATTCATGTATTTTTGTTTTATTGCACACAGATTATAATTTGTTGTTTTTATGAGTATCATTTCCCTGTGAAAAAATGCTATTATTACTCTTATGAATTGGAAAAATTCCATCAAAGAAAAAAATGCACAAATGTGCATACTGAGTGGAACCAAATCCAACTGTTGTTACTCATATTAATAAGCTTGGTCTCAATAGAAATGCTGATGTTTTAGAGTTACAGCATCATGGTCCTACATTATCCCACACAAACGCTCCTACCCACATGTGGCTTTAAGTATCTGGTCACCCACATGTGAGAAAGGGGCTTTGGCTTGGAAGCAAAACAGCTTAATCATTAGGCCAAGCCTGCACCAGTTATTGTATTTATTTATATAACGTCAAGACTTTAAAGGTGGCACATAACAACAGTCAGCTCACGACAGTCCAAAGGCCTGCCTGAACAGGTAGGTCTTTAACTGGCCTTTAAAAGTGTACTGAGGCAGATGTTGGCATGGCAAAGGGCAGCGAGTTCCAGAGGTTTGGGGCCACAGATTGAAACACCCAGTCACCTTTAGTTTTTCACCTCGTCCACAGCACAGCCAGGAGCCCCTGGTCAGAAGACCTCAGTGGCCGGCTGGAGATGTTGGGGTTGAGAAGCTCACTGATATATGCAGGAGCATCACCATGAAGGGTTTGTATGTTAACACCAAGATTTTGAACTGATACCAAAAGGTCACAGTAAGCCAATGTAGGGAGGCCAGGATGGCCTAATGTGGAAAATATTATATGGAAATCTTTCTAAAATGAGGAACTGAGCACTTATAGTTTACAATAACTCAAGTTGTCAAAAGGCACCTGAAGGACTCTGTCTAGTTAAGTCAACCCAAGTCATGGAGAGAGATCCTGGATGTGTCAATCCTGCTTCAAAGTACAGGCTTCTGGTCACTCTACATGCCATCCCTCTTTAATTTTAAAGTGAGAGTTTGCATTGTGTTAGTCTCTACTAGACAGTTTATAGTTTTCTCATGTTGTTAGTGTGGAAAAATAGTAACATTTTGTAGTATTTTATTTATTTTAATTGCATTCTGAGCTCAGGTTTATATAAAGGCCTCTAGTGGTTGTCTCACTTGTGATTATTTGTTAACATTTTTTTTCGGGCTTGTAAAACCAAATTATAGTTATTTATGTCTTTAATGGGTCACTGGGTGATGCAGGTGCGGTTCTCATGATTCTGTAGGGCTGGCTGTGGAGATGGGGCCCACAGAGATTTTTTTTCAGGGGGCCCAAAATTCCTGTTGATGCCCCAGGGGGTGATGTATGGTCACTTTACAATAACACAGTCAACAAAACCCTGTTTTGCATGTATGATGTATTTCAGGCTGCATCCGTGGGCTTTCTGACACTTGATGCAGAGCAGTTTTCACTTTTCCTCCTCTTCATTTTGTCAAAATTTTTGAAAGACAAAACAAAAACAGAGCACAAAAGTTATCGTCTGTCTCCTTTTATCATTCCATATGAGACCTCTGAGACCGAGTGCATGAACAGTGAGAGAAACTAAAGAACACTATCTTTAAGAAAACAGCAGATAGAATCCATGAAATGTATCAACAGCACAGCTAATGCAGTTTGTGTGACAGTAAGCTGCTCTGAAAGAACGCCTGCATGTGTGAGTGGGTGTAGAAAGTGCAACAGTTAAAGGTAAATGAAGTCTGGAACAGGAAAGCAGGGCTAAGTGGGTCATTAATGCATAAAATACGGTGCTGAAGCCCATTAAGAGCTTGTGTCAGGCTGAGAAGGGAAAGGAAGCTGAAAGACATTCAAGACCAGGCCAGCGATGCTAAGTGTATCATTTATAGTCATGTTGGCAAGGAAGCGCATTAATAAATGTAGCTGCTGGGGATAAGTTACCCCGCTAACTGCTGTCTGCTCAAGCCTGAAGAAGATATTTGCCTCTAGATTTGAGCAGAGAAGACATGAAACGTGCATGTGCATTGATAGAGAGAGAGAAATTGGAGACTATTGGGAGACAATGGTAAGAGTGCATCAAGAAAGTATTCACAGTGCTTCACTTTAGTTTCCTTCCTTTTTGACAGTTGGCTGGTTCACCCTTGGAACTCTGTTTCAGCCAAGAGGGTTTCATTTTCAGAGGTGTCACATCATATCATTGCACAAAACTTCAAATAAGAGCCTGCCTCTATCAAAGGCAGGGTCTCTTTTGGTACCAAGGTGTGGCTGCACATTTTCATAAAGATCAGGTCTCTCATTGAAGCTTTTCTACAGTGAATCCAGAAAATATTCACAGCGCTTCACTTTTTCCACATTTTGTTCTATTACAGCCTCATTCTGTAATGGAATAAATTCGCTTTTCTCTTAAAAATTTGCACCTTCAGGTCGATAGCAGGCAGTCAGATGTTGCTCTTGAACTTGGTGTGTCTCAAAGTGTCATCAGCAGACTTGCAGCAAGACACAGAACTACTGGCAGTGTTGGTGACAGACCCAGGAGTGGAGCCCCACGAGTGATGGACCACAATGATGACCAGTACCTAAGGACCTATGAACTCAGACACTGTTATGCGACTGCCACACAGCTGCAGGCCTGTTTACAAGAAGTGAGGGGTACTAGGGTTTCTAGACAAACCATTCACAACTGACTCCACCGCTTTGGATTAAAGCCAGACGACCACTGCAGGTGACTCCACTGACACCAAGACACCGCCATGACCGTTTGCAGTGGGCACAAGACCATGTGACCTGGGCAATGCAGCAGTTGTCTACTGTCCTGTTCACTGATGAGTGTCGGGTCACTTTGCACAGAAATGACGCTGAGAAGGCAAAGTGAGCGATATGCTGAGGTCAACATGGTCCCCAGGGTTGGCTTTGGTGGAGGAGGAGCAACAGTCTGTGCAGGCATCACCAGTCAGCTCAGAACAGATTTAGTGATTGTAGATGGCTCAGTCACTGCACGTTCTTACCTCAGAGACATCATAGAACACATCATCATCCCCCAATTCCACCAGCACACCCCCAACTTTCTGTTCATGGATGATAATGCTCCACCACATGGTGTGTGAACTGTCACAGCTGGACTTCAGGAAGTGGGAGTGCCTCATATGGTATGACCAGCAATGTCCCCTGACCTGAACCCCATAGAGCACGTCTGGGACCAGCTGAAGCAGAGACTGGATGCTCGTACCCCACCCCCATGTGACCTGTCAGAACTGTGTGTAGCACTTGTGGAGGAGTGGAACTCATTGCCTCAGAACAACATCATGAGGCTGGTGAGGAGCATGAGACGTCTCTGTCAAGCTGTCATTGAGGCAAATGGTGGAAACACCTGCTACTGACTTTGTCAGTTTGGTTATTTGGGGCGATCTTTGTTATTGTCTAAATTGTTGGGGTAAGAAATATTGAACAAATGAAAATGGTGTTTCTTCTCATTCATTAATAGTGATGTCAAAGGGAACTGTTACTGATTCCATTAAAATTAAGACCAAATAGGAAAAACACGTGTAAATAACAATATCCTGAACTTATTGTGAGGAGTGTAGTTAAAGTGCTAATTAATTAAGGTGTAGTTGATCACACCCAGGCTGGCCAATCAGATATCAGGCCACATCCTTAACATGCCTCTTCTTAATCCTGACTTTTCTGAGTCAGTCACTAAAGCATGCACTGCAGCACCTGACAGCAGCTTTATCCTAACATCACCATCTCATTTATGCAATGAGACACCAAGGTCAGAGAGGCTAATAGGGAGAGAGAAATAAAAGCATTTCTTGTTCTTTTAGACAAAACACAGATTATGACCAAGACAAAGAAAGCGACAACAACAGAAGGAAAGACAATCAGAAATAGACTCAGAATAAAGATGATGAATAGAAGAGGAAACTGTGTTGGAGGAAGATGTCAAGAAGATTGAATAGTGAATGTAAGATAGAATAGTGAAGGCTACGTGTAGGTGCGAAGAAAAACTGCACAAGGAGTGAAATGAATGGTAAACTAAAAAAAAAAGGAGTGATTCATCCAAACTGTAAAATATAGGATTTGATCAAAGCTGTCTGGTCAGATTAAGTGGCGGCAGAGTTCCTCCTATGACCTGAAGAGGTGAGCTGCTTTCTTCTATATTAGGAAACCTTGTCGATAAGGGTCCACAAAGTTTCCCCTCAGATATACGAAAGCCAAAAGGTATCTGTCTGAGTAAACCCTGAGAGATTCACAACACTGCCTACACTTTTATCACTCACAGTAAAAGCTTCAGAGTTACATAACTGGAAGCAATTCAATAAAACTGGGGTTATGGTGTGTTTAGAGTGTTTAGTGGTTTTCAGATCAAGGAGAATTATAAACAGATATTCTTGTTACATCTCAAGAAGAGTCAGAAGAATGAAATGTTTCTGCTTTTACCTGACTTATACCTGACCTTTTTGAGAAGCAAAACACTGAATAACATCAATTAAACAAAGACTATTCCTAATTTACCTATCGGTTTGTGTTTCAACTTTTTTAAGTTAGACAATCTTTTTCTTAATACTAAAAAACTTTATAAAAAGAGTGAGAGATCTTTTCAGAACTCTTTTCATTTTTGTTTTGTAACTTGAGGTTGCAACATGTGCTGGAGGAAAATAAGCTGAAAATAAAATTCTCTGTACCCATGTTGCTTTTCAAAGCTTTCAATGATTTTTTTTCCGTGAACTCTTCACATTACAACTTGCAAAAAAGCAAGTGTTTGTCTTTTCTTTAGTAAAAACTCTTTATTAAACTCAATATAAACCACATTCACCTGAAAAGTCCAAAAAATATTCTTATTACAAGATATTAAAGACAAAAATGAGAACTGAATTGCTTGTAAAAAATCTGCCGTTTTCATTTGTACATGAAGATGTACTTGTTGAGTTTCTTGCATTAAGCCAATAATCTTATTTCAAGAAGCCAAAGCAAATTTTCTTACCCAATTGGTAGGTTTTTCTTTTTTACTCTTCACAAGCAGTTTAGGTCTTATTTTCGTGTTTGATATCTTGAAATAAGACATTTTTCTTGATTTGTTAGGTGAATGTGGCTCATGCTGAGTCTAAAAAAACTTTTGTCCGGAAATCAGACTCTTCATCTACCTGGTGGAAAGGGTCCTTCCTCATGTTTCGGCTGGCCAGCGGCTCATCAAAAGGGAACACCACAGAGTAGTTTTTGGCATAGGACTCGTGGCTCCTCTCTCTGATCCAGCGTTGGTTTCCAGTCAGTGAGCTGTGGAAACGCCTGCGAGCAAAGGAAGAGTTTGAAAGAGTTATGCTAAGTCAACATCACAATCACCAGCTCTTATCCGCCTTACTCCTGTTCCTGCTGCTCTCCAAAGACTCCCATCAAACTCTTGGAGTGGATTATTCTGAGGCCTGACACTGTGCCTGGGGCAAAGTCATGACTAAAATACTTCTCGTTTCATCTTTTCACATGATTTCAGAAAGTATTTATGTACCTGATGTCATAACCATACATATCCTTCTCAGGGCGTCCGTGTATGATCCAGTGAGCCAGCTCTCTGCCACAACCGCCTCCCAGCATCATACCTGACAAATACATGCAAGAAGAAAGACAATAAGCTGTCTAAAGATCACATTTAGAAACCTACAAAATAAATTAATTCATAAATAATATCTAGGGTGGTAAGACTATTACATTAACCTCTTAAAGATACAGTGAATTCTGAAAGTATTCACAGAATTTCACTTTCTCCACATTTTATGTTTTAGCCTAATTTCAATATGGGATGAATTCATTTTTCCTTAGAATTCTACACAAAAATCCCAGAATAATAATAACATTAAAAAAATGTTGTTTTGAAAATTTGTTAAAAATAAAAAACTAAGGTATCACATGTTCGTAAGTATTCACAGCCTTTGTCATGAAGCTCTAAATGTAGCTTAGGTAAGGTTCATCCTGGTTCCTCTGATCCTCTTTGAGATGTTCCTACAGCTTCATGCGAGTCCACCTGAGGTAAATTCAGCTGATTGGACCTGATTTGTAAAGGCTCACACCTGTCTATATAAGGTCCCACAGGTGACAGTGCATGTCAGAGCACAAACCAAGCATGAAGTCAAAGGAACTGTCTGTAGACCTCAGAGACAGGATGGTCTCCAGGCACAAATCTGGATCCAGGGTCCAGAAACATTTCTGCTGCTTTGAAGGTCCCAATGAGCTCAGTGGACTCCATCATCTGTAAATGGAAGAAGATCAGAACCACCAGGACTCCTCTAGAGCTGGACCCCCCCTCTAAAGTGAGCCATCAGGGGAAGAAGGGTCTTAGTCAGGGAGGGGACCAAGAACCAGATGGTCACTCTGTCAGAGCTCCAGAGGTCCTCTGTGGAGAGATGAGAACCTTCCAGAAGGACAACCATCTCTGCAGCAATCCACCAATCAGGCCTGTATGGTAGAGGGTCCAGACTGAAGCCACTCCTTAGTAAAAGGCTCATGGCAGCCCGTCTGGAGTTTGACAAAAGGCCCCTGAAGGACTCTGAGACCAGGAGAAAGAAAACTCTCTGATCTGATGAGACAAAGATTGAACTCTTTGGCGTGAATGTCAGGCGTCATGTTTGGAGGAAACCAGGCACCGCTCATCACCTGGACAATCATCCCTACAGTGAAGCATGGTGGTGGCAGCATCATGCTGTGGGGATGTTTTTCAGCAGCAGGAACTGGGAGACCAGTCAGGATTGAGGAAAAGATGAATGCAGCAATGAACAGAGAGATCCTGGATGAAAATCTGCTCCAGAGCTCTTTAGACCTCAGGGGTCTAAAGAGCTCACGGTTCATCTTTCAGCAGGACAATGACCCTCAGCACACAACCAAGATATCAAAGGAGGGGCTTCAGGATGACTTTGTGAAGGTCCTTGAGGGGCCCAGACCTGAATCTGATCCAACACCTCTGGAGAGATCTAAAATTGTCTGTGCACCGACGCTCACCATCCAACCTGATGGAGCTTGAGAGGTGCTGCAAAGAGGAACAGACCAAACTGCCCAAAGAGAGGTGAGCTAAACTAGAGGCATCAAATTCATAAAGACCCGAGGCTGAAACTGCTGCCAAAGGAGCATCAACAAAGGACTGAACAAAGGCTGTGAATACATCCAGTATATTTATGTGATGTCTTAGTATTTTGTTTTTAATACATTTGCAAAAATTTCAAACACTTTTTCACATCGTGTTTATGAGGTGTTGTGTGTAGAATTTTTAAGAGAAAAATGAATTTATTCCATCACAGAATGAGGCTGTAACAGAACAAAATGTGGAAAAAGTGAAGCGCTGTGAATATTTTCTGGATTCACTGTAACAAAGCTTCAATGAGAGACCCGATCTTTATGAAAATGTGCAGCCACACCTTGGTACCAAAAGAGACCCTGCCTTTGATAGAGGCAGGCTCTTATTTGAAGTTTTGGGCAATGATATGACGTGACGCCTCTGAAAATGAAACCATCTTGGCTGAAACAGAGTTCCAAGGGTGAACCAGCTAACTGTCTGTTTGATCAAACTTTGTTGAAAGAGCCTTTTATTTTCTGACATTTTGTAAACAAAGATTTAATGATTAATCAAAAGAAAATTCACAGATTAGGTCATAATAACAATGATTTATGCAGTAAGAATAAACACTGCTTTTTCAATGCTCATGGTTACTCCACCTATTGCAAGCAAAAGTTTGGACAGTGAGTAAAAATCTCAGGATATTTTTCTCTTTGACCTATGGCCTGTCTGGAGGATGTGGAGTTTGTGTCATTAATGAACAAATCAGAAAAGCCGTTTTCTTTCTTTGCCTCAGCCTCTCTACATAATATGACCTCCAGAGGTTTGTGCTGACCTTTGTTTCATCATTTGACCCTTGCTGACAGCATCCTTTGAGTAATTTAACCTCATCATCTGCAACTGTACATGTACTGCAGTTGGTGTATTTCAACAGAAACAGCAAATGAATGCTGGCAACACAATATTTCATCCATCCAGACTCAAAACTGCTGGGTTAATGAGCTTACCCCTTGAGCGACCCCTTTCTGTTGTTTTGTTGCTGGTAATTTACGTGTGCGTGTGTGTGTGAGTGTGTGCACACTCAGAACATCACAATGCAGCAGCGCCACCAGTCCTTGCATGTCCTTGCACCACTCTTTCATCCCTTCATCTTTATCTCTCACAGCTACCCCTCCATCTCTCTATCTCTCATCGCTTCACTTGTGTTGGGGCGCTGTCACTCCGGGCCAGGCCTGGGCGAATGTTTGAATGGCGGGTCGGACAAATGGGATAGATGGATGGATGAATTGGAACAAGGGAAGAGAGACTGACGAAGGAGGGGGGGGTGATAGAGTTCTCTCCACACAATGTGAACATGAGCAGCAAGACAAGGTGGCACTGATAAATGTCACCCTAGATAACCATGCTGATGTGTGAACGTGTATCTGCGTGTGAACTCTCATGCCTGTGGCACTGCTGGTCTTATCTCCAGTCTGCCTCTGTAGCTCCCCTCTTCATTAACCCTCCATTAATATCTCATCTATGTTAAATGCTGTACAAACATTTGAACCTTTCCACCTCAGTCGTGAATATTCCCTCTCTTCTGCACTGCTCCCTCGGGTCTTTATAGATATTTGCTTTCTTCTTGTGACATTTACTGTGAAGTTGCCACTTGGACTAAATGGACTTGTGCTTCTAAAGCACCTCTCTAGTCTTTCTGACCACTCAAAGTGCTTTTACACAGCTAGTCTCATTCACCTATCAACACACCATTCACACACTGATGGCAGAGGCTGCTGCAGTAAGGAACTCTCATTATTAGGTTATCTCATTCATACACACTCACACAAGGCTAAACAACAGCAGTAGTAATTTGGGGTTCAGTGCCATGCTTAAGGACACTATGGCATGTGACTGCTGGGGCTAAGATGGAACCCCTGACCCCCCAGTTAAGACATGACAACCCTCCACTGGCTGTGCATCAGTTTTAAAACTGAGAGGCAGTGGCCCACATTTCCTTGCATCAAATCCTGGATGCTGAAATGCTGAGCCCTAACCCTAACCCTAACCCTAACCACACCAGTCTTATTCATAACCTCAGAACCCCTTATGATATCATCAGCTGTATGGTTTCCATGGTGATGGACTCTAAATGTAAACAAGCAGGTTACCAGAGCACAGATGGCCTAGTGGTCTAAGTTGCACTCCATATGGCGAAAGCCCTTGAGCAGGCAGCCTGAGTTCAAGTCCAGCCTGTGGCTACTTTTCTGTGTTTCTCTCTCCACTCTTACCCTGTTTCCTGCTCTATCCACTGTCCTGTCCTCTAACAATAAAGGCATAATAAGCCCAAAAAATAACTAAATGAAACAAACAAATAAACAAACAAACAAAAACAAGCAGATTACCCTCATTTCCCTTATGACATCATCAGCTGTGTGGTTTCCATGGTGACCTATCATTCCCATTCATTTTCATGGGCCAAAAAATTGAGGAAAATGCTGAATATTTTCTAAAAGCACAAGAGTTACAAATGTGAAACATACACACACAACTCTCCTTAATATGCTGAGCATTTTAAAATTTGAGCCTTGAAAGTCAGCGAAAATTTGTTGGAGGAGTAGCAGGCCAAAATAATAATGAATCTGATTTCTTTGTGTTGAAATGCTGTGTTCAGCAAGGGGGCCCTACGAATAATGGGTAAATTTACACGTCACCTACCAAGAAGGGCACTGTTGGCTTTGGAAACGCACACAGGATCAGGCTTTATTGATTCGACCCGTTCAAACTGTATAGAGTCCCATACCGGACTGCTTGGTGGAAACAGGGCATTTGCTTTAGCTGCTGTCTCTTTCAGGCTCCCTCCTCCACAAACCACCTTCTCTCTGATTGGCCAGCCATCTGGGAGCCTGTCAGGGGGTGGAGCTATGAACAAACCTTGGTGTTTCAGGCCTGCCCATCCATCATGTCACAGACTAGTTAGAGGATCCTAATACGACAACATCATCCCTTCACCAAGTCTTGTGAAGATCTTGTGAAGGTCTCGTGCTATCTTTAGAACCCACATGTTTGATCAGTTTACAGACAGATTCAGGGATTTCTATAACATACAAATATGCAGTGGTTTGAAAATATGCACGTTTCATTTGAACAGCCATGATTGTTACTTTCTATCCATGTTTAAAATATAGGAAAGCAGAACACTCCATCTTTAGAGACGCTTTGAACACCTGACCTCTGCTGTTTTCTCAGCTTCCACTGTTCTGCCTTGGATACAACTCGTTTTCTTTGCATGGTAAAAGCCTTGCCTCTCCACAGTACCAGAAAAGACGCTCATTATCGTGACTATGAATAAGAGGGTGATTCAGGGTGGTAAGAGGTGCAGCGGTCAAACGCTGAAAAAGATCCATAATTGCAACAAATAAATGCACTCAAAGTGAGAAGCACTGTGAGCTGATTTTGAGACCAAGCATAAGAAGTTTAAGGGTTGCTTGGTAACAAGCACAAAAGGAGACCAGAATGAGAACTCCAAAGTAAGTGAAACATCTAAGTAAAACATCTTTAAACTAGGAGAAGAAAATCAGGTGGAGTGCTAAAGAGCTTGAAAACACTCAATGATGGATCTCTCATTATTAATCCATCATCTTTGACCTCATGGTTTCTGAACGAGTCCTGTTGCTTCGAGATGAATCAGCTGAGCGACATCCCGACTGTGAATGTGTTCTGTATCTTGGAAAGATAAGCAACATTTTTTTTCCCTGTGTCAGAGAGACATGAGGACCAGAAGCAGAAAGATGGAATTGGATGGAAAAAAGAAGAGAAAGCAGACTCAACCAAGTTCCTGCTTTGACTTGTTTATCGTACTGAATATAACTGCGTGTGTTTGGGCTAATAGAGGGCTTTTGAACCATCCATGCTGTGCTTTGCTGGTATAAAATCCCTCATTATCCAGCCTCTGGAAGCAGGTATGGTGCATCTGTGACAGCTGGTCAGTTTGAATGGGCTTGTCCCTGCATGACACTTTAAAACAGACCAGAGGACACAATTACTGCAGAGCTTCATCCACCTTATTTTCAGACCTGAACATTATACATCTGACCGCAAAGAGGAGAGAAAAGAGGAAAAATACAACATGGCTGAAAGGGAGCTGAACATTTAATGACCATTTGTATATCAGTTAGTCCAGAACTGGACAAAAAACAAACCATCATTTCTGACAGCCTGAGCAGCTGTTCTGATCCCACAAAATATTTATGATTATATACAAATCACTTCTGGTTGTGTGCAGATGTTTAAAAATGCTTAAGTGCAGAAAATCTGATCACTTTGTGCTGTGGGCTCAAACAGTGGTCACCTGTAAATGTCATTTTGGGTATTGGAGAGGAGAGGAATACGCTGCATGGAACAAAGTGCAAAAATGGCCACAGAAAACTAAACTAAAGTGGAGCCTCAAACTACTCGCCTTCTCATAAAGTCAAAAAACATATTCTGGTGGAGACATTTACATCCAGAGACGTAAGGAGCAACACATGGCTTTCCTGTGTGTATACTGCAGTTATTTATTGATATTACGTCTATTCAGGTGAAAATATCATGGTGACCACCTTTAAATCCAGAAGGAAAATATTCTTCTTCTATTCAGCTAACGCTGCCCTTTAATAGATGCAAACTACTTTTTAAACTTGACTATTTTATCTCTTGAGCCACTTTGAGGTGTCAAACTCATTCCAATCTGAGGCCCACATACAGCCTAATTTGAGCTCAAGTTGGCCGGACCAGTAAAATCACAGCATAATTATCTGTAAATAACAACAAGTCCAAGTTTCTCCCTTTGTATTAGTGCAAAGACATTCAGGTATATTATAAAAATCTTTATATTTAATGAACTATCCTTCTAAAGAAAGGTTTCATGAACAGCCTCAGATTTCTCCATCAGAGTAAGTTCAATTTTAACAGAACTTAGCCTCTTAATCAATTACACAAATGTTTTATAACTGATGATTTTGAAGGGAAAAATGTAGTATTACGCTCAAAGATTAAATCAACTTATCAAGATCTACAAATCATTTTATCTCTATGTTCCACATCGGTGTAGTTATTCTGAATAAATCGACTCCCCACACCTCACAAACTGACAGAACTCTGCCACAGTTTTCTCTTCAGACTAAAGTTTGTCACTTCTCAGGGCTCACGACTTCAGCAGCCTTCAGCCGCCTTCAGCATTTCACAAACTCCCCCTCATTGGATGGCTTTGATGCTAATGTTAGCAGTTAGCTAGCAGGCTTTCACTGCTGCATTACTGACCTCTGTTTCCTCAGACACACCAGCAATTCATGCTCCTTCTCTCTGCTGGGTTGTCACAGCAAGCTGTTGTACAAAACCCAAAACCAGTGAAGTTGGCACGTTGTGTAAACCGTAAATAAAAACAGAACACAATGATTTGCAAATCCTTTTTCAACAACCCACAGTTTTCAGCCTTGCTGCTTACATACAGAGATTTCTCCAGATTCTCTGAATCTTTTGATGATATTATGGACCATAGATGATGAAATCCCTAAATTCTTTGCAATAGCTTGTTGAGAAATGTTGTTCTTAAACTGTTCGACAATTTGCTCACGCATTTGTTCACAAAGTGATGACCCTTGCCCCATCCTTGTTTGTGAATGACTGAGCATTTCAGGGAAGCTGCTTTTATACCCAATCATGGTACCCACCTGTTCCCAATTAACCTGTTCACCTGTGGAATGTTCCAAATAAGTGAGAAAGTTAAGGAATGCTCATCAAACAGTCTTTTTTGTCACTTGTGCCAGCTTTTTTGAAACATGTTGCAGGCACCAAATTCCAAATGCGCTAATATTTGCAAAAAATAAAGTTTACCAGTTCCAGCGTTAAGTATCTTGTCTTTGCTGTGTATTCAATTGAATATAGGTTGAAAGGGATTTGCAGATCGTTGTATTCTGTTTTTATTTATGATTTACGAAACGTGCCAACTTCACTGGTTTTGGGTTTTGTACTTTTCTCCATGCTGAGTCTCAAAGTGGCACTGAATATTTTATTCCTTGAGCACCAAAACTTGCTGCATACACACCTAATTGCACCTGCGTGCACCCCTAATTTAAATTATCTTTTTAAACTGAGTTTCAATGAAATATTTTTTACTAACTCCAATTTCTTTTCTTCTTAATATTCTGTTTTAAGCTTGTACAGCACTTTGGTCAATGGGCTTGATAAATAAACTCTGACTTGACTTAATTTGTTGATATATAGAATCTACACAGGAATATGGATGACATGACAGCTCCTTCAAAGTGAAGGCAAAACATTCAGCGCTCCCTCTTAAGTGTCTGATTCACACCAACAAAAGAAGCAGTTACACAGTTCTGGATTCAAACCACGTCAGCACTCATTGCAGAAGTGTTTCAGCTTTCTTTTCTTGTTGTGCTTGTTAACGTTATGTTCCTACTCATCAGGGCTTCTCTGCGTCTTCAAACCTCTCACTGTAACACTTCATAGGTTGACCTTTGTAGTCTTTAAGTAGGAAAAAAAGGCTTTCAACCGTCTCTTATCCCTGGTGAGGATTGCTTCGCCCTTTATGCCCCCTCTCTCCATTTTCCTTCGCTGCTAAAATACTCTCATCCCTCCCAGTTTAATGTCAAAGGTGGGCTAACGGAGTAAGAAAGAAAGTGGCTTAAGTTGTTGTCTGAATGTGTGTCTATGGATGCAGTGACAAACAGAGACGTACTCCATTATTTATCCGTGCTTTGATGGGGTTCTCAGAGGCTCGCTCTGACTGGGTCAAAATCCAGAATTCCCTCTTTGGCTGTTTCTCTTTTCTTGTGTTCAGTCTGTTTGTGTGTCCAAACTCAACACAAGTAAAGAGACATCTTCTTTCCATGAAGAGTCCTTTGACCTTTCCAGCTCTATTATTTTGTGCGTCTCCCCATGGAGAGCTCCATACCATCAAGGTTTGACAGTATTCCATTGCGAGTGATATGAACCTCATGTGTGACAAAGCTTATGATACTGATATTTTGACTTTTTTTAAACCCAGATACCTGTGATTCATACGTTTCTCCCTTTTCTTTTTTCTTTTTTTTTGGTCTTTTTTCTGTTCTGGCTGCACTTACCGGCACTGTTGAAACCACAGCCCAGGAAGAAACCTCTGACCTCTGGGGCTTCTCCCATCAGTGGCTTATGGTCTGCAGTGAATGATTCTAAAAACACAAAGAAGACAAATCCTGTCATTAAAAGGACATACGACTGTTACTTACACTGTAAAACTTTGAAGTGTAAAATTAAAGTAATTTACTGGTGAAACTGCTGCCTGTAATTTACCGTAATTTTACAATGTCCGTACTCTAAAAAATAAATAGTAAGTTATTGTAGTTGAATTACAGTATATTACTGTGTAAAAGTAAAAATACGGTCATTTACTGACAGCAGTTTCACCAGTACTCTACTGTACATTTACAGTATCTCTGTTCTGTGGAAATACATGAACTTATTGTTGCCTGAATGTGTGACAATTTACTGTAGATGCAACTTGTACGAGTAGTATTCAAACCAATAAACTAAATAGAGTTGCTTGTTATACCAGTGCGCACAATACATCGTCTGTAATATTCTTTCAGCCAGAATAACTTTGTTGACTGCAACAGTGAGTTGGGGGGGGGGGGGGGGGTCATGGTTCAGCAGCAGACCCCTGACGGTGATCCTCAGCTATAAACTGTAAATTACTGCAAGTGGGAGTTTGTGACCACTAGGCCCCTAAGCTGGTGTCAATATTCCCAGAATGCATTGTTCATAACAGTATTATACTGCTACAATAAAATACAGTACATCACTGTTGCGATTCTGCTGTAAATTTACATCAAAGTTTTACAGTGTACAGAAGTCAAAACCAAGCAGTAACCTCCGGTCTGAAATTATGAGACAATGCTGAATTGCTTAAATCTGCAGTTTGTCGAGTGTCCGCTTGAGGCTGGCTCCGGAAGAACCAGAAGTCACAAACACATTAAGCCAAAAAAAAGAGTTTTTCACGCAGAAATAAACCTGGAACAAAAACCTGGTACAATAGAATTACTTCAGTCTGAATCACTAATTTCACTATCGGTACACACACTGTACAGGAGTGAAGAAGATATTAAGATCAAGTTCGACCAATCAGAGACACAGCTCATGTGACTGACGGGCTCCCTATAGCTGTTCATGTAGATACTCAAAGCCCGCCCCATTTCCAATATGGCTGCCCCCACAGATTCCCATTTGCCCAGATCAGTGTTAACCTATTTAGACCAGATGCAACATTTGCACGTTGTTACCTTTAAGGTAAATGTTAGGAGTAGCTCATTTCAGACAGTCTCATCATTTAAAAAAATGTGACTAATGAAAAGGGCTGTGATTCATTGAAATATACGTGGAGGGAGTGGAAAGTTTGTGTTCATATTAAGCAAAGATGGATGACGCCATCTGACCTTACGTGCAAATAATCTACACATGCATCCAGCCTAAAAGGTATTCAGGGTGTAAGGTCTACATCCAGTCTAGATGAGTTTAAGTAGAGAGCTGAAGACTCACAAAGGTCACAAGTGAAGAAATTTTCTTTGACCTAAACAACAGCGTGACATTCACAAAATCCTAAACTCCATTTTATCTGAGCTTTCTCCCACTTTAAGCTCTCCTGTTTCCTTAATTAAAGGTTCCAGTCTTTGTCTGTCTCCACTAGAGCCAAGACGATTAATCGGCAGGCAGATTATGGCATATCACTGACTAATCAACATCGATCAATCTGTAACCAATGTCAATTAATTTTTTAGCTGCAAAGAGATTCTCTCACTCTGCCTCCAGTCATTTAAAAATAAGCTGGGTATTTTTAACCCCGGCAGGTTTGGGATCCAGAGAATTAATAAGTTGTGTAAATTATCTCTGTGAGATAAACAAAGATTTATGCAGCTGTTAATTCAAACATCCACCGTTATCTAATATAAAACTATTATACAGTTTTAAAGTGGTGTAAATTTTGTCTTTGTGAAAAAATTGAGTTAACAGTCCTTAAGTTGACAGTGTTTCTAAATAAAGTTCATTACTTCAATTTATTAGTGTTCTGCTTCTTTGTCTTGAGGTTGAATGGTATTTTGGGTATTATAAGAATTCATGTTGACGTACAGTATATATCTTATGTGTATATCAGTGTTCTTATTGCATATATCAGCCAAGTACATGTTACTAATGCTGCTATTTGAAATTAAAAAAACATTTCCAATTAAGAAGTGACAAGAAACACTTGTTCCTGACTTTGACTCTTAATGTGAGGAGAAATCTGCAGGAAGATCATGATGGATTGTAATAAAAGTTTCTGCTTCTGGGGACTCATGAACTAATGGTTCTGTGGTAGTGTGAGTGTGTGTATGTGTGTGTGTACCTGGTCCACAGACAGTCGACTTGATGCCAGTCTGCTCCAGAGTAGGAACTCTGTTGATAGCACCCTCGATATGTTGCATAAAGACGTCCCAGTCTAGATCAAACAGGCTGAAGGCAAATTTATCTGACACCTGGTGAACGACACAAAAAAATGTGTTTACTTACTGTTTTTTTTTTTTTATAAACAGAAATGTGTTTAAAGACCAAGTTTAAGGAGAAAAACAAAATTTTATTCTCTTCTTTAATAAAGATTTAATGCTCAGGGTGTCCATGAAGTCTCTTGACAGTTAAAAAAAACGTTTTACAAAAGCAAATGAACAGACAAATATTTGAAAATTTCACAATGAGAAGTAGATATTGAAGTTTTTTCATCTCATTTAACACACCTCTATATAGGCACTATTATTTGCACAAATCACATCAATGAGTCAAGACTCCCTTTTTGCTATGTTCACTGTATCTAATGATGGCAAAGGCATCAGGGATCTTTTGCTTTGGATCGGTGATGTCCTGATACACGATATCTTTAATATAGAAAGAAGTCCAGCAGAGTGATATCTGGTGAATAAGGGGGCCAGGGAATTGGACCATCCCTTCCAATCCACCAGTCTGGAAATGTTTGATTTAGGAACCCACAAGCATGCAGTCCCCAGTGTGGTGGTGCACAGTGTGGTTTTCTTGCAGGAAAACGATGGTTGGTTGAAGGTCATCTAGTCATTGTGCTACATATTCAGTCAAAAGGTCAAGGTAAACATTTGCAGTAATTGATGTTGATGATTTAACAATTAACAATAGCCATTTTAGAGCTTGACCAGAAAACCTGTTAACATTTCACGCCTAAACTTTAAATCAGTTATAACCACACACAGTAACACCTGCCACGCTGTTAGAAACTACAGCATGCTTCATCTTTCCTCTTCTCTCTTTTGATGAGCTGGATCCGCTTTTTATTTCATTCATTTCTTTGGTTTCAAAGAACTGATTTCAAAATTCCAGAATCCTGCCCGGCTGCTGAGCTCTTAATTCCCCCAAAAATGAGACTGCTGAAGATTGTTGGAAAAGCCTGCATCATCCGCGCTATGATTCTCCTTTTCTTTTATTTCCTCATCACTGTTGACATGAACACAATGACTCAAAGCAGAGTCACCACATGTGACAGTAAACTCAAAGAGTTGCAGCCAAAACACAAGCCTGTATCATCTGTTGCAACGACTCCTTCTCACCAGGTCAAGTCAACATCTGTTAAATCAAACCTTTCCATCCTTCAGTTCCTTGTCCAGGCTCTAATTTGCTTCCATCTGGACTGCTGTAACTCCCTCCTCATCAGCACGGACAATATTTAGCATTTATGCCAAGTCATGTGGACTACCTCTTTTTGATATTCTCTCCACCTACACTAAACTGATTGACTCAGAGGGCTCAAAATGACAAGTTCAGGTCAGACATTAATCCTCTACAGTATCTCTTCATATCCTAGCTAGGGGTTTGCCATATCTTACAGTCTGTGAAAATACTGGTATAAATTTGTTGATGATAAAAATGTGTCAAATCGCGATATTTACACTGTAGGGATGCAAAGATATGACATTCACTACTGCCCAATGCCTGAGCAGCACAGTAGCATTGACTTTTTTTGTCCATGTCTCACACACACACAGCCTCTCTGCTCTTCCTCCTCGTTCTGTGTCGTGACAACCACCACTCCCTTCCACTCACCACTCATTACTGAAGCGACAACATCCAAGAAGAGTCAGTCAAAGAAAATTAATAGCTGGATAATTTGGAGATGGTTCAAAGTGTCTGATGACCAACAGCAAAATGTGTTCTTTAAAAAAATGTCAGAAAAAAAAAAGGGAAGAATGTCTGAAACCTGTTTCCTGAATGTTGTCGCATTTGGTTCAGGATGAAACAGCAGAAACAACTGATTCTATGGAGAGTGCCCCTTCATTGGAGAAAATTCTCTCACTTGTGACAGAAGTTCCTAGGACACATAATTTATAAAATCTCACAGGTGAGGTGTACTGAAAAAACCCCCACCAAGAACGGCAATGGTAACAGTTTTTAAGGTGAAACATTAAGGTAAAATCAATGATATCATGAAATGGCATAAATATCGAGATATGAATAAGATGCCATATCACCCAGCCCTGATCAGACTGCACAGACTCCATGCTGTACATCTAGCACATATTAAATAAATGTGACTCTTTGAATCAGGAATCTGCTGTAAGACAGAACAACTGAGGAAGACGAGTTCCGATACAATTAACATCAACAGCAGCTTTTCAGACCGCAACATCACAGGGATGTACAAACTGATGGCTGCTGCTTTCATGTGAACAAAGACTTTCTGCATTAATACCAAGCTCTGACACTCAGCCGAAGTATCTGAGGAGCAGCGTTCTTTGTCCCAGGCACCACACTCCTCAAAATCCCTCCAGAGCCATCGATCCTGCTCATCTTCACTCGGTGGGCTCCGTCTATTCTCTCTGTCGCAGCGCTAATTCGTCTTTCTGTATCTCTCCTTTCTTCCTCCAAGCTGCTCAAGACATCAAAGCTACACTCAGCAGCATGACGAGAACAAAAGGAGCAGCTTCGGCATCAAGAAAGCCTCCAAAATATGAAACCAATGAGGAGTCCAACGAGCTAAAACCTCAGGGTTCAAAACAGACACACACGGGGTCAAGTAAGCACTCGAGCATATACAACAATGAGGTTTTTAATCCCATTGTTGGACTGCTGGAAGGATGGAAACAGTGTCAAAAGGTCTTTCTGATGTCATTGTGGATTTAAGCAGAAATAGACAACACTTCCACGTAGAGCACAGCTACACCTATACTACCTAATGAAGCAGAGGAGCCCCCATATCCCAGAGCAGCTAATGGTGAACTCTACAACCGTACCTTCAGCAGGGTTTTTACCTACAGATTTTTAAACTAAGGCTGATCAGCAGGCACTCCAGCAGGTGGTAAAAACAGCAGGGAAGATCATCGGGACTACTCTTCCAGAGATCTACACCACCTGCTGTCTGAGGAGAGTGCACAACATCACGTGTGATCAACAGCACTAGAAGGTACAGGTCTACATGGGCCCAAACCACCAGACTGGCCCCCAGCCTGTCTCCTCAGGCAGTGAGGCTGCCAAACAGCTGTTCTCTGTCCCATCCAGAGACACTCATCGTCCCCACTGTTTCAATAGCTGTGAACTGGACTCTGCATTGTTGCATTAATCAAAACATCAAATAACTGTAAGTTCCTCTGTTTGTCAAAATGCCCTCGAAATGCTGCAGTACCTGTGCTGAATACTTTACCTGTATAATACTGTATATAGTGTTTAAGGGACTTAGAGATTGCACCTTTTTTTGTACTTCTTGCACCATTTTTGCACTTAATTACATCTCCTGCTATGCAGTTTGAATGCTCTGAATGAAATTTTGTTGCTATACTTATTTACTATGACAATGACAACAAACGACTGATTGATGATGTTTGACTCCAAACTTCCTGCAGTACTCCTCAGAAGAGTCATGTGACTGTCAATCAGCTGATTTGCAGTAGTTTAGAAGCAGGCCCAGGTACACCAACTATATAGAAAAGTCACAGCATCACATGACTCTTCAGAAGAAGACTGCAGGAAAACAAGCTAAAAAAAAATACACAGTTCTTATAACCAGACCAGTTTAACTACAAAAGGCTTCTTAAAGTGGACTGTATTGTTACTCATGACTTAGTCTGCAGCATCATAAGGGTTTATTCCTATAAAGCAACTCAAGTTGTGTTCAATACACTTAAAATTAAAGTGGCTGTGAGGACTATCTGTCTGGATTAAAGCGACACCTTTGGCTGGAATCACGTGCACGCTGTTGTTGTGATGTCATGACTCTTAACAAGGCGTGAGTTTGTTTAGGAGATGAATAGAGTGAATGCAGCTCAAAAAGGCAGAGATTTTTATTCTGGGTTTTTTTTTCTTGTGGTGGTTGCAACATTATTTTTCCTGACATCCCGTCATTTAAATAAATTAAGTAACATAAGACATTTTGGTCTGTTAAATAAAAGAACAAGTATAGACCTGATCTACGAGAAAGGTAACCTTTCAAACTGCTGTTTGCTATAAATGAATTTGACTTCTTGGGGGGGGGGGGGGGGGGGGGGTGTTGTGGAGAGCTGGGAAAGAATCAGGCGGGGCTCATACAAGCAGCAAAGCAAGCCCAAATAAGCAACTACACACAACAAGCCCTAAATACCGCAACCCACGGCTGAGGAGATTTGTAAGTGACTTTACAGAAAAACAAACCCAAAGTCGCTACTTAAACTGACACATCCCGTCTCACCTGGCAGAGAGGCATCTGTGTACAGTGAGATGTGTGACGCAACTCTCAATGGTTGTGTTCCCATAGATGATGAAGTGCTTCATTTATCACCAGCCAAGCTGGCTAGTGTGGTTTTTTTTCTTCTAATACCCTCTAAAATGAATTTTTACCCACACTTGGCAGGTGTTAATTAAGAGCCCTGGCATGAAGATATATGAGTGAGTCAGTGAGATACCATAGCTGGTTTAATTCCTTACAGGGGGAATCTTAGCATGTGTCTTTGATAGAGGATAAAGTTAACTCAGTGAAGATCCATACAGAGTGAGGTCAATACCAAACCAAATAGATCAACAGAGACATGACATCAGCCCAACAAACAAGAACACATTATCAGTGACCTAAAAAACCCCAGTTGGACCCTTTTATAGAAAAAAAGCTGAGTCATTTATATTTCTCTACATACTCCATTCAGAGTTTGGGTCCTTTGTGTGTTTTTCTTCAAATTTCACCACTATGATATGGTTCTTAAACAGGCGGAATGTTTACTTGCGAGTGCTTTGGATGAAGGACGATGTCGCATTGTGTGCTACACTAAGCAGACATATAAAAGAATACATGAATAAATCAAAATGCATGAGGAATTAGTGCAGAAAACTGGGAAAGGAAAAAAAACAGAGATTGCTTTCCACTGAACCATCTATCCAACTCGACAAACTGCACCAACAAAAGTACACATCCATTTAGTTCACCTGTCAAATGAAGCGTTTATAAAGATTTATTTCCAAATTCTACTTTAAGGAGCGAGTCTGTGCACAGAAGAACCACCTTAATGATCAGTCGGTGTGTGTAGAGTTGTTTGAATAACTTTTTTACAGCCTTTGTGATTTCACTACTTTGGGTTTAATGTTCCCATAAAAGCAATTTCCCCAGCAGTGGTACCAAAAATAAAGCTGTAGGTGGTGCTGAAGAATAACTATGGTATCATAAAAATCAATGTGTTTTCTCCCTTGGTGTGTATTATACTTATCATATCTTTGTGAATGTCATCACAGAAACAGATATTAAAATATCTGACTTGTGCTCTGAATGGAAAGAACGGTTTTGGAACAATTTGTTTCCTCCAAAAAACATTTTCTTTAGAAAAAACTTTTCAAATGCTTACATCTTGTCCATAAAAGTTTCTTTTTATCTGAAGTTGAGTCAAAATATTAAAAATAGAGAGGCAAGTTAACCCAAACAGAGTGGAAAACAATCATGACTTTATTTCATATCGCTCCATCTATTCAGTATAAACAGAAAAATAGTTGTGCTTTAATTCTTAACAATGTGACGGTTGCCTTTTTTTGTTTTTAGAATAATCAGGTTTGTAAAAGCAAGCTTACTTTAATTTTGTGAAATATAACTGAAAAGTAAAACTTGAACACACTCATGTTATAATACTTCAGCTCGTTTTTAACTGAAAGACTTTGAATTTCTCTGTCTCTCTCTCTCTCTCTCTCTCTCTCTCTGTCTCTCTCTGTCTCTCCCTTTCTCTCTCTCTCAGAAGTCCCATTAAGGGATGTTTTGACCTCCAAGATAATAAAGCAGAACAATACTTAGACATGGGAAATAAAACGTAGTAAATAAGAGATGAGGTCAAACTGACACAGACTATATTAGAGGATTAAACTTCATTCAGCTTCCTCATTCAAGTATTGATTGAATGCCAAACAGGATAGACATATCCTGTGTCACACCTCTCATTCAGTCATTCAGGCACGCAGACGGTCAATACAAGTTTAAGGTTTCAATGAGGAGACTCAGAGTCACAGACAGGGGAATGAGACGGTCCATCATTCAGGTAATAACCCAGCTTACCTCATCCCAGAATATGGGGTTGGCTTCATAACCCCCAACGGACAGAGCGTCTCCTTGAAGGCGCAGGTACACTGATGCATCATGGTCCCTTACATTTGGCATGTTCTGAAATTAAAATGGAAATAAGATGTAAACATTCAAAGCGATTACCATCAGGCCTCATACGTGAGAGCTTTTCAGCTTTTGATTCATGACTTATTTTGATTCTTCGAGGCCCTGTAGATCACAAAAAGCAAAGTACTCCAAATATAAACCTGTGAAAAGTTTAAATATGTTTAATAAGAATGGAAAGGTTCACAAAATCCACTGCTCAGATCTTATTACATTTCTGTGCTCACGGTTTTCTATTTGGTTCAGTTCGGTGTACACCACTAACAGTTTTTTAAAAATTAGTTATGCCATATTCAAGTTATGTAAAACCTGAAAGAACGAGGCAGTTCACCATTTGATACATCACTAAAGCCAAATGTGTCATGGTGCAGCAGGAGGAACATGAGGAGGGAGGAGCCAAGTGCCAATCCAAAACTCAAAGGTTTATTTATTAATCCAAAAATCCAAAAACGCTAACTCAAAAATCCAAAAACTACAATACACTGGAAACAGGGAACTCGAACCATGAAACACGCAACACAGGAACAAAGCACAATGAACTGACAAGGAACTCTGGAGGCACAGAGACTGTCTTGATTTTGTTCTGGAGGCTGAAGCTCTGTTCTGCTACACTGGATATTGGAATGACCAGCGCTGCTACAGCAAGCGTTTTAAAGTCTGGAAACATTTCACTCAGTGAAGTAATGAGCAGTTGGCACTACTCTTTGAAAGACAGGTTTTCCGATCGTGCCAGAACCCGCTTCATTGGGAGGAAATCCTGGAGCATGTGGTCCAGATGTAAGAGAGGCGGTCTCAGTCCCGTGTGAGTCGTAGCGGTGCCAATCAATGCCAACTTTTAATGGGATATGACAAGCCAGCACGTCAGATAAGGTGAGATCATAAACAGGACAACACAATACCTCATTAATTATGCACGCTCACCACTAACTGGACAGGGGGTCTGCTGCAGGTGAGATATGTGATTAATGAATGACTGTGACAGTTAAAGTGGACTGGATCACTGTCAGGGTTTCTAATCAGTCAAAATGAAGGGCAGCCTTCAGATATTTCCATCATCACTCAAAAAATTGTATATAAATTGTATAGTATATTGTATATAAATAAATAGAACGGCACGCTTCCTGTGATTGGTGCAGATGGGGTCCACACCAGAAGTAAACCACTCTTGAGTTCACTTGTTAGCGGTCTGAGACCACCCCTTCCAGGCAAACTGGGAGCGGTTAACTGGTCCCCTCCAGAGTCCAAGGCCAGCATTTACACAAACCAAAACAAACCACACCAAGGAGGTAAATGCTCCAGGGTTCAGTTCAACCGGACTAAACAAGGTTGGTTTGAACGCACCCTAAGAAACAGGGAAAACTAAGGATGTAACAAAACAACAAGAAAGAAACATGAATATAAACTACAAAATAAAAAAGAGAACACTAAAGACAAATAATGAAACAAGACAAAAACACACAGGGGGAACCACATAAGGAGAAACACTAGGAACAGGAAACACTAAAAACACAAGAAACAAATCTCACAGAACACAAACCAAACCATGACAGAATGAGACACTGCTAGTTTAAACATGCCAACTCCTCAGAAAGGAAAGTCGTTATTGGCTGTCCCAGGAGTCGCTAAAAGTCGCTACATGATGTCATGACCTAATTTGCAAAATCATCTATAAGCATGTAATTGTCATGGGCGCTGAAGGAGGGCGGAACAACATCATGGGAGACAAGGGAAGCATGTAAAAAAACACTCAGTGTTTGAAGAACTACAAATGGACTTTCTTTTGTCAATTCTTCTTTTTTATGACAAGCATCAATCCCTCTTCATCTGGGCTTGGGACCAGCTAAAGTGACTCAAAAGAGACAAGTAGATGCACAATTTATTTGCCAGTGTCTACTGTTGAGGAAAGTTTGGGACGCTTGACCACTTGCAGAAGAAGAGTCAGGAGACTCAGATGTGCAGTGTAATGCAGAGTCAGTTTGAACAGACCTCACTGTGTGTTCAGTGTTTATCATTCCTGAGGTTGTTGTCTATTAAATAAGCCAATAGGTTCAGCTTAGCTTAGGATGTCAATAAACGCGACAGTCTCAAGTGTTAAAGGAGACCAGACTATGTGTATCTGATCCAACTCAGTTTTGGGCCACACTGTTTCTGTGTACAGATGACTTTAATGCCAAGTGCAGGTTTGTGACTGTCTGACACGTGTAAAGGCAATTTACAGAGATAACTAAAAAGAGACATAAGGCAGTGGGAAAAATCCACCACATCCACCATTACAACAAAATCCAAAAAATATAAAATAAATAAATAAAAATTAAAAAAAAAAATAAAAAGGAGTAATTAAAAAAAGGATCTTGCCTCTCACTGCTCAACTTTGCCAGCTGCTGAAGTGTCATTACAGGAACTTTAAGTCTATGTGCCTAAATGTATTTACATTCTTCCAGGAATGTCAGACCTGACCACAGATACTAAGAAACAGCATTTAGAAATAACCAATTATCATAGATTATGAACAGGCAACTATATAAGATAAAGACTATTGCCATCAACTTAAAGGGTCTGTGAGGACTCTGTTTGAAGTGGATCACAGTGACACCTTTTGGCTGCAATCACACACACACACACATACACACACTGTGGTGATGTCATGACTCTTAACAAGGTGTGTGTTTGTTTTGGAAATGAATGGAGATCAGATCTTCTTTTTAACACTACTTTTCTTTGTTCAATACAACTTTTTACCAGATACAACGTGACGAGGTAAGGTATTTATCAACAGTTACACAGCGCTGGCTGTTGTTTGAAACATGACAACAGTTTGTACTGGAGTTTAGTAGCCAGCTATATTTAGCACTACTGGTAGCCTGATGCTCTGAGACGTGTCTGTAGGTTGACATGTAATGTTAGTAAAGTGCTCACCTATCAAGCAGAGCTAACGCACTCTTCATCTTCATTTTGTTTTAGCCTTTAGCTCGTGTTTTAGCCTTTAGCCCATGCTCGGCCACTCTCCTGTTTAGCTTTCTTTTGCTCTTCTGTCCTTTCTCCATTCAGCAGAGAAAAACACAGATCTCTCTTTTTACTATTAAACTTAGTCAGATGGCGTGGTGTTGTCATAGAGACTTTAACGTGCCGTAAATCAATCTGGTCCTGTCTGACCTGATCAGGAAGCTAAGAAATATCATTTATCAATAACCTGTATTGGTGCTGATAATCTCATTTGAAGTTGTGGATTAGGATCAGGCAGATATCTAGAAGAGAGACTTTTTCAAGATCACTTAGAAAGTCCTCACAGGGACTTTAACTTACCTTTTGTAAAAAAATACCCAAGAAATTAGTCTCAGAAATTCTGGATATTTTTTTTCTGGTTATCAACTTGATTTAAAAACATTGCATTAGACATATTTGCATACATGTCTGTTTCTTACAAACCATTTCTTTTAATTATTTACATGTATACAACCAATTAAATTTAGTGCATTCTTGAAAATTCCCATGAAAAGCTTCCATCTTTGAAAACTCCCTGGATTTTCCAACCCCAGTTTATATTAAGTTTTCTGACAATTCTGCACATGAAATGCTAAAAATTTCAGCACAGTTTTGCTAAAGAAACCAAAACTAATCTCTTATCCTAATGGACAGCAAATGGGTTCAGTGCTTTTCATTTCCTTTAACAGGAGCTTATGTTCAGACCAGGATATACAATACAAGGTACAACAAGCATTAAATCTGTGCTGCAGCAGTGGCATGCACCTTAACAAGCCATAGAATTTCTTTATGTACAGGATGCCAGCAGCTGACAGACCATGAAATCCTCATTCAGATCACAGCAGAGAGACGCATTCATCCTCCCGAGTCATGGTAAACATTCCTGCAGAGGGTCTGATGAATATTCAGACTAACAGTGTGTCATGTCATTTGTTTTCATTCTGTCCTGAGTGCTTCTTATTCGAAAGTCAATCAGCTCTCTGGGTACAAAAGCAAAATACCAGTGAACAAGCTGACATTTGGAAAACAGCGCCGTGCTTGTGACAAAAGCCAAACTGTCCTTTCCTGTACTGTCAGGCAGCTTAACTCATGCGATCAATACTGAATACAGCACACTGTGCTGAACTTCAATACACTCTGTCTGTCATGTAGTCACGAATATAAAACACACACACCAGTCCTCAGCCAGCTTTGTGCTTCAGATGTAACACTCACACACCCTCAGGGGGCAAAAACACATCCAGTCTCACACACACGTGGTCAGTGTGACATGTGTGACCTGACAAGTCACACGTACTCGTGGTAACACATTTCCTAATGGTGTCTAAGTGTGTGAGAGTGTCATTGTGTGTGTGTGTGGGCTGATGTCTGTGTGTACATGATGTGGCAGTAATGCTGGCTAAGCTGCTCTTAAACTACATAATGCAGGAAAGCTGTGACAGCCCGCCTATATCCACCGGCCTCTAGAGGATGAGCACAGTGATGCATGTGTACACCAGCTAAATCTAACACACACAAGATCCACAGTCACAGCGCTGCAGTGGATCATGAGCACAAATCCTGACAGATGTTTTATATATGTACAAAGAGGATCCAAGAATCCTGACACAAATAAATGTGTTCAGCATTTAAAGGAACAAACAAACGCCAGACTCTCCTCTTTCTCTGATACACATAAATACACATAGTCTCATCCAAACTATCTCTCACAATAGTCTGCCTTGTGAACATCTATGGTCTCAGAGTGCCCCCTGTTGGTCAGAATGGCTTAATACAGAGCAAGGCCATTTTAATAGAAAGTAAATGTATGAGATGTTAAAGTTCAATAAGGAAACCTGGAAAGTGCATTTTAAATGTTCCTTTTTTATGGCTACATGTTCCTGCCAGAAACTATGTAAGTAGAATAAGACCACTGGGAAAAACAATAATAATGTTCAATTTTTTTTATCATCATTATTGATTTAAGAAAAAAAATAATCTTAGAATTCAGAGAAAAAGTCATAATTGTGATTTTTTTCCCTCAGGATTCAGAGTTTTATGTGATAATAATAACTAAAAACAAAAATATCAGACCTTAACCCATTTCACCCCATTGGTCACGACTGTGACTGTGAAAAATTATTTCATTTATACAGAACTTATATGTCAAAGCACCCCAGCTCAGTGGACATTTTTCGACTTATGTGCCCACCTTACGGAGGCCCTGTGTTATGTTGTGGTTTTTTCTTGTTTTGTCTTTTTGCATGTGCTTTCTTAATTTTTTTTCAGTGCGGTGAGCTCTCGGGGCCACCGTACCACCCACCCTAAGAGAGATCACTCTTGAAATGCCCAACCTCTACGCCACCTAGACCATAGACAAGCATCTTTGTCTCTGAGTATGGACCAGCTCCTTACCTTCTATGAGGAACTTATAGCATCTGGTAATGGTTTTGGCAAATTAATGTCCAAATAAGGCCCATGTTAAGATCCTGTTCCCGTACTTTATTTGAAAAGAGGTAAATCAATATGATTTGGTTACAGCCTATGGAGCCTTGCCTCATCTAGTGGTTACATCGATCTCATAGAGCCATGTGATGCTTCCCATACTCTCCTTCCTGAAACTGGGTCGGGTCAGGGACCCAGTATGGTTCTTGGTCTTACAGAGTGAGTTCAACTCAAGGTTGAAAGTTCTTTAATAATAACCTCTTCACTTCACTAGCTATCCTTGATGAAATGACAAAAAGGGGATTTGGGAGCTCTGGAACACTGAGGAAAAAATGGTCTTATTCTGATGTCTCATTCAGTTCTGAGAATGACTTCAGAAAATTACGCCTGGGAACCTCTGAGGTTCTGACCCAAGGATACTAATCGCTTGTCCATTGGAAAGACAATATTGTAATAACAACAAGAAGTTACCTAATAACTGTACATGAAGGTACAACAATTTCATAACTGTAAAAGACATTTATGTTCATTTGGGCTGAAACATCTCATCCAATGGCCATAAAACACACTTTTTCACCTACTTTCCCCTGCAATTAAAAAAAAAGTTTATCACTTCACAGGATTTCCAATGGCACATGTTTTGGGTATTTCCAAAAAATTGGGGCTTTAATAGGTTAGTTTGATTTTTTGAGGGTGGTGGCAGTGACCCAGTCCTTAGGGACTTGGCTTGGCATTTGGAGGAATGTTGGTTCAAGACCTGGTATGCACCAAGATTGGAACTTGTGATGATAGCCGGAGGGGTGTTAGCATAGGTTCCTGAGCACTGTCGATGTGCCCTTGAGCAAGGTATCAAATCCCCAACTGCTTAGGTGCAGCACCATCACTCTGTGTTCTCCGTCTGTGCGAAAAAAGTGCTGTTTGTGCATGTGTGTACATATATAAAGCATGATTCAGAGTGTTTAAGTTGAATTTCCCCAAGGGAATTAATAAAGTATATCTTCTTCTTCTTACTCTTAATCTTATTCTGAACCACAACACAACATGAAATCTAACATAGAACCACTATAAAACTAAAGGTCTGGTCCATGTTCACAAGTTTTTAATGGCAAAATCATCATGGATCCATATAAGAAGCTCAAAAACGACACATCAGAATCTGTGAATCAATCTCCATCTCTTTGATTTTGTTTGTTTAAATACCAATTTAGATAAAACTGAAAAAACATCCATAAGTCCAAACATCTGACAACAACATGCCAACTAAATCAAAATCACGAGCTGAAGCGGGGACAGATAGGTTGTGTGTGAGACCACAGACATCTTTGGTGTAATGTTCACGCTTCATGTCTTTAGTTATTCTTTTATTTCTTATTTTCTCGCTCTGCAGTCACTGCTGTTTCACATTTCCTGCAGACTGGAGAAAAAAAAACAGCCCATATTCAAAACGAAAAACCAGAAACTTCCAAACTGGCAAGGCAACCCCTCTGGGGTTCAAGAAGAGTACTGTCTTGCATTTGACATCTCCTACATGATTTGAAGTAGAGGCCTCAGATTTTGGTAACAGCTGACAACCATCTTTTGCATTTGTTTCTACTGCTTCTTCATCACCACCACAGGCAGACTGTCATTCTGTGGGAAACACTAGATGCAGACTAAACAGCCAACTGCCTCTAAATCAAACCTGCTGTTTACTTGTGTGTCACAAGGTGCTAGAAAACACTGTCAGTGTCCTCCATCCATCCATCTTCCGCCACTTATCAGGGTCTGGGTCGCAGGGGCAGCAATGTCATCAGCGAAGACCAGTGGCCTCTCTCCACAGCCACTTCCACCAGCTCCTCTGGGGGATACCAAGGCGTTCCACAGCCAGCCGAGAGATATAATCTCTCCATCGTGTCCTGGGTCTAACCTGGGGTCCCCTCCCAGCTGAGCATGCCCGAAACACCTCCCTGGGGAGGCATCCAGGAGACATCCTCACCAGATGCAGCAGCTTTACTCTGAGACTCTCCTGGATGTCCTGTGCTCTGAACACTATCTCTAAGTCTGAGCCCAGACACCCTGCAAATAAAGATCATTTCAGCTGCTTGTGTTCATGATCTTGTTCTTTCAGGCCATAGGTAAGGGCTGGAACATGGATTGATTGGTAAGTTGAGAGCCTTGCCTTCTGGCTCAACTCTCTCTTCACCACAACGGACCGTCCACAACAATGTAGACGCCACCCCGATCCATTTGTCAATCTCTCGCTCCGTTTTAACCTCACTCATGAACAAGAGACCCCAAGAAACTCAAATTCCTCCTCTTGGGGCAGAGACTCTCTCTCGACTTGGAGTGGGCAGTCCACCCTTCTCTAGCTGAGAACCATGGCCTCAGACTTAGAGGTGCTGTTCTTCATCCTGGCTGCTTCACACTCAGGTGCAAACTGCCCCAGTGTGAGCTGGAGATCGATGTTCCCGCAAGATGTCTCGGGACATGGTCGAAAGGCTTTTTCCAGATCCACAAAGCACACGTGGACTGGTTGGGCAAACTCACATGCCCCCTCTAGCACCCCTACAAGGGTATCGTGCTGGTCAAGTGTTCAACAACCAGGATGAAATCCACATTGTTCCTCCTGAATACAAGGTTTGACCAATCAACGGATTCTCTTTTCCAGCACCCTGAAGCAGACCACTCCCTGGTAAGGGAGGCTGAGGAGTGTGACCCCCCACACACTGTCAATGGTTACATGATGAACAAAGTCAGCCTGTTTAAATACCAGCGGGACCTCTTACCTGTATTCCTTCGATTCTCTCCGTCACCACGTAAGCATGATGCATAGCAATAAGAGGCACCTTGACTCCGGCCATTTCTCCCAGTTTGACTGCCCAAACACCTGCATGACAGAGAGAACAAAAAAATCACTATGACGCCACCTGAGGTCCTGGATACACACAGAAACACCTGTGAAAGTAGACCAAACTACTGGTTTTAAATGAAACAAATAACCTGTACTTTTACGTTAAATTAGTGATGATAAAAGCTGATGGTGTCTGATCACACCTGCACAGTTCACCACACACGGTGTCTCGATGGTCCCATGAGCGGTCTCCACTGCCTTTACCCTCTTTACACCAAGGTCATCCGTCCGGACCTGGATACCAGTTACAGGACAGTTCTCGATCACCTGTTTCAAGAAGGAGAAATGTCAGTGAAGCAACAAGCATCATGTTCACTGAGCATCTTTGCAGCATTTTTGCAAAATTTTCAGGGTGTTCAATTTGGTACCATTTAGCTTCCAATCCAATCCAGTCCACTTTATTTATATAGCACATTGAAAAACTTACTCAACTTTAAAACTGTATAATATTCTTATATTAGATAATGGTGGATGTGTGAGTTAACAGCTGCATAAATCTTTATTCCACAAAGATAATTTACACAATTTGTGAATTTTCTGGATCCCAAACCAGCTGGGAAAAAAAAAATCCCTTTTTTTTTTAAATGACTGCAACAAAATAAGTTAATACATCAGTTTCATACTGACCAATGTCGATTAATTGGTGATACGATATAATCGACTTGACCAACCATAGTTTTATTAAAGACATTTCTTCTCTTTCTGAAGTGATTTTTTTTCTATAACCTAATCATAAATAATGTCTCACAACATGTTCAAACAAACAGAAAAAGAGAGGTCATTTTTTGTCTACTGTAGAAACATGAATACTGACTCAGATTTAAAGAAAAGAAAATGATAGGTAGCATATTCTTTACTTTTTTCTCTTCTTCATCCAGTCTTTGTCGTCCTCTTTGGTCTTTCATGTCACGACTAATACAGCGTGCACGCTCAACAGCTTGACAGTTAGGGTAGGTAGTGTGTTATTATAAAATATTAATGGTCCATAGAACAGGACATTTAAGGGAATTTTAAAATCCCCCCAATATAATTTTACAACCAAAAGGGAGGACATGTCTGGGTAAAAGAGGACGTATGGGTACCCTAATCTCTACTACAGGGCTGTTAAAGCTGCATGTCTTCACTGGAAGTAGCAACCTGAGCTTATCCTGCTGTCCAGCAGCTGTGCACTCTGTTTCCATAGTGATCTCACTCACTGCAGATACCTTTGAGAGGCCAAAAAGTGAGACAAAGGCCTAAAATTGACCTCTTACTTTAAAAAGGTTTGACAATGACTGAATGAGTAAAATCTGCAGTTTTCCTTCTTAAAATTTACCCCAAAGTTCTTAAAATGTTGGAAACATGCA
Source organism: Labroides dimidiatus (assembly GCA_030710495.1). Classification (NCBI taxonomy): domain Eukaryota; kingdom Metazoa; phylum Chordata; class Actinopteri; order Labriformes; family Labridae; genus Labroides; species Labroides dimidiatus. Next base: position 4,853,816 of record CM061157.1, read on the forward strand.
GATCTCTCATCAGCTTAACTCAAATACAGTTTAACAATCAGAGTCTGTGTGTCACTCTCACATATTACAACTTAAAAATCCATTTGGTTGCAACGCCAATTAATGTTTAGCTTTTACACAGGGTCACGACCTGACTATCTCCACTGTTCAGATAAGGCTGCTGTCCCACAAACTCAGAATCTGATGCTAGATCACAAAACAAGTCTGGACTGAGTTTAAGTTGCAGGTAGGAAAGCAGCACTTTGTGCAAAGATGAATTCCTCTAAAACACATTAGTTTAAGTTAAATAAATTGGAATTTTGCAGCACCAGAAATGCAAACACAACAGCCAAGATTTAAGTTTTTCTTCTTCTTCAATTTAGAGTTTGTCAAATGTAATGTCAACTGCATTAAACACATGTAAAACTAAGGTTGTGGTGTAGCTCAGCCTTCAGTGTGTTTAACAATCCTGCTGGTCTTAAAAACAAGTTCCAAGGCTGCTTCTTTATATAATATATTAATGGATATTTGCACTTTACCGTGGCTCCCCTGGCAGATGCAGCTCTGGTCAGGGTGGTGCACGTGCCGGCTGGGTCCATGGTGCCATCTTTTGGTACATACAGAGTTCCATACAGATCATCAACGTTCATCAGAGGATACAGATCCTTCGTCTCAGCAGGTGACAGCACATGAGACTCGATGCCATAAACTTTACCCAGCTGGAAACAGAAGAAGAGTCACATTTTTCAACTTAAACATCATCTCTTTTTTTACATATCAGATGAAAAATATTTTACCCCTTTCACAGGCTTCACAGTAAAAGCTCAGACATGAATCTGTTTTTATTTCATACTGTGAAGCAGCTGCAGGAGACTTCAGCATCAGTCGATGGTTGTTAAATCATTGCTAATGCTTTTACTGAGTATGAATCCACATGGCTGGGTCAGTTTTACTTCATGCATGGTCAATCCAAAGTTTCAAGTGAACTCTGAACACATAAATGTTGGTAAACAAAGCCTTTTCCAGTGTCCTGAGGACAAACAGTCAATCACAGACAGACACTGTTGCTGAAAACTTTCATAAACTTATAAAAGTGAGTGAAATATCAATCGACATGCAATATCTATAGTTTGTTTAGTTTCTCTCATGTTTAACAGTTTATTGGTTCATATGTGTCAAATATTTCACTGTGCAATACATTTATGCAATAGTTAATTTATGTGAAACCTCATCAGTCAAAATTTCACTCATCTGTTCACTCTCATTTATTCATTGTTGTTATTTTTAGACGCTTTCTGCATTTGCATTTTCCCTTTAAGACTTATATATTGAATCTCCTCTCCGACACTTTATATTATATAACAGACACTCGCTCTGTATTTTGCATCTTTTGTTCTTCCTTACTAACACTTTGTATTTTTGTATTTTACCTTTACTAACTTTCGTATTTTGTATTTTGCACTCTGGTAAAAAAAAAAACCTTCAGGATTAATAAAGTGAATCTTATCTTTAAAAAAAACTGCAGCAGCTCCTTGTTTTGATGAACTCTGTTCACCTGTAGCTCAACAGTGATCCCCTCTCTGCTCACTGACTTATCTCTGAGCCACAGCTATCTATAATAAATTATTAGACTGACCTCCATCAGACCAATAATAAGAGCTTTTTCTATGAACAATAGTTATAAAGTTAATGATTAGCTTAACTTGTGTTGTAAAGCTACAGTCCTTCATTCAAAAAGTTCAGAACAATGCACTGGGACATTCATGTACAGTGATCAGGGGCGTCAACAGGAATTCTTGGCTCCCTGAAAAAATATCCCCATCTTGGCCCCCCTCCCTATTTGGGTGCAAGGTAGTCAATCAATCAATCAATCTTTATTTGTATAGCGCCAAATCATAGCAAATGTTATCTCAAGATGCTTTCCAAGCGTTAACAGTTCTAGACCTGTAAATGGTAACAAATTTTATTAACAGAGACCCAACATCAAGACAAGATGAGAGAACTTATCTCATCTTAACCCACCATGAGTACAGACCTTTACAACATTTAGCAAGCGTCCAGTCTCACTTTTCCAAACTATGATGCCCCTGACAGTGACCCTCATTTATCAAGTGGTTCAAATCAGAGACGAGTAAAGTTAATATGTTGACGGTGGTGGTTTATTACTACACTGACCCGAATATAAGAAGGTTTTTTTGATTGAAAATAATGTGAAAAGAGGGGAGTTGTCTTAACATCGGGGCTAACCTGTATTCAGGTCAATACAGAAAATCATATGTTTGCAGTTCATTTAAGGAGAAACAGAGGATCAGAGATCATCATTTAGGAAATTAATTTGGCTAGAACACCAAAAATGTTTTTAAAATTTCACTCTATCTCTACCAATCTCTGTAAAACGCACTGCTTTTAAAATTATACTGAGCAGTGCGAGCCGTCAGCTGATTTCTTCGAATAACAAAAGTTTGTTTCATTTGATTTAAAATTAGAAAATTAGATTTAATCTCTACAGAAAATATTATGGGAGATTTAACCCTTTAGAGCCCAGTGTAGCGCCAGCGCTACAATTGGCAGATTAAGTTTGGATTAGCAGTAGATTTGAAACCAGATATGGTAGATCAATCACTCTCTCTGTATCTAAAATCTGTGGAGTTACACTTTCAAAAACATGTCCCAGAGCATTGATCCTCCCACTAATGTGTTTTCAGAAACCCAGTATAAACAACAAAAATGTTACAATCCAGAGCACAGCTGTTCATGTCACTTCCTACATTGAATACACACTTTTTATCTTTACAGTTTTGAGGATACATCCATCACACTTCTATATTCAGAAAAATATGTGTCAAATTAAAAAAAACTTGATTCTGTTTCATTTATCGATCAATGTAATCAACACTCCGCATGATGACGACTAAAAATGCATATTTCATTCTTACCGACATGAGGCGCTTGTACTCATCCAGCCTCTGCTTATTGGAGGCGATGAAGAGTCCTCCGTTTTGGATCCAGCCTGTATGGAGACCGGTCTCCTCCTCCAGGTCTTTACTGATCACATTTCTGGTGTGAGCCAAGAGCTCCACCTCTACATCACTGGGCCGGAGCTGCCACAGGAGGCCTGGACGACACACACACACAAACACACTTGAAGATTGGACTGGTTGTACGGTGTGTGCAGACACATGGTGGTTCAAAATTCAAGGCATAAAGTGGAGGAAGTAAAATACAGACGTCTTATCAACGCTTCAGAAGCACGTCTGACAAGAGATAGGATGACAGGATAAGTGAAGGGAAAAGAGAAAGACTTACATCTCACACTGAATCATCAAAACCACACTGTGGTTACTCAGATATGATCAAGAGAATAAAAGCATATTTAAAATCACTGAGAGGACATTTGTACACCCAGCGCCTCGCACTCTCCGTCCTCATATCTGTCCATATCCTGACAGACGGCTACCTGCAGTGTGCCAGGTGGTGCCAGCAGTCAGTCTGTCTCTCTCTAACAGAACGGCGTTCGTCATCCCCATTTTAGCCAGGTGGTAGATGGTCTGACAGCCCAGACTGCCTCCTCCAATCACCACCACGTCCGCTGACCTGAGGACAGGAGCAGGAACCTGCATGTGAGCTGGAGCAACACTTTAAGAGTGGAGTTACAACAAAGTGATTCAGTGCATTGAACGTTCAAAAAGTTCATTTCTTCCTACATCTATTAAAAGTTTTCATCATGTTCAGCAGATGCTTCATCTTTTTTATTATTTATTTATTTTATTTTTTAAACTGTCTTTAGTTAATTAAAAAACAACTGAGGAAGCAGCTGAACAAGTGAAGCCCTTGAGTCGTTGACAAACTTCCCTAAGGAGACAATAAAGTTAATCAAGTTGAATCAAATGAGATCAAACTACATCATCCACACATGATCAATAGACAAAAAAATTGGACTGAGCAATTTACTGCAAACAGCAATCAAATTTAGATAGTCTGTTCATCAGCTGATCAAAAGTTTAAAACGACAGCTCAAAAAATCTGGAAACCCCCAAAATTTAAATAAAGGACTCAGTCATGAGGACTTCACCATTCTTGTTGATCTCTTCAAAAATTGGTTTGTTTGCTTGATGAGAGTGTTTCCAGGAGGCTCATGGGAACGTTGCTCCAAGTGGTGAAGATGGCTTCATGGAGGGCGTCCACTGTCTGGAACTGACGTCCATTTTTATAAACGTCCCTCTCCATCCATCCCCAAATGTTCTCAGTGTGATTTAGATCAGGGGAAGATGCAGGATGGTCCAAAGAGTGAGCTTATTCCTCTGGAAAAAGTCCTTTGTCAGGCGACCATTGTGACCTGCAGCGTTGTCCTGTTGAAAAACCCAGTCATTAGCACACAGACCTGGGCCCTCAGTCATGAAGGACCCCCCCGTTCGACGCCCCTGAACAGCCTGAAGCTCCATTGTTCCATTGAAGGAAAAAGCAGCCCAGATCATGATGGCGCCCCCTCCGCTGTGCCGCCTAGAAACCATCTCCAGTGGGATCTCCTCGTCATGTCAGGAACGTTGAAGCCATCAGGACGTCAAGGTGACATTTTTTCTCCTCAGAGAATCAAACTTTCTTCCTCCTTTCAGTGTCCCATGTTTGCTGCTCTCTTCAAAGTCCAAACGGGTCATTTTGTGGCGTTGAAGGAGACGAGGCCTTTGAAGAGGTTTTTTTCTTCTTAAAGCTCTTCTCTCTCAGACGCCGTCTGATGGTTATTGGGCTGCAGGCGGCTCCAGTAACGGTCTTCATTTGGGTCCAGGATTGTCCCGTGTCTTAACAGACAGCCAATCAGATCCTCTGGCTCAGTGCCGGTGAAATGTTTATAGATCTACCTCTTGACTTTTTTGTTCCATAACCCTCGGGATATCTGAAGAAATTCAAAATGACCGTCTGACTGCGTCCAACCTCAGCAGCGATGGCGTGTTGTGAGAGGCGTGGCTTATACAGTTCAACAATCTGACCACGTTCAAAGAGAGAAAGCTTTATATCTTTCAGGTCATGACAGAGTGAACACCTGACAGGAAATCCCATTCAGTCCAGATTTTAGCACAGATTGTGGCCTACTTCACTCTAATTGTTTTCAATAAATTCCTTATTCTGAGTTCGTCTCACTCCCATTTCTTCTTTTTGTATTTTGAAACTCTAACTTTGAACTTTTTTAAGATCCAATAGTTCAAACATATGTGCTGTATCATGTTGTTTCATGTCATACTGAATCATGGTGTACTGTGGCGTACGAAATATTGTAACAATAGGTTTGCAGATAAAGAAAAGTTCCATCCACACATACTGCACTAAGCTCACCTTGGTAGAGGTTTGGTGGGCCCAGAGGAAGCCTCATCCTGTTTGAGTGTCTTTTCATAGGGAACACTTTTTTCCTTGGTTGGCTCAGAGCTGCAGGAGCGAGCAGGCAACCGGCACAAGGGAGAACGCGGAGCCCGTACTGCTGACACCAACCGTCGAACTGTGCTCCCAAGGAAGGCCATGGCCCCTGTGGACAGACAGAGGACATAGAGAGAGAGAGTGATGCTATTCATGCCTCTACAGACTATCATACAGCATACTGATGATCAAGTCACATACAGTAACTTAACTTCACAGTTCTTCGCAAAATGATTTCTCCAAATAGAAAATTATGGATGATGAAGAATGAATGAAGGTAAGGCTTGGTGGGTTTGAGGGTTGAAGTAAATAAAAGCCTGGGCTATTACGTTAAGTCTTCAAGTAGCCAAACACAGTTTGTTTATCATTCTGAAAAGAAGTCTGCATTTATTTTTTTTACACATTTACAGGCTACATAAATTGAGTCAAATCGAGAAAGAAAAACAGTTGGTTTGAGATATCAAAGTTAGCACCTGCTTCAATAAATGAACAGTCAGTGCTGAAACAAGAAGCACAAAGCTGTTCATGAAAAAAACTTAAGTTCTGAAGTGCAACTTCAATACCAATAATCCAAAATCTGTTAAGCTTTTATCTGTGCAACTGGTTTTAATGCATTCATAGCCCTATGGTTGATGTCAGTATGGGGTTCAAAGAAAAACAAGATCAGGTAATAACTCACCTATCCAAATAATATATTGATAAATGTTTAGCTGATGTGTTTAATGCTCCAAAACAAAGGATAAAACAACAAAAGCACAAGACTGTCGGACAGCTCTGTTTCAGGAGCAAACCTAAAAAACACCTTCAACACTGTGTGCTAAAGAGGGGCAACATGCACGTAAATAAATATGGATTGCACGTGCATGTAACAGATCGCTTGCATCAGAGAGAAAACGCCACGTCTTGAAACAAACAAAACGGCTCGTGTGGCTATGTAGCTTGCAGTAACGTGGCGTTTATGATGCATGTATGTGAGCTCCAGAAAACAACGTTACCTAACCTGAAAGTCCAGCGTTACTGACTTTAAGTTGGTTGTCTTCAATTCACTCTTACTTACACTCCGCGTGTCACAGACTTCACGGGTCGATGCACTCGATGAAAGGCTTTTTGAAGACCGGTCTTATATAAGTGGCGGAAAATGGCTGAAAGTTAGTGTTTTTTCGGAGAAACGCCGCGATTTGAAGCCTGGCTCGTGAGCTGCAGTTCACGAGCTGTCACATAAGGCGAGCTGTGAGTGGGTAACGGCTCCCTATAGTAGTAGTTCCTGTCTTGGTCCCTCCCCTTCCATACGCTCTGTAAACTCAAAAGTACATTCTCATGAGTCAAGTGAGGACAGTGCAAGTTAACTGAAATGTCTGGATTTTAAACGACATATTACAACTTTCCAGGTGATAAAACTGCAGAAACATTGCCAACAAAGAGCCTGGAGAAGAGAACATTTTACTTACATAAAATGTATGCACAAACCATTGCGTCATTATGAAAAACCAAATGTTTTAACACTTATAGGTTTAAAGGGAGGGAAAAACACCTAAAATGCTCGAGAATGTGTAGCCTTTCAACTTATCACAGGGACAGAGCTGGGATTTCAGTTTTGGGTGGGCCAAACAAATTTTTGGTGGCTGAAATAACAAAAGTTAGTAGATCACTGTTTAAATGACTAAAAACGACTGACTGATATACCGCTCTTACTTTTTGCTCCTTTAATATTTGATTGCATTTTCATAACGTTCTGTGCATCAGACAGTTCTACCTGTGATCACTGTCCAAGGTACTGACCAAAGAGTAGCACTCTAATACTTTTCATTTATCATTGGCTGTGAGAGTGGAGACATTAACCACGGTTAAATCAAAGACAACAAAAATCTAGTTCCTCCCAAAATAATTGAAAAAATTTACTTTTTTTCCAACAGGCTAAAAAGATTGCCAATTCAGCTCATTTTATAAAGACAGGGCATCTAACAATAACAATAACAAAAAGTAAACTGACAAAATTGCACTCTATTCCTTTCAAACCAATCAAAATAAATATAAACTTTAAAAAAAAAAAATTCAAAGAAAAAGTTCAGGGTGGGCTTGGGACTGTTGGGCCCACCCATAATGCCGCCCCTGCCTTATTATGTTACTGGTGCAATGTGCTCATAACCAGTAGACTTTTAATAAGGGTTTTTTTTTATAAGGATTAAAGCTAAAGTTTAAAAAAAAAAAAAAAAAAAAAAAAAAAAACGAATGCAGTTCCTTAAGTGTCCACTTGAGGCTGACTGCAAAAGCCCAGCAAATTATGTTTTTTTTTTCTTTTAAAACCTGCCTTAGTTGTCTTTTATGCAATGTTTTTAATGTAGTTGGAAAAAATACATATATACATATAAATACATGTAAACACACACACACACACACACACACACACACACACACACACACACACATATATATATATATATATATATATATATATATATATATATATATATATATATATATATATATATATATATATATATATATATATATATTAAGCCTCTGGGGCAGATCTGCAGCCTCTCTTCTTTTAACCTCATTAAGATAAGATGAAATGATCCTCCTTTAAGCTTGAAAATTGCATTGTTACAGCAACAAAGTGGATAGGGCAAACATTACAATAAGAAGACATAAAATAAAATACTGTAATACTTTTATCCTAAGGAAAATATGTACAGAACTATTTATTAAGAGTAATGTGCACAGACAAATTACATGGGGCAAAAATATGTACAGAAGTGTAGGAAGTGATCTGAGCAGCTAAGGGATGTCATTTTAACAAGATGCAGAGGTGGAAAAACACCAAAGCAACATGGTGAGGGCTCCAGAAAAACCTGAGCCTCTCTACATAACATCAAGAAACTGATTCCAAGCGGGAGACGATAAGTGTTGATGTGTTTCAGCCATGGTTATGACAGCTTGTTATTTCCACTTCCGTTGAAGCAGTCTGAGGGGGAAGGGGTTAGCATAAATGAACAAATTAGCGCCAACACTATCCTTGGCATACTTGCTTGAAGAATGACAGCAACCTGTACTTTAGTTCATGGACAGAATAAATGAATCTGTGATGGGTTCTGCAACAACAACAAAAAAGTTTAGTTGGAGTAACTTGATGTAACCTTTGTCATCTTTACTCAGCTGGAAGCAGAATCCATTGACGAGTGTGTGACGAGTGTGAGCTGTTTTCCCTCCACAGTTGCTCAGGGTTGCTGGGCTGGAGGATGACTAGTAAAGATGTATAGACAAAGGAAAAAAAGATGTTTTTCTTCAATTAAAGCTCATGGAAATGCAGTGCAAAACTTAAACTCCAAAATGACAGGGTTGGCTTAAACAACTGTTAAAATCAGATGTAGCTATTTGTCTGGAAGAAGTAGCTCCTCTCCTTTTCCTGTGACAGAAAATTTTATCATGTCTGCATTTTCAAAATGTTGACTATCATTGTTTTGGTTTTATTATAAGTTTTACTGTTTAACAGCAACTTCTTTGACATCTCTGCAGGAAATCAAGTAAAAAGGGCTGTTTTGGTATCGGGTTACAAACATTTGACATGTACAGTATCTCAAAGAAATTTAAGATGAACAGATTAGCAGTCTTTCCTCAGATGGTCTTGTTTGGTTTAGTGTGTCATGCTTTAAATTCAGCCTGTTTCATAATCAGCTAAAAGTCTTTGTAGGAGCTTGTGTTTTGTTTTTCTCTGTTTTTGTTTACAAAGTGAAAGGATTTCATGGTCCTTTATGAAAATTCATAAATGAACAATATCAGCAAATAATATATATATATACACATATTTGCTTTGGTTTTTTTTTTTAATTCACATCAAGTTCCATGAAGTCAGTGATTTGTGGTTGTTGGAGGGAAGTTGGAGTAGCAGCTGTCGTTGAGAGCCCTTAAGGTCTTGAAAGCAATCCATGTAGAAGTAGAACATCGAGTAAACATAGCATATCGTGTCTGTAATGAGTGAATGTGAGAAGCTTCACTTCAGAGACATATGTTGACTCTGTTTTCAGGGAGTGAATGTGGAGAGAAATCTTAAACCCCAAACACCCACTGCTTCATGTAACTCCACATTATGAAACCTGACGCCCTGAGCCGCTGGCACTCACTCTGCCTGATAAGTTGACCTCATGTATCCACACCTCCAAGTCAGCAACCAATCAAGAGCTGAGTTTGGGAACAGTCCGGTGATAGGAGGTTTTCTCCAGTTCATACAGCCTGGATCAAGACCTGGAGCAGACCTGGAGCAGTAAACCCCCCCCTCGGCTCTATCTCTGTGTGAATGATCCGCTGCAAACCAGAAAGATGGAAAAGGTCTGAGCAGACCTTTGAACTCTGTAACTCTCTCAAGTGCTTTTCATGCTACATGCTCACTGTGGTCTGCTTCTGAAACAGTAAACCTGCGTGGTTGTATTTTGAGACTAACTTTTTGCACATTGCGTTTGAGGTTTTGTTTGTTTGTTTTATGATTAATATTAATCAGTTTTTTTTAGCAGAAAATAAGGCAGGAACAATGGGTAGACCAATGAATTTAAAATGTTTGTGGTGATTATGAGAATTGAAGTGCAGTTACTGAAAAGAAACAAAGATTCCAGTAGACTTATTTTTAAAAGCTAATTGAGTAAAACTTTAACAATGTTTAATGTTCTAAACTTACAAACTATGTTGCAGCTTGCTAACAATACTCAATTTTATTTCTAAAACTACCAACTTCATGGATAAAGCTTTAGGGGTCATCACAAAAAATGACTAAATTCTGGTTAAAGAATATAAATCTTTATTCCAGAGCTGCATGTTTATTGCAAAAGAAGAGATATCACTCCCTCTTGTGGTCGATGTGTGTTACTACAATATCTTGTTACTAAGCTATAACAAAGCATGTCACTTTCAGTCAGTGGGAAAGTAAAAATACCTAAACTTTATTAACGCTTGAAATGTCTGCTTTACAATCGTCCAAACATAGAACAGCCATTTGATTGATTTCATTGTATCAGTTTGGATTTATCAATGAATGACTTCACAAATAAATAAAGACAGAAAAAAAACAGAAAGCTACACTTGAAATGAGGGGAAAAAGGAGACAATGTACACCCATACCAGAGAGATTAATGTGCTGAAACTTTACTGAGACTTCAGAACTGAACCATGCTAAACCTGCAGGCTCATAATAAAACAGGTGAGGAAGGGGAAGTGTGCGGTTCTCCTTAAGCACACTGAAAAAAAAGAGAGATCAGTGGTCTTTGGTTCTCACCTCCAGGCTGTAGGATTAACCTTCAAACATGTACATTATTATTATTCCAGAAGTCAGCACTTGTTTGGTTTTTGTTTGGTTCAGAATGAAGCCAGATAAGTCTCGGTTAAAGTTTGTCATCACTTGATTTTAGGTCCTTATACAACCCCAATTCCAAAGAAGTTGGGATGTTGTGTAAAACATAAACAAAACAATGATTTGTAAATCCTGTTTAACCTATATTCAATTGCAAACACTTAAAGACAAGATATTTATTGTTCAAACTGATAAACTTTGTTTTTTTGTAAATATTCACTCATTTTAAATTTGATGCCTGCAACACAAAAAGCTGGGACAGGGTTAACAAAAGACTGGGAAAGTTGAGGAATGCTCCAAAAACACCTGTTTGGAAGGCTCAGTCGTTCACAAGCAAAGATGGGGCAAGGTTCACCACTTTGTGAGCAACTGTGTGAGCAAATAGTCCAACAGTTTAAGAACTGAGTTATTACCATGTGGGCTCAGAAAGACTTCAGAAAACCACTGTCAGTACAAGTGCTAGTTATTGAGTGTTGTTTAAAGGAAAGGTGATGAACACAGTGGAGACATGACCCTGTCCCAGCTTTTTAGGAACGTGTTGCAGACATCAAATTCAAAATGAGTCAATATTTGCAAAAAAAAAAAACAACAACAAAGTTTATCAGTTTGTTCAATAAATATCTTGTCTTTGTAGTGTATTCAGCTGAATATAGGTTAAACTGGATTTATAAATCATTGTATTCTGCTTTTATTTACGTTTTACACGTCTTAACTTCTTTGGAATTGGCTTTGTAAAACTGATTTAAACTCTTGAAAATACAACAGTTGTATCCATGAATACAATATTGCCAGATGACAGAAGTGTTGGGAGTGATGAAAAACATAAAAAGTATGATATAATTTTTCTGTCTCAAAATCTAAAATGTGTAAACAAAGCTTGAGTTAAATGCAAACATTCAATGTGCTCTCTGAACAGCATACGTCCAAAAGAAAAAAAATATGTTTTGCACATCCCCTATAACTTATGAGGTACCTTCGCTTCAAATCTGTTCATAAAGCCATGAAAGATTTTATGAAATGTTTTTCATTTTTACTCTTAAATACAAGGTTTTCCACAGATGGATAAATTCACAGAGACAAGATAAAGAAGGAAATGAAACAGAATCTTTGTTTCGCACATTTTAGTCAAAACTGCTCAGATACCTGCACGAAACAGCGTATGAAACACTATCGTACAATCTTAATAATCTCAATCTCACTGTCCCATGTATTTTTCCACTAAATAAAAATCCTGTTATTAAAAACACCCACAAGCATGCTTTGAAAAACCCAGAGTCCAGTTTGCACGTCCCTGAGCATGCCAGTGTTGGGACACAGAGAGGACTGAAATAAAGTCTGAGATCACTTTCTCTCCTCTGCGTCTCGCCGTCTGACCTCCTGACCTTTGGCCTGCAGCTGGCTCTCCACAGCTCTGCGCTGTTTTTACTAGAGCTCATCCCTGTAGGCAGCTGATAGCATCTCAGGCGGTGCGGACCCTTTCAGGGTCTTGTGGGAACCCCTCCAATCAGTGCGAACATTGTCATCGTCCCACAGCGTGGACGTCTCTGTGTCGCTGATCCATTCAGGATCCCCGGCGTAGTGACACGGCTGCACCAGAAGGGGGTGTGTACTGAAGGCTTGTAGGTTTCTGTTGGGGAAATGGGACATGTAGTCCTCACTGCAAAAAGAAAAAACAGTGATAAAGTTAAAAAGATTTCTTACATTAATCGGATACTTACACATATGTTTAATTTAGAATGAAACTTCTTACAACACTTTGAAAACCTGCAAGTGAATTTACATTAATCTTGCAATTCAGAGTTGATATTTATCTGTGATTTACACAAAATACTCAGACCTTACAAGAGACTGAGACGGGGGCTGCTACTTTAAACATGCTGTGGAGACTAAGCATGAAGGGCAGCAGCAGGAGCAATGTGTGGTGTGCTGTAGTGATTCTTAGCAAACTAGTCAAGCATATCGAATTAGACTCAAAGAGGTGAGGGAGAAAGAGGGAGAGAAAGAGAAAGTGGGTTGGCTTTAAGCCAGTTTTCAACACATGATGGAGCACACATACACTGCCAAGCCTTCTGGTTTACAGGCCCTGCAGTACAAGGTGTGTTTCATTACAGTCATATGGTTTCCCAGATACAAATAAAAGACTGAGGAACGCGGTCTGAAAAGGAATACTTAAAAGGATAGTTTAGTTAAAGTTAGGTTCAGGGTCGTGAATCATGTGTGAGCAGGGTCAATATCACCACAAGGTGCTTTTTAAACTTCCAATTCCCTAAAAATAAAGATAGATTTTCCACTGAACTTCATACCCACTGCATTAAGTAGATATCATGATGTTAGAAATGAATGTTGGTCAAGTCCCCACACTTTTTAGAATTAACTGCAAGCAGACAATCTACATGCATACAGAAAAATACGTCCACCCGGTCATGAAGATATTCCAAAGTAGAGTCAATACACTGTACTGCAAATGTGAGCATTAATGAGCACACGGTGGACCTTCACTTAGCAACATGATTCAGTTAGCAAGCCGACTGTGAACTGTTCAAAAAATATATTTTAAATTTCATAAAGATTACTCTATAAACTGATATTTCCCGATGACAGAGTGGACACGTTAAACTTGACAACATCCAACTACCAACTATCCTCATTTCTGCTTTTTGTGAAAACAGCAGAGGGTTTCTTAAAGGGGCAGTGACCCCACAATGACAGGGTGGACAGCAATTTCAGGGACACTTGCAAAATGTTCAATATGATTCTGAAAATAGAATAAATGTGATCAAATTGACTTGTTTTATCAAACAACTGGTTGTAGAGGATAAAACCATGTCAGTTTTTCAAATTTAATATCACTGAAGCACTTATTAAACACAATGAAGTTAGCAGAGCAGTGTCTAGGATATGCCAAAATTATGTACATCCGATGAAAAAAATGGTATAAAATGAAAGAGACATATTTTAAGCGATTCTGATGAGGACACCAAAGGTACTTTGAAGTGATACTGACCCAGCCAGGTGGCTATGGTGGAGGGTTTTTTATGATAAGGTGAAGAAGAGCAGTGAACATTTTCTGACCACAGGGAACAGATGAGTGTTTTTTTGAGAAAACCTTGGCTGGAACAACATGAAAAAACTAGATACACACAAGTCTACAGCCATGCTGTGAGAGGCAAGAAAACACTCTCATAGGCATGCTAACAGGTCTCACTGACGGTACGATTACTGTTGTAATGATGGAAGCAGAAAGAAGATTAATGAGGCTTATGAAATTCTAAAATAAAAGTGATCATAATAACTGTTATTATAATAAAAGAAAACCAATGAGTCTACATTTAAACCAGAACATACTAAAACAGACATTCTTACCACACAAATGTAACAACAAACTTGAATTAGCATATGCTAGCAGCTGTGTGGAAAATGCTAAGTGAACTTATGGCATCATGTCACACTGGCAATGTCATGACCAAGAAAATAAACAGGGATGCAATCAGTACTTTGATGATAAATATATCTATCGTGGACATGCTAATATGGCTATGCTATCATTCGGAAGCTAGGCGGATATATTACTGTATTTGCTTAGCGTGTTAGCATGCTAATATTGTCTACTTTCAGGAAAACACTGAGTTAAGTTACAGTAAGTTGGGAATTGTGGGACGGGATGTTTTAAGATGTTTGAAGAAGTTATAAATTGTGACCTTAAGCACCACAAGAAAAGTCTACACAATACAGTTAAAACGATTTCAATTCATCCTAAGAGTAAAATAAATGTTGTTTTCTTTCCCTCCTTCAATAGATTCATGTCTATCAACAGCAGTGTGCCCTAAAATAAAATACCCATAATCCAGAGAACAAATCTAAAGCATATCTAACAGACACAAATAGAGATACGGCCTTAAAATACTATATTTTTAAAGGAACTCTACAGAAGTAGAAAACCACAGATCTGAGTACTGCTCTTTAATCCACTTACACCATGAAAAGTAGCTAAATATATAGCATCTATATACGTTTACACAACTATAGAGAGGAATGCTTCTAGAAATTATGAGGTCAGTTTTGGCTTTAGAGGTCTGGCAGCAGAAGGAGGCTGTAGCTTTGAAAAGACTGAACTACCATGAAGAGTGATTATAGAAGTGATTTAAACACGTATATAGAGCTGTCCATATTCGTCTGTTACTCACTTTGGATGTCTGTCATACATAATGGGGAGGAATTCATCAACAGGAAGCATCTTGGACAGAGGCTCAGCATTGAGTAGTTTTTGGGCTCCCTGAAGAGAGATGGCGTAGGACAGAGTCCAGTACGAGTAGTCAGCTACCACCAAATTCCGAACCTTCTCCACTGGCTCCTCTTTTCCGGGATTCACCTGCTTCCTGCCCAAGTATCTGCAGCAGCACAAAGTCGAAACAAGACAGAAACACGAGGGTTAAAAAAGTGGGAAACGGCTGTAAACTCTGATTTCTTTGTTGCTGTTCTCTTGTTGCCAGATGTGTTTGTAACATTTTTCCATCATTTGTTGAACATGTGTGATTTTACAGATTAACAACAACCAGAGCACAGAAAAAAAAAGGCTGATACAAACGTTGGAAATGCTTTTATCCTGTTCCTAAAGTTTTGTCTGAGGACTTAGAAATGATTTCAAACATTTCTCTTCAAGTCTTGTGGAAACCAGTCACAGAAAGTCTGCACAACACATGATGTCAGAGCTGGCTCTACCCAGTGTGGTGCCCTAGGCCAGCTTTGAAATGGCGCCTCCTCATGGGTGGTTCACATCCACAAAAGAAATTGACTGGCATTGTTTTAACAATTGTTTTTAATCTATAAGGTAGCATGTCACCCAATTTACATGAGCACTGCACGACTTGGCAAATAGTGCGGTTGTGATTATTTTGGACAATTCTGTGATTTGCCAATATAAAGAATAATAATATTAGTCTATGTTCATGCTTTGTTCATAACAACATAAACAGATTATTCGTAGTTGTGAAAAATGTACTCCTAAATTAATAACAAACAGGTATTGGTTTTATACATTTTGAAATTTTAAAGTACAACTAAAGGGGGGTACACACATAATGATTGTTGGGCTGTTTTTGTCCTGATTTTCCTCCTTCCAGACCAAGGACAGACGACGCCCGATTATCTTAAATTTTATCAGATTATCCTGTCAGATTATCCTGTGGTCTGAAGTGTGTTAAGATTGAATTTGTCCTGATAATCAGCTTTGAAACAGGTTGGGGCCGACAATCGTAAATATTAAACTTGTTCAATATTTACGACCAAAATCTTCATGTGTGGGCAAAGCTGACTAACACCAACTCATGACTATGTGAGTTGTGACATAGAATGAAATGTAGCCAATCAGGAGGCGAGTTCACTGACGAACGAGGAAGCAGATGTAAACAAAAACAAGAATGGCTGACCTGACACGGAAAGTTCATAAGGAAAGTGCATGTTCCCGCCATCTCCAGGGTTTTTTTACAAGGAGAACCGCACACTTCCCCTTCCTCCCCTGTTTTACACAGGTTTTTTTGGGGGGTTCTTGAATTTTCCGTTAGAAATTGTCCCAAGATCACCATCATTCCCTCTTCTATGTCCTCTTCCATGTTGTGTTTGGTGTTAGCTGGTTGTTGCTATCTGTCGCTATGTTTCTTCTTCTATGTTTCTGTTGTTCACGTTTTGTCAGGTGAGATTTCTGTTTTGGAGGACTGGATTCTAGATCACTGGTGGGACAGAATGGTTCTGTGTTTAATGAGCTGTGTCGAGATTATCTGAGCACACCACACACAGTACGATTAAAACTGTTTGATTTGTGATCTTCATGTGTGGGCTCTCTGAACAGATAAAACATCTCTGCACATTTAGAAAATCATGTGTGCACTCTCCTTAAAGAAAGCTTGTACAGAAGTATTTTCAGCCCTGGTCAGGGCATCCAAGTATAAAAAGTCTGGAGCTGCCCCTGCTTGTCAGCGTATACCTTGTTGCAGGTATGATATGTTGCTTTGCTCTCATTGGATGGATTTATGCTGAATGGAGGGTTAAGTTGGTGGAACAGACGGAGTTACAGACCAAACTCAACTTTTCCCTCCAGGTAAAAGTCAAACAACTTCTCGTTACCTCTGTTGTTTTGATATCGCTCCTCTCCTCTTTCACCCCTATACATAACTTTCAGCAGCAAGTTGACATGATAAACGGGTGCCCCAGCACCCACTCCACTAACTTGATGTAGAAATAAGCAGCAGTCTAGAAAACTGGTGTGCGCCCTCACATAAACTGCACTCTGGGCAGTCACCAACAGCAAAAACAAAGTTATTTACAAAGTTAAGGAAGAAAATTTATGGACATGACCTGACATGATTTAATCCCTGCCTGACCCATAACTTTTCTCTTACTGTAACAGATACTGGACATATTGAATTCATTCATCTTACATGATGTCCCAGTCCAGCTCCACCTGCTCCGCCTCCTCCATCAGTCTGAGGATTCGTCGTTTGAAGTTGGCCTGGAAACGAACATCATCTTCAAAGATCAGTGCCTTATCCAGCTGCATGTCGACCATCTGGGGAGAAGACCAAACATGATTTGTGTCAGAGATGTTTAAGATATACAGAGAAAAGAGTTGAGATTTCTGATTCAGAAACTGGACTTAATAGGTTTCAGTTTGGACAGATTGTTCTCTTATTGTTATAGCTCAAAATACTTCATTCCCTCGCTTAAAATCTTTATGATTGTTACAGTTATTTTTCTTTATTTGGAGAATAGAGTAAACAGTAGACAAGGAGTTTTCTTGTGTAAAATTGCAGATGCACATCTGTAAAAACTGAAGTTTTGGTTAATTGAATATCAGTGTTTTAAGTTTATTTTTTCAATTCTCGTAACTCAAATTTATTTTTGGATTTGCATTTGTATTGATAAACGTTTCCCACAACCCCTGAAAACTTGGAACATCTTATATGACCATAAATCATAGACTGTATAATTAATGGACGTAGTCTCTGTGACGTCACCCATCTGTTTCTGAAACAGATTTTTGAAGCAAATCGGTCAGCGTGGCCATATTGGAAATGAGGCGGGCTGTGAGTCTCCACAGGAACAACCATAGGACCCCCGGTAGTCACGTGAGCTAAGCTGTGCCTCTGATTGGATGAACCGGTGATCTTAATATTGTCTAAATTGCAGAGTTAGCAGTATAGGTCAAAAACTCTGTCTCCTTGTTCATTCCAGATGGGCTGTGGTCAAACTACACTTACTCATCCAATGGGTCTCCAGGACGGCATTTTTTTTTTCATCTTTGTAGTATCAGAAAAATCAGACACATCCTGTCTCAGGACTCTTCAGCTGGTTCAGAGCACTGCAGCTCAGATACTGACTGGGACCAGGAGGAGGGAGCATCTCTGTCCAGTGTTAGTGTCTCTACACTGGCTACCTATAAAGTCTAGAATAGATTCAGGAACAGCTTCTAGCCAGAAGCTGTTAGACTGCTGAACTCGAGCAGTGCTCTGTAACTGGAATACCTTGCATATTTAGCTGTGCTAAATTTGGCTTCCTTAGTTTACTGATGCTTTTATTCTATATTGTACATTTTTATGCTAGTCAAATGTTTATATTTTTACTTGCTCCTCTTCTTATTTTTATATTTTGTTCTTTTGATATTTATCAGGTTTAAAACAGGACCTTGAGAGTAAAGTTTCATGCTATCCATGTTTAAACATGTGTTAGTATGACAATAAAGCTTCTTGAATCTTGAATTTAAAATTCTTCTTCTGACTTACAAAGCTCTTAATGGCATCAGGCCATCCTATCGGAAAAAGCTTGTCGCTTCATTCCCTTGGAATCATTTACGGTTGAGGTTCAGGGAGCAGACGCCCTCTCTGCTTTTAGGAGTAGACTTAAAACTTTCCTTTTTGATAAAGCTTATAGTTAGAGCTGGATCGGGTCTGAACCAGCTCTTAGTTAGTCTGCTATGTCTTGTTTAAAGATGACTGACAGCTGCCATTCTTGTGTAGTTTTTGGGAATAGTGAAATACATCAGGAGGGAGAGTTAAAAGAGATTTGACTTTAGAAATTAAAACAATTGTCACTCAGCTCTCTACTGGACTGACTCTGGCTGCACAGTGGCGGTGCCTCTGATGAGGGTATTTTGGTTTCAAAACCGTACAGTGGTAAAAGGCAGAGCCATGCTGTCCATTCTATGTACAGTCTATGGTACAAACCTGCTACATCATTAACAAAGACATTAAGACAAGATATCTGATTAGCTAAAGTTAGCATGACAAGAACAAACCTCCTTAACAGGCAGTGTTTGCGTACGCTCATGAGGTAAGCTAGGCATATTTCTGTTTGTTTCATGCTTTCCACCTTTCCAAGATTAGTGGAACTTTTGAGAAAAAAACTGTTATGAGCTCACTATGGGAAAAAAATACTATGTAGATAAAGTGAATGGATGTGTGTCCATTCCTCAATAGAAACCCTGCTCCCATAAAAGCTAATGGAAATGCATCACCAGGGAAATGACTTGACGCTGAGAAATATGTAGGAATTTGGAGAATCTGTTGCTTGGGTAGGGGGAGCAATTTCAACCATTATCTCCTTTTCTCCAGAGGGTGGACAAAAAAGAGAGAGACTAACTGGCAAAGGCAGTCAGCCTTATGTACATGTTGCCTCCTGGTTTGAATTGTGTTTACTTGTTCTGAAGCATTTTTTTTGTGTTGAGTGTTTTTTGTGGGTTTTTTTTGAGACAGTGTTGGGTATAATACAAAATGTTTCAGGATGTTTGACAAAAAGAGAGAGTTAGATTAGTTTTCAGTCGCCCCTGTAAAGACTGTTTATCTTTGTTAAGTGTGTCCCCTCACCTCCTTCCAGATGAAGTAGTGGCTGAGGAAGCAGCCCACCTCTCCTTTGGTCAGGGTGCGTCCAGAGAACGGGTCATAGTAGCCTGGCAGCAGGTCCACACCCAAGACTTTAATGTCACTGCTGTTCAGTGCGCTGTGAAAGGACAAGAACACACGTAACACAACAAAAAAGCAAGTTGTCCACAGCCAGCAGCACCCTGTCACTTTAAGCGTCTCTGTTACAGCTTACACAAGACAGAACCATGAAGCTCCAGTTACTATCCACGAAATAAAGCAAAATGTTTTGGTGCATAGATGACCTCTGATTAGGAATCAACCATGAACCATGAGATTATTGAAGAAATCCTGACACATGACAGTTTAAAAAGTGCAAGAACAGACAGAAAAAAAGGAAAATAACCCAATAAAAGGAAAAAGAAAATGACTCAATGATTTGGAAATCAGGAAAAAAGGGCTCAAAAATGAAGCCTTGCAGTGAAAACCAAAGGTTCATATAAAGGGGAGTACATTCAATCATAAATTACATCAGAATTTATACATCAGAACATTTTCCAATAACCCAAAACAGAGGATTAAAAAAAATAGCGTTAGCTTATTTCTGCTTTGGAGCATTATATCCCTCCGGTCCAAATTTTCAATTATAGTCTGCTTTTTGTGATGATTTTTCTTTTTCTTTTAAATGTTCATTTTTTTACGTGATCACTCACTTCCCATCCACAGCGTCCACCACCTTCACATCGATCTCCAGCTCATTCAGAGAGAACAGCATGCGGTCTCTGCGGTCCTGACGCCGCCGCAGATTAATCAGATATATCTGAGGAAAGGAGAATAAATGGAAATGTAAATCTGTGAGCTGTAAATCCTAAGTTAAGTGTTTATGAGTGTTTAGAAGAAATAAGAAACCAGCACCAACAAGGAGCTGAACTCCTTTGTTCTCTCTTCATTTCTCATCTCTGCTGTGTGATTCAAACTCAGATTCAACACAGATGTCAACACGAGCAAGAACCAAACAGGCATAATCGAGGAAAAAAAAATCAGAGCGGTTATATTTTAAACAAAACAATGAAAAAAAAACATGTTTGATCAGTTTTCCACACCTCTTTGTTG
The DNA here is from genome assembly GCA_030710495.1 of Labroides dimidiatus. Taxonomy (NCBI): domain Eukaryota; kingdom Metazoa; phylum Chordata; class Actinopteri; order Labriformes; family Labridae; genus Labroides; species Labroides dimidiatus. The sequence goes on from CM061157.1 coordinate 4,874,501, forward strand.
AAGACCCTCGAGGTGGCAAAGAAAGGATAACGACTATCAGTGGTGCAGATTAATTTATGAAACACAGCAATATGTGCACATAGGTACTCTACTCATATCATATCAGCTAAATGAAGTTCCTGAGGCTTATTTTTAGTTTGTTTTGGGGCTTTCCAATCAGTATACCAGTACGCTGCTATTTTGGGGATTGCAGAAAGCTACAAGATTTCGGAATCTCAGCTCAGAAGAGAGTGTCTCTTACCTCATCGAAGCCCATAAGGTCTCTCTGTTTAGGGAACATGTGGACAAAGCGAGACGGCTTCATGGGAGGACCATCAACTGACAAAGAAGAGAGAAGAGAGGAAATAACACAAAACATAAGAACCTGCAAAGATAAATCATCTTCACATCCACTTCTCAACATGTTTCGCTTTGTTTTGTTTTTGTAAATTAACTTTGCATCAAACAGTGAAAAAAGTCTGTTCATACTTAAGGACTCAAGATGCACATGGACAAAGTTGATGCTATCATCTTCCAAGGTGTGGTGAGGTTTGGCCGGGGTGTTCAGGTAGCCATAGCGCTCCTTGTTACACAGGTACATCTGAACCTCTGAGAATTACACAGAAATAAATCCATGAAATTAGCAACACATCTGCAAAATGATTCTAGTTTGAAGCCTATGGAGGGCCTGCGAGGACCTTCCAGTTTTATCAACTCTGGTCTGGTTCTGACATTCATTTAGAGGCTTCAACTGTTTCACAAGACACCTGAGGGAAGCTTTAGCTGGATAAATTTAACAGACCTGCAGCTCGGCACGAGAAGGCAAACACGATGATGTCATCGTAAGGCCAGGAGTAGTCATCATGAGGAGGGAAGAAAGCCAGTTTCTTCATGCCCTCCTTCCTTAAATCCAGCAGCATGGTGGAGTGGACCATTGGTACAGGGAAGCAGCCCAGCCTGTGGCGGTGTCGGGTGGGGAAATATTCTGCTGTTCGGCGATAATATCCCTGAGAGAGAGAGAGACAGAGAGAGTGAGGTGAGAATTGGGATAAATAGGAACCATGTGAGAATCGTAAAGCTAGTACACACTCACCTGAGGAGTGATACCGCACCAGTAGTTGGAGTACGCTCCTGGAGAGTCTAACATGGGAGCGATGACAGACTTGTTCTCTGCTATCAGCAGGTTGAGTGTGTCTGGGTTGGTGAGGATATTGTCTGTGTCGGCATACTGAAACAGAGACACCCAAGAAACAGAGGAATGAGGGGACATAAAAGAGGACTCTTGCAGAGGAAAGGACCTAAATGAATCAGAACGCTTCTGTCAAAGTATCTCAGCACTTACCAGGATGTAATCAGCCCAGCGTTTTCTAGCAAAGTTGAGCGCTGCCTGCTTCAGCTTCATCACATACTCATATCTGCTGTTTGGCCAGTGTTTTGGACCAAACTCTCCTGCATACGACCTACAGGAGAAACAAAAAACAAAGCCTTTTTTGTTTTATCAACTTTAAAACACAAGCTAGTTCTAGAGGGCATCTTTATCCAAACCGATAAAGCAAATGTTTTATTATTAATGCAGCTACTGAAGTGTTCTCAGGGCCCCACTGTTGTCAATAAGGTTAAAACACCTTCCATACGGTTGGGCTTACGTTGGCTTGTCCATGGGTCTCCACTCAACATAGTGGTAAAACTTCTGCATCACAGTGAGCCACTCTTTCAGTATGGCTGTGGTGTTGTCTGTGTTGTGGTCTGTAGCTGCCCTGCAGAAAAAAAGAGAGAGAAAGCAGGTTTAAAGATCCTGTGAGAAACTTCTTGGTTGTCTCTCGGTTGACTATGAAGTAGTTTAGATTTGTTTGTTTTTTTACAGATTTCTTTCCTCCACTTTATTGAAACAGTTATTGTTTCACAGAGGAGAATCCAACAGTTGGTCAAACCTTAGATTCAGGAGGAACAATGCAGGTTTTTTTCTGGCTGTTGAACACTGGACCAGCTCTATACCCTTGCAGGGGTGCTAGAGGGGGAATGGGAGTTTGCCTTAACCAGTCCACATGCTTTGTGGATCTGGAGAAGGCTTCTGACCGTGTCCTCCGAGGTATCTTGTGGGAGGCGCTTCAGGAATATGAAGTCGATGGCCTGTTGTTACGGGCTGTTCGATCTCTGTATTTCCGGTGTGAGAGTTTGGATTGTATTGCTGACAGTGAGACAAATTCATTCTCAGTCAGGATTGCCCTTTGTCACTGATTCTGTTCATTACTTTTATGGACAGGATTTCTAGGCAGGGGGGATCAGGTTCGGAGGTCTTGGAATCCTATCTCTGCTTTTTGCAGACCATGTGGCCCTATAAGCGTCATCAAACACTGAGTTCTAAAATAATAAAATAATTAACCTCCAAAAGGGGGATGCAGCAGAAAAATGTTTGTAATCAACTGACTAGAGGACCGGCCAATCAGGAGGAAAGGGGTTTTGTGAAACAGGGAGCCTAATACAAAGTGTTTGAGACAGAGGCCATAATAAGGGTTTTATAAAACAGCAGTGTGGAAAAAACTGGATTTTTTTTTAGCTGTCAGTCATGTTAAGTTTTTAAATGGGTACGAGAGACAGTATTAAGACTAAATGAGAATAATATTGTCACTTTAACTGACTCTTACAGAAATACATTTGTCACATAGCATATAATTTAGCACATCTCACTCTATAACACTGTAATAAGACACTTTGGGTCTAAATATAAATCACTCTGGATAACCTCTCAAAAAATCCAATGGCCAAATAAAACAAAATATTTAGTCTGCGATGTGTTAAATTTGTTAGAGAAAACAAAAATGAAATATTTAACTCTGTCTTTCAGATGAATGTGATTTATGCCTCTAAATTAAGGCTCATGTGAGGAGATATCATCTCAGTATGAAACAGACTAGAATAACAACAGATGCCTCTTCATTGGCTACAAAATAATCACAAGCATCTACAAGAGGCCTGATTATTTCTAGACATTTATTTGAAATGGCTGAAGCTGCTGTTAAAGCTGCACTGTTAGGATGTGTCAAACTGTACTTCTTACATGTTAAAGTCATGATTACAAGCATGATAAGATGTACCATTTTTGTCCACAGGGGTGCCTGTCAACATGAACCAGCTTCCTAACGATAGACTTAAATATGCTGCAGCTATAGACTGTATAAAGTATGGACGTAGTCTGTGTGACGTCACCCGTCTGTTCCTGATACAAAATAAGCTGATCGACGGCAGGGGCAATACTGGATCTGCTGACTCAAGAGGTGGGCTTTGAGCCTCCTTACTAACAGCTACAGGGCGCCAGACCTGTCAGTCACATGAGCTGTGTCTCTGATTGGACAAACTCATAATCTTAATATCTTCTAAACCTAAAAAATCTGTTTGTTTTTTTTTCTTTGACTTGGTGTTTATGTGGTTTCTGGTCTTTCTGCAGCCAGCCTCAAGCGGACTGTCAAGAAACTGCAACTTTCAGCACTGCTGTGAACACACTGCATTGAACATACTCTGACTGTGATATTATTACCTCCCAGCACAATACATAACACTGTTTTCATTATTACATCATTAAATACAATTAATCAGTCTCATCTAGTTACTAGGCTCTACTGAGTACTGTTAGGCAACAGTTAATCTTTCTCATTAGACGCAAGTTCATCTTGACAAACAAGCAGAATAGATTTTAAATGAGATTAGGGTTGGTTAATGGTACATAAACTGCAAGTATGCACACTACAGAGGCATCCTGTCAAAGGCATTAGACGACTACTGGTGGATGTAACCGTTATTGTACTGAAAAGACAGTAAAAATGACACCTCAGACAGCAAATGAGTCTGAATTAAATTGGTAAAACATGAACTACGGCTCATTATATGGTTGGAAATGAAGTGTTGTGGAGTTGGCAGCAGGCAGTGTGAGAGGAACAGAGGGAACAGGGGAGCAGGGGAACAGGGGAGGGGTAGGAAGCTGCTGCTGCTGCTTTCTCAAACTCATTTAAATGCCATTGACCTTTTGAACGGCTGCTATAATGGGATAAAAGGAGAGCCCTCTCTCTACAAACAGTCTGTCTGAGCATGCACAGTCCATGCAGGGCACCCACCACACAGAGATGCGGTCTTTGGGGTAGTTGAGCCTCTCCAGAGCTCCAAGGTAGTACGGCAAGGAGTGAGCCGAGTTCCGGGCTATTACCGCGACGACCACGGTCGGAGGCTGCATTTTCGACTCCTCTGGATACTTTTCCTCTGAGAAGTAACATTCAATCGGCAAAACAAAGACAAATAAAGCTAGAAAGTAAAAAGACATGGTGGAAGCTACGAGGCTGAATCCACACAGCTCCGGCACGCAGGACGCGTCAGCAAACCCAGAGAAAAAAGGGCTTTCCCAAAAACTTCAACCCCCTTCTTTCTGCTCAAGCTGAAAGCTTTTTCCAGCAAAAAAGCCAAACCGAGGCAACAAGACAGGGTTAAATTACAACTTCCGCTTTAGAGCTACAGCAGAAATCAATGTTATCCAACAGATTACACGGCATGTAGGCGAGATTTGGCCAGGCTGCAAATTTGAGTAAATCTTAGAAGACAACTGAGACATGGTGAGAAAGCTATGACGTGTATCAGCAAACATCCTGTCAGGAAACAGAAGTCCTGAAATGATCCAGGGCTTTCACTCAAAGGGATGAAAGGCGATAATAATGGTGGGGGTTTTTTTTTAACACTAAATTCGACCCTTGTGTGCATAATTTGTAAAGGATCAGATAAATAATTTATTTTCACATTATTGTTAATAAATGAAGCGGGCACATTTGGTGTAATGACATACGATTTTTGACGATAGCGTAGTGGGTTTAAAAAAAGTTAAAAAAAAAAAAAAAAACTTCTTTGTGTGGTTCATCAAAGAAGTTTCTGGTGTTTCTTTTAACAGTAATGCCTCAGATTGGCCAGCAGAGGGAGGTTTGATCCAAGACAAGAGCCTCTGCTTCTGGTTAATGGTGGATGTAGGCCCAAGTCTGAAGTATAATAAATGAAGCATGCACATTTGGGGTTTTCTTATTGAGCTTTACATGATGGTTGTATCATCATTTGGGGGGGACTGTTTAGGGACTGTTTATCCATCAGAATTTAAATGATTTGTCCATACTTAAATCTATGGATGGAGCATTTTGCATCTTGAAAACATTATTAGAGCACAAAAATGCTATGTGTCACACACACACACACACACACACACACACACACACACACACACACACACACACACACACACACACACATATATATATATATATATATATATATATATATATATATATATATATATATATATATATATATATATATATATATATATATGTATATATATATATATGTATGTATATATATATATATATATATATATATATATATATATATATATATATATATATATATATATATATATATATAAAAGAAAATAAAAATGAAATCAAAATTGGAAAGTGATTTAAAACTGTGAAGAATCTAAAGGGACTGAACAGTGTTAATGTGTCTTTGTGGTGGCATGGTTAAAGCTCTGCTCTGCTGGTTGCTGAAGGGCCAGGTCAGCATCAAGGCTGCAAAATGCTGCAAAATAATGAATAATAAGTAACAAGTTTAAAGCAGCTTATTCTGAACACTTGATAAGGGGGAAAAAAATCTGACAGTGATGAAGAGGTTTGTAATTAACCTTTTTTTTGTTGGAGTTCTTTGGGTTTTAAAGAGAGGAAGACTTTAAATAAAGCTAAAAGGGGGACTGGTCAGTGAATTAGTGGAGTCATGGAGGCTGAGAACAGCTTCACAGGGTTGTTCCATCCTGGTATTTAGCCAAGAGACCCTTCAGAATTTAACTTGTAATTCATCATTTTCCATTTGCACTCTGGCTTTATTTATGACGCTCCTGAAGCCTTGAGAGGTCTCAGAGTTTCCCGCTCACACTGAGTCCATTGTTGAGTAAGAACTCATAAAACAGAGAGTTGTTCTTGACTTAATGAAAGGGTCAAAAGATGCTTCTTTTATTTGCGTGCCCCTGAGTGGGTTTTAGAAAATCCATACCTGAGAGGAGGATTTAGGAGCAGGCACATGGCAGTGGGGTTTGAGTTTGGAAGTGGGTGATTAAATGTGTGTTTGGTCACTTACCCTCTGAACAAGACCGGGAAGTCCAGACAGTACATCTAACAGCTTCTGTAATTTCTTATTTTAAGGATAACAATTTTTAGTTTCTTAACAGTCTTTTTCCAATAAGGTCAAAGCTGTATCACTTTCCTCATTATGGAGGATCAACACAAGTGTTCACTTCAGATTTGGATGTAGGGGCCAACTTGAACCCCCTGAATGACCTCTGTAGGTCACTGGGGGCCCAGTTTGAGAAACTCCCCAGACAGCTGCTGTAAAGACTTTTTTTTAAAGGAAAGAAAATCAAAATTCAGCAAACTATCACCGTCTACAGGGGTTCCCATAAGATCAGAAACATGAACTGGTCAGTTTAGACACTATGTAGACAAAAGCCTTAAATGGGGACTCAGTTTAATCTCTAAATGAAAGAAACAATGTGAAGGCTAACACTTTGAACGTTTCCAGCAGTCTACAACCAGGCTGTGCTCACATGAAAACATTCCAGTTTATCAAGGAATTTATTGGAGTTAAAAAAAAACTCAATTATCACCAAGATGGTGAAGGTTAAAAAAACTAAACTATGAAGGAGCGCAGATGGCCTGGTGTTAAGGTTGCGCTCTGTATGGGCAAAAAGCCTTTCATCAACAAACTCTGCTTCTGACCAACTGTTCAAAATGTTCTCCATTAGGGGGCAATATGAGAAAAATGGCAGGATCAGGAACTTGATTTTATCAGGGTTGTTTGTCATGATGTTTTTAAGACCACTTTGACCTGCAAACAACATTTTAACCCCAAATATTTGATTTCATTTATTTATTTATCTCAAACAAACAAACATAAAGAACTAAGAGACAAAAGCAAATTTCTTGCTCCATGAAAAAAAGAAAACATAAACCAAAGAAAGAATAGAAAAAAAAAAGAAAGGAGCTCCTACAGCGTTGAGAAGGGGATATTTGGATGAAAGACTGGGTCATTTGGTAAAAATTGAAAAATATCAATTGGTGTAACCAGTGTTTCACATAAAAATCTGATATTATGCAAAAAAGTTGCTCTGAATCTGAGTTTATCAGTTTAATACACTGTAAAAAATGAAAATTATAATGATTTTAAGCAACTGACTCAAAAATAGAGAAAACATTGATGTTTACAGCATACTAACTTGCTTAGAACAACAAATCTATTTTATCAAGTTTAGCACTGAAGTATTTTTAATATACGTTGAGATGATATTTAATAACTAACAACTTATATCGTCAGTACACCGTCACGTCTAGGAAGGTGAGTTATTTAATACTTCCATTTATTTAAGGACATCAGCTGAAAGAGTTGAGTTTCTGCAGGATGTTCAGAGCTTTAGCTTTATACAAGTAACCTACACACTGAAAACAGCTGGGTTATTTCATCCACTCAACTGATGGGTAAGGAAATGTGTTACCCAGTAAGGGTTATTTATATAGGATTTGGGTTATTTTTGTACAACTCGTGCACTGAGTTCAAATCCATTAACATACCTCAGATGACTCAGCACCTGGTTGTTTGTGCTTCAAACGTCATCATGTCATCACTTCAACAGGTGTGCTCCACTACAAATTCACACATGTTGCTGGGCTCTATGCACCAAGTGCTTACGCCAATTAGCATGAGTTAATCAAATATTCTCTGTAACTTTGAAAAACTGAATTTGAAGAAAATGATTTTAGCAAAGTAACTTTTGTTTGTGAGATGTTGAGCTGAGGGCAAAGGCTGTCAATGCAATATGTGCCACAGCCCTGCTGTATGTGCTCCAGTCATGTGCACCACATCTTTATCAAATTTTGAAATATAATCTATTCATGAAATAGATTACAGATCAAATGTAGTTGAAACAACACAGAATTGTATTTAATCTGACCCAGCATATTGGTGGAATATTTAACCCATCTGTTGGGTTAAAATGGATCAACCCCTCATTCTGGGTCAAATTATTGTTGGGTCATGTTGGGTTGGGGCTATAATGACCCAGCGGTTGGGTTATAAAACAGCCCAGTTTGGGGTGTTTTATAACCCAACAGTTTTTAGTTTGTATGCACAGTCGAAATGGAGTTGGGAGAGATGGATTAGCGACAGTGGTCCAGTGGTAGAGTTGTCGCCTCTCAATCGGAAGGTTGAGGGTTCGGTTCCCAGCCCCTGCAGTCTCATGCTGAAGTGTCCTTGGGCAAGACACTGAACCCTAAATTCCTCCAACTGTTGTTCAGTGGTGTGTGAATGAGTACGACTGGTTTAGATAAAACTGATGGCCTTCAATAGATTGTTCTGCCATCAGTGTGTGAATGTGGTGTGGATGGGTGAATGAGATCAGCAGTGTAAAGCACTTTGAGTGGTCAGACAGACTAGAAAAGCGCTATATAAGTACTGGTCCATCATTAGATATGCCCTGGTTCTGTTTGTGCACTTGACAGAACATGTAAACATACAATCTAAAAAAAGCTTTTGGTCCAACTTAATGATATTGTTTCAATTGGTAACACAAATAGTTGAAGTTTTTTTCAAATAACTTTTATGTTGGACTAATATAAACGGTTTAAGTCACACATGCTTAGTAAAGTGATTCATTTCAAATCATCAGCTTGTATAATTCCAACACAAAATTCAGACATGCTAACTTAAGATATCCATACTTTTCAATTCAATATTCTCTGTAACCAAAATTCCAAAAAATGCTCATTTACATTTTCAGAAAATGGTTTTAGCAGAATATTTTTGTCTGTGGAGTACAGACAGTCAGTCGTTGCCACTGAGCACAGACAGCCAGTCCTCCACACAACATCTAAATGTACAGCAGGGTGTCATATCCACTGCATTCCCTCCTCACTCACAGTTACACAACGCTGTCACAACAAACACTACTTTGCTAAAACCATTTTCTGAAAATGTAAAAGAGCAGTTTTTTTGGCAAGTTTGGTTACAGAGAATATTTAATTGAGAAGTATGGAAATTTGAGCTTAGCTTGTCTACATTTGGACTTGGTGTTATATAAGGTGATTTGAAAGAATCAAATTACTAAGCACATGTGACTTAAACCAATTATGTTAGTCCAACTTGAACTATTTGTATGAACAGATTCACTTTCAGCTACATCAAAATATTACTTCAAGGTATCAACACAGAATTTCAAATTGATATACAGAAAAATACACTGGAAACCTTAGCTTAAAAAATGAAGTGTGATTTATTCAAAAAATTACATAATTAAGAACATGGTTCATTTAAGAGCCATAATCAGTACATTGTACGATAAATGATGGGGGCGGTCTGTAAATTGACCTCCAGGTCCGACTTTGAACTTGCCTGGTGTATTCTATAAAGTTTCTAACCTTTTATCAAATTCTTGAGATATTTTTTCTGTCGGTATCTTCTTTTTTTCTTTTCTATGGGTATGTTTTAATAAGCATGAACTACTCCAAGTGTTTTTATTTTCCCTTTGATTCCCATGATGCTTTGCAGCATTTGTGAAGTCTTTTGAACTGCTTTTTTGCTGAAATGCATTGTTTTATGAAAACCAACCTTGACTTTCTGATGAGAATAAGATGAAATGAAGGACAGAATTTGTCCATTTCTCAAGTCTTCCCTTTCAAATTCACTGAATGCAGACAGTCCCAGCTTCTCAAATCCAGCAGGTCAGTAAGAGTTTGTATCAAGAAGCATTTTTTCAACAAAAGACAAAAAAAAAAAAGATCTTAGTTAAGAGAGTCCAGATTCCAAGATACATTTTTCTTCCAAGAACTGAATAAGTTTAAACTTGATTTGACTGAAAGGATGCAAATACTTCAGCAGTGAAACTTCATCAGCTCTGCTCTCAAGTGAAAATTCTAGGGCAGAAGTTGAGGTTGAAAGAAAAGAGGCTTTGAAAGAAGCAAAGAGAGCTGTGATGGGAGCGGGAAAGAGAGAGAAAGAGGCTGATTGAAAACAGAGACATAAATGTTGGTGGAAAATAATAAGCAAAGTGGTATATAATGAATTTTGGCTCTTTTGGTGGCCTGTGTGAATAAACGAAGGCTGTCTTGGTGGACAATGGCAGAGTTGGGTTAAAGGGGCCGTTTGTGTGGACAGGTCAGGGGGGTTGAGGGTCAGATCTCTCCTATTCATGACACCCCAAGTGTTGCCACACTCACACACAAACACACATGCACGCACGTATGTCAGGGCCACTTTCCCAGCATTTGTGGTCGTGGCAGATCTGGGAGAGTTCAACCTTGGGCGCACTAACTTTTCACAGCGAGGTCAAGGGTGGAGATGGGGTTTGTGTGAGGGGGTGTGTGAAAGAGGGACAGAAGGAGAGGCAGTGAAAGACAAAAGAAAATCTTTATTGTTTTGACCAGATTGTTTGAGAGAAAGTGGGAAACGGTGGACAATGTGCAGTTCTTGAGGCTTGTGGTTGAAGTGGATTTTTCTTTGATGTTTTTACACATCGAAAACATATACTTTATTATTGTTATTATTATTATTATTGTTATTATTATTATTATTATTATTATTATTATTATTGTTGTTGTTGTTGTTGTTGTTGTTGTTATTACTATTATTATTATTATTATTATTATTATTATTATTATTATTATTATTATTATTATTATTATTATTATTATTATTATTATTCCCATAGTGGGAGCTCTGTTTAGATTTGATCAAACACAGTCACTGTTGAGATTTTTTCCTCCTTCCAAATCAATGGATTTAAAGGGCAACTCTTCAAGTGATCTCTGGAAAATAACCCCAATCTGCCTTTTCTGCCATTTATCCATACGATATGACACATTTTTCATAGCAGCACAGTGACAGCAACTCCAAAACTGTGCTTTCTCATTGATTAAGGTTTCCATTGACATCCATTTGTTGCATCTGTAAGTCAGAAAAATCTGGAAACAAACCCCTCAAAGCTCAGTCCAACATTCTTACAGCTAATTCCCTTTGCTTTCATTCATTTATACACAAACATGTAGAACAATAAATCTAAAAGACAAATGTGCTCAAGTAAACACACAGAGCATAGTCGTACATAGTTCTGTTTGCTAGTTTTGTTCTGTATTTATGCAGATTATGACACATAGTTTGACACATTTTAATGTTATTTTTAATGTTTCTGTTATTGCAGAATAAATAGAAGTTCATGGAAAGACAGAAAGACAGAAAAAATGACCTCTAGTTAAATGTTTCTGTTTTGCAACTACCAGGAACAATGCATTGTGACATAATACTGAAATTTATCTAAAATGTACTTTTATTATTGACTATAAGTTCCATTTACTGCCATTTATTTCTACCTTCACAGTCCTTTTTGTGGGGAAAAAAAACCTTTAATCTTCTTTACTGTAAACAACACAGACCATTTTTTTCAATTGTTTTGCATAGCTCGGTGCATCTTAAATGAAATTCTAGCTTTTAACATTATTTTATTTGGGTGGCAGCAAACATATAACAAATATCACTAACTTTTCTCATACCACCCTCAAAGAAATCCACATCTTATCTCTCCTGCTGTCTTTTCCTCCACCCTGTCAGAACCCTTCAGAGGCCTTAGCTTGTGCCACAGAGAGAAGTCTTTTTTTCTTTGTGTTTGGTGTTGGGACCTGGTCTGGTTCAGGCAGCACAGAGTCGTGACATTCTCACAAGCTTCCAGGACCTTTATTGCTGTGGCAATAATCAATAGTGTTCCCACAGAGATGTCTTTTGGCTGGGCGGGTCAATACCTGTCACTCAGGGTCTGAGCCGTGGCACATACCCTCTTACTCAGCAGCTACAGAGGCCTCTCTCTGTCTCCTCCTTCTCCCATGTCATCTGATGCACCTCAGGAGCGTAATGTTTAAGGCCCCGTTTATACGACAACCCTTCACAGCTTTTCACTCCAAAACGCAAAAAAAAGCAGAGGAAAAATCTGTGTTCACACAGAAACGCTGAGGGACTGAAAATGCCGTAGGATGCATATAAGGCCTGTAGGTGGCGATATAACTGTAGAGTCTTTTGGTAGTCTGCTGCTGAAGAAGAGACGGGCTGATCGTCTGGTGTTAATATTAAATGCGTCTTATCTGAGTGCAGAAGTGGAGCAACAGATGAACATTTTGTTGAAAGGCAGTCAGTAGATTCAGCAGCACAAACACAACACAGTAAGTCCACATTTTAACCGCTGTTGTTGTTCGGTTCACAAAAAGTTCCCACAATGAAAGTGGAATGCACACGCGCAAAACGGAGCGTGACGTCAGTGATTTCACTGAAAACGCCGGCTTGCTGTTTACACGGCAACGGAGGCTGCAGTGTTTCAGAAAAATTCCACTCTGGAGGGCGTTTTCAAAAGTTGTGTTTTAGGTCGGCTGAAACGACGTTTCCGTATAAACGAGAGGCTAAAACGCAGCAAAACTTTTGCGTTTTACCCTGATACCATTGTCATAAAAACAGTAGATGTATAAAACATAGAAAATGACAAAATTTCATATAAAATTTTTTTATATCTTATATTCTTATAAATAATGTTTATAATAAATTTTATTCTGTCTGATGTTAAATAAAGATCTGCATACTCTGTATTGTTCACTCATTATGTCCTATATGACTTACTGTGTTAAGGTCTGGGGAAAAGCATACAAAACAAACAGATCCTATCATCAAACTTCAGGGAAAAACTGCTGTTAGTAAATGAAACTACAATTTAGGAATCTACTGATCCATTATTCATCAGGGCCCATACACACATCCAGTCATTACACAAACAGGACCGTTAGTCCTAATGTACCGTTATGAAACGGCCCATTTAGCTGTAGCGTTAGCCGCATGCATGACTGCCAAAATATGGCCAATTAAGTAACTGTACCATAAAAGTGAGACAGGTACAGAAAGCTGTGTGTCCAACGAACTTGGACCAGGAAACCTGGAAAACCCCTGTCCAACAAATTTAACTTGCACATGCGAACTCTGCATGAACAGTGATAAAAATTTAAAAAAAGAATGTCTCCTCAATCTAAATTTGCTGTATGTATCTCCATGTCATCAGCTTTTTCTAGAGGATTCATTCAATCCCTAAATATCCGCTCTCTTCACATATTTCTTCTTAAACAATAAATGCATAAACACGATGTCCTCCATCATTAAAACAGCTGAACAGGTGTGGTAATCCTGCCGTCAGCACCTGTAATGTTGGCTCCTATACCGCCACTAAATCGGATGCTCTGTGGGGGCGTTAACCTGGCTCATGCATGCTGCAAATCAATAGTGTTTTCATTCCCTGATCTTACACTTTGACATTTTATGTGTGTGTTTGATTCAAGTAAAGCAACATAAAGTACAAATGTGTCGCAGTTCTGGAAGTCAAAATATGTAACAACTCAGTGATTCGTGGAAATTATGTAATACAACATAAAAAATAGAATGAATTAGGATATATAACAAAATTTGTATTTCTTTTCTTTTTTACAGGAAAGGCAAAAATATACTTCAGGCCTCAGCAGATTCTGTTTTTTTTCAGTGTCATACTGTGTTAGTTGTATTAACCTATTTCATGCCATCTTTTTCCCTGCAAAGAAAGTGCACCCCCCCCCCCCCCCACACACACACACACACACACATAATATGTATGATATTTTACCCATAATTTATTAATCAGTTCTTGTTCTTGTTTTTCTTCTTCTTCAATATTATTATTATTATTATTATTATTATTATTATTATTATTATTATTATTATTATTATTATTATTGTCATTTTTGTTGTTGTTGTTCATATTCTTTTATTTTTAAAACTTACTCAAAAACTGTAGATGTTTGTTCTTTGGAAGTTATGGCCAAAATACACTGATCTGATCTGGTTTAGTTGTCTTTTAGCTACATTGATGTAAAGCAAACACGAGGATGGTATTTTCATTGAAACTCATATTAAATGTTAAGATTTTCTCTCTGCTTTTGGTAATTTTTTTCCAACAGCAGTTGTCTTTGACAATGTTTTCCATGTTTGTGAAGCAGCAGATTTTTGTTTTTAAAGAGTCTGTAATAAACAGTTTCTACCCCAGTAGCAGAATTTTTTAAAACTTTTACAAGCAATTCAAGTCTCATTTTGTCTTTTGACATAAATTCCAATGATTGAAATTTTTCTGTACTCATCAGGTGAATGTGGCTCATATTAAGCTTAATGAGACAGTTCTTACTAAACATTAAGACGTAAACCACTTGCTTGGATTTCTTTTTCTGCTGTGTGATCATTTAAAAAACAGAAACTGGTCCTTAAAAAGATGAGGACTTCAGGGATTGTGGTTGTGTCTAAACTATATTCTATTACTTTAAATTTTAACACCATGATACAAAGCTCACAGAAGACAGATTATTATTTTTATGTTGGAATTGAAACATTCATCTCACAGTAAAAAGCATCAAACCACTTAGACACAGTATAACACGTTGAGGTAAAACTGTATCTCTGTGTGTTTGGGGTCCATGTTTTCACAAAACTCCATGCTAGTCAGTAAGAATTAACATCACAGCAGAAATGTTTTTGGTCACTGTGGTCAGTAAAGAAAGAGGAGGATGTCGTGAAACCAGCAGCAGAATAGATAAATTGACTGCTAGCCGGTGGGCTGGGCTCTTTTTTTAACCCCAGGTGGCCAATCGTGCTGTTTGAGTCCAGCACTTTAAGAGGATTGCTTGTGTCTGTTTGTGAAGTCCAGTCTTTGCACAGCAGCACTTAGTCAGCATGAAGAGCTGATGATCCCCACTGATATAATGAGATTAGGAGGTGAGTGATACAGGTGTGATTGCATTAAGGAGCTCTTATGAATAAAAAGCAGATTACAAACAATTTTCTTCAATCTGGAGATTCTTTTTTTTTTTTTTTTTTTTTTTTTTCGGTGCTTCAACAGTTTAATACAGTGGCCCTGAAAGCTCACTGCAACTTAAGAGAACACACGCAAAAAGACAAAACAGAAGCAAATGAAGAAAACAGCTTCATCACACACACACACACACACACACACACACACACACACACACACACACACACACACACACACACACACACACACACACACACACACACACACACACGCAGCATTTAGAAAACACACTGCAAAAACCAAAACACAACACATTAGAAAAACACACTGCAACTAGACAGCAACAGAATGAACACAACAGAAGAGTTTCCAGAGGACACTCAAAAATGATGCACACACCTGGTATTAGCCAATAAGCTAATATCTGAATCATGTGATCACAATGTTAAAATAAATCAAAAACACTTTTATCTCATTTTCCAACATCAGTGACAGAAAGAGAACCTTAACAGGGCTGTGACTGTGTCAACAACAAGCGTGT
The DNA here is from genome assembly GCA_030710495.1 of Labroides dimidiatus. NCBI lineage: Eukaryota > Metazoa > Chordata > Actinopteri > Labriformes > Labridae > Labroides > Labroides dimidiatus. Next base: position 4,889,941 of record CM061157.1, read on the forward strand.
TGGGACGTGTGCATCACTTTTAAGTGTCCTCTGGAAACACTTCTATTCTGTTGCTGTCTAGTTGCAGTGTTTTTCTAATATGTTGTGTTGTGGTCTTTGCAGTGAGTTTTCTAAATGCTGCACGTGTGTTTGTCAAAGTGATGAAGATGTTTTCATAATTTGCTTGTGTTTTATCTTTTTGCATGTGTTCTCTTAAGCTGCAGTGCTGTGAGCTCTCAGGGCCACCGTACTTTGATGCATATTTGTTTATCTTCTCTTTTTTGGTGAGACAAGATTTCAGAATTTGAGCTTTTTTTCATTTTAATATGCTCACAGAAAAGTAAAAGCTTACTCCTGGTTTATTTCTGCATGTTTCAGTCTCTCACACGCTGACATACAATAACAAATAGCTTGATATTTGCGAGCCCCCCTGAGCCCTGTGATCTCTACAAAGTAACTGTGAGATTAGTGCAGACTTCTCAGCTTCTCATCTTCTCTGCTGCTCCCTGGATGACGCTGTCCGTCGCCTCGTTGCCAGGCAACAGAGCAGCCGCTGTCAAAGAATTCAGGGGGATGTTTAGGCAGCAGTGTGCTTGCAGGGGGGGGAAGGTGTGTGTGTGTGTGTGTGTGTGTGTGTGTGTGTGTGTGTGTGTGTGTGTGTGTGTGTGTGTGTGTGTGTGTGTGTGTGTGTGTGTGTGTGTGTGTTTGTGGTTGCACTTTAGGTGTGTATTGGATCAGAGTGGAGAAAAGCAGCAGAAATCTCAGTTGTGCTTTTATGTAAGAGTTTGGTTTATTCTTTTGTAAAGCTGCTTTTTGTGATCAAAGTTATAAAGTCTTCTTCTCTGGTGAGTCAACTTCACTGTCACCTAGAAATGCATGCACCTCACACCCACACAAATGCACGTCTTTGATGTTTGCAGTGAAGGGTTCTGGTTGGTTTAGCCCAGTCAGAGGGTCAAATGTTTGGCCCCAAGTAACATGTGCATCAGTCTCCAGTCAGATTCAAAGGAATGTAGCAGAAACAATCAAAGCCTCTGTCTCTGATGCCTCTCTTCCTGAGTGCATTATGTCGTGCATCTTTCAGTTATTTTTTCTATTTATACCAAGTGACCACGGCGGCCGGTAGGTGTCAGACAGTTTGCAAAAGTCACAAACAGACACACATTTCTATAATCTTTACTGATAATGTGTCATCTTATGTTTAGCGTTAAGATTCAGTCATGCCATGATGTTAGCATTATAGCTATATGTATAACCATCCTTTAGAAAACCACTAAAGTTGACCTCTTTTAACTTCCATCATGGCCGACACCTACACAATGAAATGAAGCCAATGCAGACGTGCGAGTGAGTTGAAAAGCTGATTTTTAAAAATGTTTACAGCCTGGTTCAGAAAATGACTTCATGGCTGAACACTTCATTTCTCTAAGGCGCACACTGTGCAGTGGTGATTTCTTTCTTTCTTTCTTTCTTTCTTTCTTTCTTTCTTTCTTTCTTTCTTTCTTTCTTTCTTTCTTTCTTTTAAATGACTGGTATTTACAAATCATTTGTCCAATCCAAAGACTAAAAAAACTTGGGTAATCATCAGATTCTCAAGCTTCTGAAGGTACCTGAATGTAGCACAAGTGATGTCAGCAAAATGTCTAAACTGAGCAGTGAAGACGGGAGAATTTCATCAACATCACTTTGATTCTCGTGTCTTCTTTGAGATCAATTCTGTCAGAAACAGATAATTCAGAGCTCTTTAATGCTTCCAGTGAGCTCTGAATGATCCACAGACACTCTGCAGTCACTCTTTAAAAACTCTTTGAGTTTTTCTTCCCATGTCGTCGTCCTGCAGGGATATAATTTGTGCTCAGAGCCGCTCAGCTCTCTGTCTCATTACTGACAGAAACTTCTCTGCAGATGGTCATGATGCCTCTGCAGTGTAGACTGTAACCTGTGTAAACAGTAGTGACAGTACTGACTGTAAACACTTTATAAAGAGTAAACATCTTGTAATAATGTTGTAATAATTGTTTCATTCTGATGATGTTAAACTGCTCAGGAGACATTGTTGAGTTCTCCTGAACCCAGAGAGGAGCAGGACTTCATACTGCAGAGAAAAATCAGACCACAGTCAGGAACAAACATGACAAACAGCAACATTTGGAGATTCTTTGAGCAATATTTTTCCTCTGGTCCTTAGAGGCCACCTGAAAATGTGTTATAGACACTAATTCATTATTTTTTTAAATTTTTTTTCGAATGGTTTATAGCTTTTAAATTTTGTCACACTGCATGAAGACATAACTGAGTTCCATCAGTCTGTAGTCATGGTCGTCCTGAATCTATAGAGGGACAGGACTTCACTTTGTAAAGAAAAATGAGACCACAGAGAGTAAAAATATGACAGACAAAAAGACACAACTCAGAATCCTGAGGGTTAAGATTTAGACTTTGCCCAATCAGAGACACAGATGACTTGATTGACAGGCTCATAGCCCGCCTCTTAGAAGTTAGTTCAGCATTTCTAATATGGCGCCCTTAGAGGTCAATCAGCTTAGAGCTCTCTATGATTTTAAAACTAAACATAAGATCAACCGTTTTAATCTGGCTTTAAATTCAAATTGATATCATGGTAGAGCTGGCTGCACAGTGGAGCAATGGTTAGCCTCACAGCAAGAAGCTCACAAGTTCGAATCCTGGTTTGAGCAATGTGTGCCTTTCTGTGTGTAGTTTGCATGTTCTCTTGATGCATGCGTGGGTACTCTCCAGATACTCCGGCTTCCTCCCACCACCCTCAAACCCCGCCTCTCGCTCTAAGACAGCTGGGATTGGCTCCTGCTACCTGTGACCCTGAACAGGATGAGCGAAATAGAAGATGAAAGAATGATGGATGAGTTTATATTTTTATTGTTTTTACACTAGTTCTAATGTCTGTTGTTTATTTTGTTTTACTGTTTGATTATATTTTACTGAATGCTTTGCATTTATTTTATTCTACTGAATTCATTGTATATTTATTATTTCATTATTTAAACCTTTTTTTTTCCGTTTTTTTAAATTGTTGGCGTTTTCTCTTTTGTTGTAAAGCACCCTGGGATGCATGCTTATGAATATGAAAGGTGCTAAATAAATAAAGTTCAACCTTTAAACCTGAAGGTCCTCAAATTGGGGGACTTTGAGGTTGTTCCACAACAAAAAGCATCAAATGAAGCTCTTATCAAACTTATCAAACTTCAACTAAACTTTCCTTCATTTGAAAAATACTTGAGTTATTACTCTGAGCCAGTGACATATTTATACCAATACTGACACCACTGAACACATTTCACACCAGAATGACTCAAATAGACCTTAGAGATGCAGAGATTTACTCTTTTCAGCTTGTGTGTGTCATATTTCTAGCGAAGACCCCAAAAAAAGAGGCCAGGCCTTAAAAGGTTAGTTTGAAAAGGGCTTCAAAACTCTGCTTCAGAAACACATGAGAGATCAGAGAGAATACCTTTGTTTATGTATAACATATGGTTCCTTTTCTTGTGTGTGTGTGTGCGTGTGTGTGCGTGTGTGTGCGTGTGTGTGTGTGTGTGTGTGTGTGTGTGTGTGTGTGTGTGTGTGTGTTCACTGTTTAGATGGATTTCCAGTGTTTGCAGCAACATGTCGCTTTGCCTGATCAGCTGTTTGAACTTCATCAGAGACAAAAAATACGAGACAAGAGACAAAAACAAGAGATAAAAAAAAATCCTCTGACATGGACGATGATGTGCTGTTTGTTGTGGATATCAAGAAGACACCATAAGGAAATGTGAGTTAACAGAGGAAGAATGAGACAAAGACCAAAAGAGAGAGAGGGGGGGGATTTCTCTGTTGAAGAGTGAGCAGGAATGATGGTGTGAACTCATAACTTGCTGCCAAGAGGACAAGGCAATATTATTTTTTCAGGACCTTTCTGAACTGGGGGGAGTTTGGGAGCCACTTTTTAACCCACTTTCTTCAATTTTCAGAAGTCATATCAGAAAATGAGAAAAATTAAATAAATAAATAATTAAACAAACAAACAGGCAGAAACCTTGAGCGGGGCCATTCGTAGGTGGAAAGCCAGCTACCGAGGACAGGCTGCCAGGTAACAGACAGACAATCAGGGGCAATTCTAGTCAGAGCTGACCAACCAGGAAAGATAAATTTCACTGTTTTGTACAGTTTAACACAATTTCATTCCCACATTTGAGAATGAAAAGCGTAACACTTTTTGGGAAGGGTTAAAGGTTTATTTTAACACTGAGCCACAGCAAAAGAGGAATGTAAGTGGAATTATAGAAGAAACACCGTAAACCTAATGTCATGTTTCTGGAGTAAACCGGTCCCCTAGAGTGAATTCCAAAAATACCAAAAATGTACCTTGGACATATTTTTTGGACTTTTATTTGAAATGAAGTGCATGGTTTTTTTAATATTTGTCTCTGCCATTTTCCTTCTTGTCTGTATTATATGATACACATACATAAACAAAAATACACTTCAACAAAAGAAAGGTGCTTAAACACTATGAAATAATAATAATAAAATAATAATAAAAGAAAAACAACCCTGCTAAAATCAAACAGCTAGAAACAGAGAAAAAGTGACGTATGGTTTAATGCAGCAAAACTAAGGACTGGTAATGATAACAATGTGTTAGTATTGAGTGGTAGAAGTTAAGGAATATTCCACATATCCTGGTTTAAGCCAGGTACTTACACCACTACAGCGTACCACCCACTCTCTGGTAAAGGTGAGAGGGATGGGGTGGATCAAACCATTTGTACACAAGGAAGGCTGCTTGCTTGCTAGCTTGTTAAAAAAGGACAGAAAAAAAATGCTGAGATTAGCTATAAAAAAATTAGCTATAAAACGATGCAGACAATCAGACAGATGACAGATAGAAACTTTACATTTCCTGCCTTTTGCTAACATTGTCTTCTTCGAGGGATGAACTAATCCTGCCTCTCAATTTACTACTTTGTCCGTTTGTCTCAGCACCCTGTCTTTCCAAAAACAAGCTTTCCATTATAAATTTCCCTGACATTCCCTTGCCTCTCTCTCTCTAACCTCTCCTCTCTCACTCCCTTTCCTCTCCAGCCATGCCCTGTAGCAGCAGGGAGGAGATGCCTTCACCAGAGGAGGTTTATTTTAAGGATTCCCTCTGCTCCCTTTGTCCTCCCTCCCTCTCTCCTCTCTCTGCCTCTCTGTGTCCCTTTAGGATGGTTTCATAGCCCACCCCGTCGACGGGGCCTCCCTCTCCCCTGCCAGGCCTTTTAGCCAGCGGGTTAAACATTGATTTGTGAATGGAGAGAAGCATAGTGGCCCCCGCCTGGAGTGTAGCGGTCCCCTACTGTTCCTGTGTATACACACACACACCCCGACTATACACCACCAAGAGTAACAGACGACATGAAAGCTACTGAGCTAAAAGGCTTTAATTCAGCCTCTGAGGGAAGCTGATAGTGTTTCAATTTCTTTTTTTGTGTTGCTACTTAGACTTTAATGGTTAGTGTTAGATATTTGAATTGCAAAGGACAGTTTCCAGATTTAGCAGAGAAGATGTTCTCTGAGCCCAGATACACACAAAACAAACAAACAAACAAACAAACAAAAACCCTGAAAGACGGTCACTTTGAAGGGGCTTTACTTCAAACTAAGCCGTTTTGTGGTATTCTTTACAAACATTTTCACCAAACTGAGGATTTTTTTTTTGTTACATTTACAATTATTCCTACTAATCATCTGCATTTTTTAAGCCAAGTTATTCTTGCAGCACATTTTTGCAAATTTCAAGCACAACTTTCACACGCACATTTCTGTAAAATAAACAGAAAACATTCATGGAGATCTTTACATCCGTCTTTGCCCTCTCCATGTTTACAGTCCTGAGCACCAGCAATAAATGACGTCAAGGTGAGAGTGAAAGTGGACCCTCTTGACTCCTTCCAGGTTTCCCGCCTTTGGGTGAGTCAAGGCATGAAAAGGCAGCATGAATGAGAGCGAGGAAGAGGAGTGGAGTTGTAGGGGTTTGTCTTTTACCACTCTCTAAAAAAAGAGCAAAAACGCATGAGTGACTGGCTGAATGAATGAATGAATGAATGAATGAATGAATGAATGAATGAATGAATGAGAGGCGAGTTCGGGCTGAGAGGGGGATCTGCATGGCCCCGTGGATCAGCAGAGGTTAACTCGGCTTCTTCACCAGGATGAAAAGGGGAAAAACGGATTGAGCTTTAAAGAGGAGGACCCCCTGCGCCCGGGGCGGGATCAGACAGGATGATTTATTAGAGAGAGAGAGAGCGAGCGAGAGAGAGAGAGAGAGAGAGAGAGAGAGAGAGAGAGAGAGAGGGGAGGCGTTTGCAAGCATCAAAAAGCTGCAGCGCAAACGCAGCACTGCAAAGTGCTGATATACACGACATGAGGATGGGCTTGACACAGCTTCAAATGACAGCGTGCACGCGACTCTACTCCTCGAGATAAACTGTCACATTTTCCACATTTATTGAATGCCGAATTATGCACAAAAATGAAAACATGTCAGCTCTCTGAAATGTCGTGTTAGTCGAACATTCTTCGAGCGCAAAAACTCAAAACACTGAAATAATGCACGAGTTTTGTTTCGGAATTGTTCAGTTGAGCTCATTGGTCACAGTTTTAATGATGAGAGGTTTAAACCGACTGATGCCAAAGTCATTTAAATTGACTGCTGCACTTCTGCAGGAGTTTGGAGCTCATACTGCGAATTTTTCTTTGAACTTTGGTCCTTAAAAGGTGATTAATCCTTCCTTGACCTGCATGATAACACTGCCTCTGTCAGACAGACAGTCCTCCGTCACATCAGCATCATATAAACAACTCATTTTCTGTCACAACGGACAAAAACTTGCCACACGGGCCTGCATACAGTAGTTTGCCCTTTTCTCCGGCAGAATGGCCGCACATGGTGCTGAAGGAGCCGCTTTATGCCCTCGTGCCTGGTTACAGCGTTGCACTAGTTTGCTCACACAAGAGAGGGGGCACAAGACAAACAGGGAACGTCATGCAGTGCGGTCAGAGAGTAAACAGTGTCGGGATTGTAATCTCTTTTTGGGGAGAAAATAGGGCTGTTGTGTCTTTAAGAGGAGCTGCTGGTCCCTCATCGCAGCTGCTGGCGTGTATGTGTGTGTGTGTGTGTGTATATGTGTGTGTGTGAATGTGTGCGTGTATGTGTGACATAGAGGACAGCGGAGATTCATTACTTAAGCAGTACAATGGACATTTATCACCCCGTGGTGTTATTCAAATTCAGTACCAAGCGGAGACCTTCTCCACTCCACTCCTCTCTCCACCTCGCGCCGCGGACGCAGCGTTTATTGTTGGGAGAAAAGGGGAAGGAGGGCACACAGTCAGAGAGAGGGAGAGAGAGAGAGGGAGAGGGAGAGAGAGGGAGGCAGGCATCCAGGCAGTCAGTCAGCACGAGAGAGCCGAGAAGGAAGGATGGAAGCCAGGGAGGCAGGTGCCCGCTCCTCTCCTCCTGCTCCTCTGCCTCTTTTCGTCACCATCCGACGCTGCTGGCTCGAGGGGAGATTTGGAGCAGAGAGACCGGAGAGAACGCACACCGTGGGAACTGAACCAAGGACGCGGCACCACCGGGAACTTAAGGGGTTTCCTTTTTTGAAAGAACAGAGAGAGAAGGGATTTTTTTCCCCTTTCTTTGCTTCTTCTTCTTCTTCTTCTTCTTTTTCCTCTTTAGGTTTAACACACATGGAAAAGCCATTGTTGCATCCCGAGGCTCTACGACTGAGCAGCCGTCTTTAAAATCGATGACAGTAAACAGGTGCAGGGATGGCGAAGCGTTTCCCTGGCGTTTTTCACCTCGGACTTTAAGATGAAAGAAGAGTCCAGCTCACTTTTTTACTCTTATTTTTTTAAAATACACTTTGAAAGTGGGACTCTGTGGCGCAACCAAAGAGGATGACATGTTACTTAAAGATGCATTTCAGCCATCTTAGGCCCCAGAGAGGCGGACTGAGTTGGGGTTAACTTTACAACTGAGCGGTAGCTGAAAGGGAAAGTGGGGGATGAGCTGCTTTGAAACAGAGGAGGAGAAGTCAGAAAGTGGCTGTGGCTGCAACAAGGCATCCTTTACACTCTGAACTATTTTATTTTGATAATTCACTCTGTTGCAAAAATGAGCGCATTAGCTTGAGCTTTTATAAAGGAGTGTGCAGGGGCATTCAGGGGGATGTAGTTTAGTGCGTTGGAAAAAAATCATCATGGGGTTTATTTTATGCTGCTAGTATAAGTGTTTCTGATGCATGTGAGAAGAGAGAGAGAGAGAGAGAGAGAGAGAGAGAGAGAGAGAGAGAGAGAGAGAGAGAGAGAGCAATGCACATTGCTGCGGCCCTCTCTTTTCAAAATAAAGGGAAACCGTTTCAGTGTCAGACGCAGCTCATTCTGTCAAAGGGCACGCGGGCAGCCTGAGCAGGTGCAGCCATGGGCCTCCAGCTACAATAACCGCTCGTGCACACATGAGATTAAAATGATTAAAAAGCTTTTTTTCTCGCCTTTTTAACCTCTGGCAGAGGACACACGGAGTCTTTAGCGTCTGATTGTCCAAACGCAATTCTTGAGTAAACTCAAATTCAACCCCAAGAATTGTGTATGGACATCTGTTGCTGCAGACTCACATTCATCACTGCTGCTGTCTTTGGCCAAACGCCACATGCAGAATGTGGGCCTCCCTCCACACCACAAAGACGCCTCTATAGAAAGGCCTGTAGGGTCGTTTTTGTTTTCTGTCTCATTTCAGGTAAGATTCAAAGAGGGAAAAACACACTCCAATAAAGTGGAGTGAAAAAATGATTCTGTTTCACGTAACACGTTATTCCTTTGCATGACCCGATTGGTATTTACACTTTGTCGAAGATCTAATCAGGGCTGTTTGTTTTAAATGGCAAATATCGACGGGAAGCGTCGATGTATCGACTGTGTTTGGCAAATAGTAGAAAGCAGTGAGTAGAGTGGTCAGAGAGAGAGGCCTGTGAGCAGCAGGAGGAGATGAGCAGAGCTGTAAAACTGGACACATTAAGTCACAAAGGAGGGAAAATGTGCTATAAAAAAGACAGCAGACTCTTGGTTTTAGAAATGTTTTCGATTAAAGCTGCATTTAGGTACCGGACAAGATTCTTCAACTAATCCTTAGAATTTAGGAGCAAAACTGAAGCGTATAAATGCAAAGCTAAAAATGTTTTACAGGAGAAACTGGACTTCCTTCGAACTTCATTATAAATTAACATTTGGTGCTTTGACATGGTTGTGGAAAGAGAGAACAGAGCAGAGCAGGCCTGCTGTTTGACACTGACTGCACTAATCTGTGGAGCAAAACAGCGTCACTGAGACGTCACGTGGGACGTTCTTTGGGCCAATTTTGTTTCCTATTTAGTTTTTCATCTCTTTTAAATTAACGCTTTTATATTTAAAATTGTTCTTATATTAATTTCAACTAATTGCTGATTTATTTAACATCTATCTCTATCTTAATTTCGTGGAAAAACAAATAATAAATAAAAAAGGAAGGTGTTTTAACAATTAGTACAAAAATAATCTAAATTCTACAACCTATAAAAAAAACCCCTTTAAATTATGCTTTTTAAAATTGTTCCTAGTAGATTTAGACTCAGAGATTCAAAGCACACACACATACACACACATATACACACACACATTTACAGTTAGCACACACAGCTAACACAGTATGTGTTGTGTGATAACATTGAATGCTAACCTTCTTTAATCTCAGGGGACCAGCGCATCATACCTTTAAATTGATACTCTTTTCTCTTTATAAAACTAACACTGTAAAAAATAAAATAACAATTAATATGTAAAATGTTTGCTAAAGTATGTTCTGCACAAATGCATGTTTTTTTTTCCCTGTATGAAAAAAAAAGCTTTATGATGTAGTGGAAGTGAAGTGACGAGAGTAAAAAGAAAAAGTTTGTAGCCTATTAAATCATACAAATCAGGCTGCAGTGTTGGGATAAAGCTAAGCCTTTTGAGGGCTGGAAATACATTTAATTAAAAAAGTGATTTGGCTTGGCTTAGGTTTGTGAAATATGAGCTGCATATTTGAGTCCCAGCACTGGACTCTTTGCTGGAAGCTGCAAATCTGGCAGCAGGTGTCTTTAACATTAAACTAAGCTGGAAGGTGTTAATTCATATATTGGACATTTTTCGCTTGGTTAACTCGCAGTCTAAGACTACATCAAAATGTGCACAAATCTCAGTGGGTTATGATTTGACAGCGCGGTCTCAATAAGCTTAATATAGGTAAAGATAGCATTTCTATCATGCAGAGCTTCCACTTAGTTTTCCTCTTTAAAATGATGTAAAATTATGAACCTGTCAGATTAATGATGTAACAATATCAAATCATAAACTGGTGGTTTGTTTTTATTGGCTCGTGTTTATTTGTTGACTGCAGATCTCAGGCGCTTTTCATGCCCTCTGTTTATAACCCGGACTTACATGAGCGTGATCTGATGCTGCGTTCACTGTCACCACCTGCGTCGTCACCATCCCTCCTGCTGAGCAGCCAGACAGTCAGTGTGTCCCAGGAAAACGTCCAGACCCTGCAGGACTCATGGAAAACCTCCAGAGTCCAACTATATCCGTGTTATCTAATAGCTGAAATAAATAAGTACAGAAGCCGAGAGGGGATAGGGCGTTGGATTCGTACATGAATTATGGGTCACTGGAGTTATAATGACTGGAATAAATGCTTAGAAGCTTAAAGTGCACATACATCATTTAAAATTTGATATCTTTAAATATTTGGTCCGAATAAAAAAGGCCTAAACACCAGGAACGTCTTCTCCTCTCGAACCCCCTCCTATAGCTTCATTAGCATTTCCTTTCTAGCCGCCATTATCGCTCGGTTTCCCGTTGCAAATCGGACTCAACCACCGAGAAAAGGTTTTAGGTCGCCCCGGGCGTTCTGAAGAGGGCAACCCGGAGGCTAGAACTCGACCTCCCGCAGTGCTCCTGTAGTTCACAACCCACCCACCACACACACACACACACACACACATACACACACACATACACACACACACACACACGCACTACCCCCCGCTTATGAATATTCCAGCTGAGAGAGGCCACAGGACGGTGAAATCTCCCTGAAGTCTTGACTAATCAGCCTAAAACTGCAGTGTGATCACAGAGAGGGCCTTAAATCGATCAGATATAAGCTATCAGATGAAATGATCGAAGCGTGGCGCAAAATCCTGACAGAGAAACGCGTGTGGCTGAAGGCCTCTGAGTGCGGGGCACCATGGAGGCAAAACTGGACACTGCGTTCAAACTTAAAAGCACAAAAACACATCGCATTCATCATGGATGGTGCAAAAGAGTAGAATTTAAACTGTATTTTTTTCCTCACACACCACTGGCCATGGTTAACAGAAACTCACCAGATCACTCCATTACAACTGGACTGTTTCGCAAATGAAGAGTGTGAGAGTCAGGCCTGTGTTTCTCTGATGGTAAAACTTGTATATCTGTATTTCCTTTCTTTCCCAACCAGAATTTATAAAGCTGCAGTAAAACAAAGTGACGTAGATCGTTTTATAAAAGTGATGATACAGCCTTTACGTTTGGCTACTGAATACATTAGAAATAGCCTGCATATTTTTTTCAGGTAAATAGAAAAAGCTAAATAAATAAATAAAATAAAATAAATGCAACAGAAAAAAAAATAAATGATAAGAAAAGTCATAATTAAACAAAATAGTAGAAATGATGGAAAGACTGAAAACTACTTTTCAAAAAAATTAATAACAAAAGCATCACACATTAAGCTTCATTTATTTTATATGAAAAGACACAGAAAGCAGCTGAGAAAGACAGCATTTCATATCTCCAAGCAGTAATTGAACATTTGCTAAATTATGACACACTACCATAGTAAGTTGTAAGCTGGTGCACACATTTTAAATTCTTTCATTTGTGCTTATCATCATTAAATGAAGCATCCACAAATGTCTGCTGGATAATGAAGTGATAATGAATGCCTGTTACACAGCTGTGATTGAAAGTATGACATTTCAGAAGAATTATTACTGCTTATAACCATGTTAGAGTGTACTTTGAACAATTTATTAAATGTTTATAAAAAATATCAACGAAGGGTGGAAACTTTTTTATTATTATTTTCTGTACTCACTTTTACACTTGTGCTGGAAGGAGCAGTAAAAGAAAGGTTTACACACCAAATGTGGGTATCAGAAACACGCAAGCACGCACACACACACTTACACACCTGTGAGGTGACCAGAACACCCAGAGCTTTGTGTTTTTGCTCTTAAAAGCTGACCAGTATTAAATGCAGTGTTTATAAAATGTTGGTACATCCACAGAAGTCCATAGAAGCCCCGTCTCTTTGCGTCCCCATCTTTGAATTTCCACTCATTCCTGCAGACCAACATCAATCACCGCAGATGTCACAGTGCAGGCAGCGTCCAATGGAGGGATGCATTGTTAAGATGTGAGGTGGGGGGGTGGGGGGTGGGGGGGTAAAGAGGAAGAGGACCTCTTTACGGAGATGTTTGTTTTCCTCGATTCACTTTATCCTCCATGAAGGGTTGAAATAAACACCACGTTGTCTTGGTCTTGTAGTTGGTAATCCAGCTCCCCCTGAGGTTAAGAAAACACACAACACATTCAATATTCACACACCTCTGCAAGTCAGAGGAGAAAAATACTCCTGTGTTCCCAGCATGGTCCAATCAATGACAAACTTTTCATTTCATTTACATCCTGTGTTACGTCCCCTAATGGAATCAATGGATTCAAATTGAAGCGTTCAAACTGCGTGTGCATGTAAATATGTGTTCAAATATATGAGGCCCCAAGGACAAACTTGTTCTGCAGCCGTGTTCACATTACACGAAACATGAAGTGACTCAAGAGAAAATGAACAATCTCAGTGGCTAACCTTCACACACAACACACACACACACACGCACACACACTTTTCATGCCCCATATGAACACAGGGTGCTATTAAAGACACAACACGTCTATGTGCATGCTCTACCATCATTTAGCAGGAGACATCCTTAAAACTGACAATAATAAAAATAATGCATGTTTTGATAAGCACGCATGCGCGCACACACACCCACACACACACACACACGTACAGACACCATCTGACAGTGAACGTGGCTCCCAGTGCTCACCATTAGCTCCCAGTCTGCATCATTGATAAGCACCAGAATCCCGGGTCTCCTGAGGGAAAACACACATCTACTGTTGAGACACATTTCCCAAAGGTGACAGTGGCACAAAGACACACACACACACACACACACACACACACACACACACACACACACACACACACACACGTAAACAAAAACAGGAAGAAAACAGATAGCTTAAAAAAAAAATTTAAAATAAAGAAAGGAAAAAATCCCAGAAACACTTGAATGTAAACTTTAAATGTTCAGTTTGACTAAAAGATAATCAAGTCAAATTACGACAAACAGAATTAGCAAAACATTTTTTTTCTGCATTAAATGGTTTAAATTTGTACTTTCTTTTGGAATACTTTTCTGCACAATTACAGCATATTTGAAGTTTATTACCTGATCATCTCCTTGTAATTACTGCCAATTACAGTAGATGTGTAATTAAGAGGCTGAGTTTGGAAACAAATAAACCCCTACACAACGGTTTCAATTAAAGTGATCACAGATAATTGGAAAAAATCCTCATAACTTCTTCTTCTACAGCTGAATTATTATTATTATTATTTTTATTATTATTATTATTATTATTATTATTATTATTATTATTATTATTGATAGTGTTCTTTAATTTTTAGACCCTTCTATAATAAAATCCAAACATTTATTGTTAATCTGGACCAAAGTGCTGCATTGATGATAAAGAATCTTTCAACTCATTTAAATGTCTGTGTGTGTGTTATCTGAGTTAAGATTACGTCATAATTAACAGTCATAATTAAGCACTGTCAGGTTATTCTCAATGCTTTCATTGCTGCTTCTACTAAACACATTAAATCTTTTTTTCTAGAAATGTGAATGAGTGTTTTTATTTTCCATCACAAGCTTCAAAAACCTTGTTGTTACTGTAAACCAAGGATTCTGGGAAAAGAAGGGTAGGGTGACAGCAGACACCTGGGTGCAGCCGTGTTGAGGCATCTTGGTGTTGTTGGTTTTTTTTGTTTGTTTTTTTTTCTTTTTTCTGTAAAGCTAACGTGTGTAACAGATCCTGCTGCTCCTCTCCTGTTTGTGGCTACTCTCTGACGTCAGTGAGGAAGGGCAGCAGGAGAAGGACCTGTGATAACAAGTGTGTTCATACACACACACACACACACACACACACACACACACAAAAACAGGAGGCGTGCATTAGTAAAACAAAGAAAGATTGTAGAGTAATCAGAGACGTTTTTCATTCTTTCATGTTTGAAGATAATGGGGAAACACTTTGATGAGGGTCTGCACAAAAACAGTGTGTGTCCTGAACACACCATCTAATCTACAAGGTTTATAGGTAGTCCAGCTTTTTCTCCATTCATTGGTTTAGGTGGAGCTATAAATAGTCCTGCACAAAGGCAGCAGTAAAAGTCAGCCAGTCCTATAAGACTGCTGTGAGACCTGGACACACACACGCACACACAAATATACACGTGTGTGTAGAAATACACAAAGCACACCAGCACACAGGTAATCATCTTACTGAAACCCATAACCTGGAGGCAAGGCAGGCTTTTTTCAGCATTTCAGCAGTTTTAAGCTCCGGGGAAATGCTTCAGAAATCTGCTCCACGACTTCTGATTCTTTTTGATTTAAGATTTTTTTTTTTATAAATCTAAATTTACACGTTTTTTGTTTTTAAAGTAATAAAGAAAAATGAATGTAGTTGTTGTGTGATGTTAAACAAAAAAAAAAATCTAAAGGGTTGGAAAGCTGTATACAGATCAAGTGTGTGTCAAGTGCACAAACACACACACACATACACACTCACACAGAGTCGCCCTGGACAAAGAGCTCCGGCCGTTCCTTCAGAAGGTTCCGTTGGATCCAGACCAGCAGGTGCTTCACATCCCCTGATAGACAGACACACACAAACAGACACACACACACACACACACACACAAAGCCCATACAGAGGCAGACAACAGAGGTCAAAGGTCAGGGGTTGAGGGTCAAGGTGCACCGGTTCCAGCCCCTCCGGTCGATGTGACGCGACGGAGGCACCAGGCGGGACGAGGCTGCATATCTACATCTATACGTGTGTGTGTGTGTGTGCATGTATATTTATGAGTGTATGTGTATGTTTGGGGGGGAGGAGAGACCACTAGAAATGGGGGAAGGGTTGGGTGAAGTCGATGGCCAAGAGCGACATTGTTCACCTTGGATGAAAGAAATAAAATAAATAAAATGTCTAAAAATAGAACATAGAGCGTCCACAGCTTCAGTGTCATTTTTTTTAGCTTTAATGAAAGAAAAAAAATCTGGGTTTTCAGCAAGATGTTTTTAAAAAGCACCTACATCTGGAAAAACCTGAGCACAGTCCCTGAAACAGGTTTTCCAGGGAATCACACAAAAATCCCCTTTTAGAGCGATAATCAGACATGTTTAAATCGGCTGAGCTCAAATCTCAGATCTTCTCCAAGTCTGACCTTATAAACAATCAGACTGACCTTGTCTCAACAAAAGGTCGAGCGTCTCTCAGAGCGGCTGACAGAGAGTCACAAAGACAACCACAACCAGAGGTTTTCGGGTAAATCCCCACAGAACGACCAATAATGAATATATTAGAGTTACAGCAGGTGTTAGCGTCAGCATTCAAGGAGGTGTGAGTGATCCAGTGTGTGTGTGTGTTTTAGTCTGAGTGTGTGTGTCATAGCACACATGCACTTTCTCCTAGAAAACAGACACACACACGAGCAACACGAAAAGCTCTTCAGATCTCTCATGACCACTTCCTGGTTGTGTGTGCAGTACGTGTGTGAGAGCAGACTGTACAGGAGCAAAAGTATCAGTACAACACACACACACACACACGACCATAAAACGAACAGTAACGGCCACCTTGTACAGAAACGAAGGGGACAGATGAAAGATTGTTAATGTGTGAAGAGAGCGGTGAAACGGAGGAGAGTATGTGGTCAAAGGACACAGCAGAGGAGAGCAGCAGCAGCAGATGGAGCAAAAATCAGAGGGTGAGAGGACGACGGTGAGTCATCCCGAGCCAGGTGTAAGGAGAGGAGCCGAGGAGCCGAGGAGCCGAGGAGCGGAGGAGCCGAGGAGCCGAGGAGCCGAGGAAGGTAGACTTTGGATCTCACAGGGGCGGAGGAGTTCAGCAGAGCTAGGTACATTCAGCAAACCTATGGAGGAGCGAAAGCTGGGCCGTGCTTTATACCCGTCAGTTATTTACACCGTTTAATTAAAGATTTCACCGACCTTAAAGAGCATGAAGTCCTTCAACATGACGGGCAGAAGACAGATTTTACAGGTAAAAAGATTCCATCAGAAAACATCAACTCTGGTCAAAGGTTTCAATTATTATCCTATTAAAAAAAAAAAAACACGATCACAATTTTCTGTCTGATCATCGATCTTTAAAAAGCCTGACCTGCTGATACTGTTTTTTTTTAAAATAACAAATGTTCCAATCTTATTTCACTGACAAACATTGAACAATACCTGTGAAAGAATACAAACTTGATGTTTTAACTGCACATGAGGGAGTTCTCTCAAATACAAATGAAAAGTTTTGATATTTCTGTCCAAACTACTCAATCATATCACTTCCTTTACTCTTTCATTTTCCACTTTTTTAAAAAAAATAAACAATACTTGTGGAACAGATTACACCGCAGGCCTGTTTTGAATAAAAAATAAAAATAAAATGCACAGCAGTTTTTTGCTTTTACAAAAAAAAGGGTCGACATAAGGCAGAGAAGATTGGTGGATAAGATTGGTTTCAAGGATCGGCCAATCGGCGAAAATTAAGGAAATCGGCACCAATCGATCGGCCAGTCGATTAATTGGTGCATGTTTGAACAAAATGCCTGACTCACTCTCCACCAACTGAAAATTATCCAAAAAATAATCCCACACAAACTTCAGCGATTAAACGAAACATAACCTGAAACAACACGTCAACAAAAGTGTTCAGGATCGCATTAAGACGCCTCTTCTTGCTGCATTTAGTGCTCAAAAAAAATAATTCTGGAGGCACCGTTCTGCTGTGATGTGAGCCTAAATGTGTGTTAGAGTGTGTGTGACGTGTGAGTGTGTGTGTGTGTGTGTGTGTGGGTGTGTGTGTGAATTGCGTTCACGTTAACTGCACTGCTGTCGGCCAGCTCAGTAGTATAATGATAGTGCTGCTTTTCTACGGTTCCAGGCCTCCATATAAAAAAGACAAACACCTCCCTCTGCAACACACACACACACACACACACACACACACACACACACACACACACACACACACACACACACACACACACACACACACACACACACACACACACACACACACTCAGTGAGGAGAGTACCAGGCAGTGAATATTGACCTCTGTGGGGCTAAAAACAGAACTAATCACTCCAGCAGTCATAACTCCTTCTTTGTGCTCCCTCCGTTCTCTCTCTGTTCTTGACTGTTGGTAATTTTTCTCCTCCATTACCCCCTTATTCGCTCTTTCATCTGCTCGCCCATTTACTTTTCATTTGCTCTCTCTCTCTCTCCCTCTCTCACACACTCTTTAACTCTCCCATAAAGCCTGCTCTCCTTTGCTCTCTCACTTTCCTGCCTTCTTGTCTCAACACACACAAGCAAACATGTTAAAAGTGGAGAATAAAAAAGAAAAAAAAAAGGGCGGTCGTAGCTCGATGCTAGGTCGATAATGATTCAAACTTTCATCAGTTGAGATTTTTATGACAGAAACAGTCATCAGATGCTGTCCCTTTAATTGGTTTCTTGTAAAAGGTTACACACAGCTCTTGAAAGCGGACACGCTTGTATAAATGTAGTGTGTAAAAATATGGAGGACAATGCGAACACACGGGAGGTGGAAAAGAAGGAAGGTGTTCGACAGCGCGAGCGTTTCAGGTAGAGCGGGAAGAAAATGAAGGAGGAAGGAGAGGGAAAATGCGTCACACGCTCCCAGAGCATCTTGGGATATCTGCGTAGCATGTGTGGGAGAGAGGGACGGAGGGGAAGGCAGGAAAAAGGCGCCATTTTGACGCTGATTCAAAACCCGCTTTCTATTGTGTACGCAGTTTTTCTTCTGCAATCACGACAGTCATGTGTGTGAGGGGGGCGCGAGCGATCCATCTTACTGCTGATACATGGGGCAGAAAGTGTGTGATCCTTCGACCAGGGGGGTGAAAGAGAGAGTTAGATAGAAAGGGGGAGAAGGAGAGAGAGAGAGAGAGAGAGAGGGTTGGGGGTGGGGTCTTTCAGTCGAGGGTCATCAATCACCGACTGGGGTCAAAGAGAAATACGGAGGATTCAGAAGCAATTATATCTGCCTCCATCGCACCCCGTCTGTGTTCTCACACACACACACACACACACACACACACACACACACACACACACACACACACACACACACACACACACACACACACAAACAAACACACACACACACACACACACACACACACACACACACACACACACACACACACACACACACGTCAAAGGCGCATGAGGTGAGATTAGTTTGAGATCTGAAGAGACAAAAGCGACCAGTTTGGACATACAAGCACAAAATCAAACAGGAAATGAGTCTGAATGTCTGTGAACCACCATCACTGAAAGTCTGAAGCTTCAATTCTGCATAGAAAAGTTTAGGTCTCTCATTGATACATACACGAAGACACACACACACACACGCACACACACAGGGGTCTACTGGTGCAGCAAGGTCATATCATGGCTGACATTCCCTGTTCTGGTCAACTTTTGTCTATTAGTTGTCTCGGTAACACCAGCACCCTGGATGAACAGCCTTTGTTTAGTCAAATACCAAAGACACATAATTCTCTGATTTATTCATAACACACACACACACACACACACACACACACACACACACACACACACACACACACACACACACACACACACACACACACAAATTACATGAAACCACAGACATGACAACAGGAGTCACTAATTAAATTAACTTAAGTTCCTGGAATTAAAAAGATTTTTTTGGTGTACTTGAGTATTTTTTTGTGGGAAGTTTTGTTGCTTTGCTACATTTTATTGATGAGCAGACATCATACAAGCTGTCCATCAACAGTGTGCCTGCAGCTGATTGGCTGACATCTTTGCTCCAGTGATCAGGTGAACTTACGTAAAGAAGGACTTGCTGCTCGTGCTGATATCAAAACGAATCCTCTCACAGGTCCTTCAGGTCAATAACAGCACAGAGAACCGGAGACTCCTCTTTCCAACTGCAGTCAGATAAAATGTGATCCTACACCTGATTTTAATCAGAACAAGCTGTCCTGCAATCCGGACTAGGGCTGAACGCTTAATTGAATTCAAACCAACATCGCAATTTTACAGAATGCAATCTACAAATCACAACGGCTGCCATTAAAAGACAGTTTCATGTACACAGACGCAACCTTGACATGAGTGGTGGTAATGCACCTTTCAGCTGGTTTACCAGCAGCCAAAAATCTCAGAAGAAGAATGAGATGTGCGAGCGAGGGATAAAGAAAATAACTTCAGCCACGATAAGTTCTGATTTGTTGTGTTGTTGACATCTTTAAAAATGTCCTCAGCAGAAGAACAGAGAGAGGACACGGAAGAGGAGACTTTGGTGTCAAAGAGGAATAACACATCGGTTGTCTGGACCTATTATGGGTTTAGGAAAGAAGATGCAGCACACAGAAGCAACACTACAAACCTGTTCCAGCGTTTAAGAAAGAACCACAAGGCTCCATGTATGACAACTGCATGGCTAAAACCCGACCATCAAGGAAAGAACTGTTTCTATGTTGACAGGATCCTTTGACGTGTTGGTCAGACCATAGAATGAGTTATTGTTTGTGTTTAATGAATTACGCAGAAGATCCCCCCCCCCCCAAAAAAAAAAATGGCATGCTAAATCGTATTGGTCCAAAAAAAAATGCAATTAGATTATTTTCCAAAATCTTACATCCCTCATAGTGAACTCTTTGCACAGCAGGCTGTGACTTGATGTAGGGAATGTCAACAAAGTGCAAAATAAAAACAAAGAGGAAACTCAAATATCCAGGTACTTCAGCTATCTACACATGAGATGTTCAGGCTACAGCTCAGATCTCACTGACATCTTTTTAACACCCCCCCCACACACACACACACACAAACACACACACCTCACTCTACACCTTTATGTAAAAAGACATACTCAGGACTTTAAGTATATTTTTTTAAAAAGGGACTTTTTATTTCACCTCATTTGACTTGCAGACTGATATTTTAACTTCTACTACAGTCAAATTTCATCAAAGTGACTCGACTTGGACTTGAGTTGAATATTTCACTTGGCTGCATATCAACAGTTACCTGAAGCACAAACTTCTTCCTCTGTTTTCTGGGTCCTGACAGGGAAATAAAATGTGTGTGTGTGTGTGTTTTTGCCCCTCTGACTCCCTCCTGCTGAGTTAGTGAGCCTCATAGGAAACAACCTGAAATCAAACCTAATCAATGTGGATCCTGAGGTGTGCAGTAAAGTTTTTATGAAGTGAAAAATGAGCACCAACAAAACAGGACTTCCAGCTCTGACGTCCCTCTGCTCTCCTATGATGAAAAAAACACGGACGTCACTTTAAGTCATTTCAATGACAAACATGAGTGGGAGTGGGCAACATTTACAGGTAAAGGAAGGAAGACTCAGGAGCAGAAGAGACTACTACAGAGATCTCAGAGTGGAGGCTGAAAGAAGAGACGAAGAGGAGGTGAAGAGAAGGGGGAGTGATGGAAGGATATGGAAGAATTTATGGCTGAGAAAGTGACTCTGTATTTGGCTAACAAGCATTTAAAAATGTTGGTTGATGGGTTTATAACAGGGTTTGCACTGACATGGCCTGTTTAGAGTTTAAAGGTGCTCTTTTGTCCAGAGGTACCAGGAACATCTCCTCAACAACCTACAGGGTTCCCGTGGCCAACCACTAGCTGTGTTTCCATCATCAAAGTCAAAACAAAGTCAATTACCGTTGTGTATGTGATATTATCATGGATGGAGGCAGAAATTAAAACTCTGTGGGTGATCAACCAATCAGAAACGCTCAGGATTGCAGACCACACACCCCTAAAAAGTTCCTTGACATGGCTTTCAGGAGGGAGAATAACTAACGCACAAAATTCCCCAGAGGGTCCCTAGTTCCTGGAGAAAGTTCCTGATGTTGGAAAGCGCCTTATATTATCTAAGTGAAGTGACAAAGAGTTTTAACAGTCTCTGTCAAATAGAGGTGGAAATCTCTGTTAAACTCACAATACAATATCAAACAATCATTCACCACAATATCTGACTGACTGAAGGCTTCAGAAGGTAAAGAATAGATCGATGTCATTGGCGCTAGGGTTGGTTAATCTGTCTGATTTCCCAATTCAATGATCAACGATTTTTGATTGTCAATGATTCTCAATCAGCGATTATTGATTTTCCATCGTACAGTAACCCCAAATTATCGCATCATTAAAAACAGTCAGTAGTTAAATAACCTCTCTTATATTGAGAAACAACTCAACGCACTTTCTGTGTAGTGTAGCCGTTACTTGAGAATTATTTGTTTCAACTTCAAAACAAACATCCACACTCGCAAATAAATGTCCACATTTAAAGGGTTTTATTTCCTGTAAAACAAAAATGCAGTTTTGGAGCTGTGTGTGTTCATATCCGTGTAATGCCTTTCATGAAAATAGAACTTACATGGCAAAGCTTGATGTAGCTTTATTAGCTTATATACTGTAGAACACAGAAATCAACAAGGGGATCTAAACGCAACTCTGACGAGACGATGTGAAACTACAAACGTAAATATTAGACACAAACTTAACTATCTCATGTTGTTTTAATTAGCGAATCAGACTCCTCTATAACATAATCACTATAAATCCATAATCGATTTTTTTCACTACCCCCAATTAGCACCAGCATGAGGAGTCATGAAGTAGATACACAGTCCGCCAAGTGGGAAAGGAAATCTGTTTTGCAGTATCAATATTTGGCGCCAACACCAGGCCCCCAATAATTTCACTACTGCAAATGTTCAGATAATTTTTCGCTCAAAAAAAAAAGCCAAACCAAAACAAAAAAAAAAAACCTATCCTGAATAAACAGGTTGTTTGATGGAGTCTTATGTTTCTGTAACATCCTGTTGCGCTGCTTTAACCCTTCATTGCATAACAAACACAAATCTGCAGCAGGTATAAGAGATCCTAATGCCTTCTGTGGTCTTTGAAGGCATCATCTAAGGTATTTCTTGTGTCTAAACATATCAGACTTTGTTGTGCAATCAGGTGCAAAGGTTTTTCCAGAGAAGGTGTTTTCATTCATCATGTCAGATGTTTTGACTGTCCCTGCATCCCACCATGACAGCATGCTTTGCTACCCTCAGTGTGTGATTTATAATAGATGGACAGAGGCTTGAGGATCCTTTAAGTTACAACAACACTCTGTGATTATTTCTGAACTATGATTAAAGTTAAGACTCAGATTATTATTTTCCTTCCTCCATAGAATAGCACAGATATAAAACTCTCTGACATTTCTACCCGTAACAAAAAAAGTCCACTTCTGACAACCACAGATCAATGAAAGGTGATACTCACAGGGATCTGATTGGCTTGGAAGAGTCACATGATGTTTCTTCACACCATGAAACAGCAGCTCTGCTCCACCACTTGGCAAAATCAAAGTCAGAAAAATGAATTGAGTGTGTGTCACTTAGATCTTGGTTTATCATCTGCTAATTATGTTGCAAAACTAAGCTCAGCATTTCAGCATATAGAAATCTAACTTCAGTAAACTTCTTATTCTTACATACATTTTTTTTTACTTGCTTCACAGAATTCAAATTTTTAAACAATTTTCACTGTTCAAATGTTAATATTTTCAGCTTGTCCAGGAGAAGTGTGCCTATACTTTTAACATTTCTAATCATTATGCTTTTTAAAATATTCAGCATTTTCTGATATGTTTTGGCCCATTAAAATGAATGGAAATGATCTGTAACCACAGAAGCCACACAGCTGATGATGCCATAGTATCTTTTAGGATTGAATTTAAGGTTCTTTTGTTTTTAAAATGTCTTAACAGTCTTCCACCCTCTTATTTATCTGATTTGCTTTTACAAGGGCAGGGTTGAGAGTTTTGTGTTGATGGGGGGAATCTTATTTTATTATTTCTCTGTTTGGTAAGAACAAGGTTCCAAGGTTATAAATAGGACTTGTACAGTAAGGGTTTTGGCTCAGCATTTCAACATTCAGCATTTCCTTGTGGGTCGTTAGGGGTGGGCAATATATAGATTAAATCAATTAATCCAAATTATTTTCTGCAGAAGATTTAAAATATAAAAATTGAGATTTCTTTTCTTGCCTAACTTCAATTGTTGCAATGTTTGAAAAACATGTAGAGTTTTCATGATGTTAGGCCCTGTCAGGTTTAGCACAAGGACTTTTAAAGGCTTGTTTTTGTTTTTTAAATGAGATTAAATTTACTGTGAAAACATTCAGCCTTGAGTGTTTATGTCAAACCTGCCTACGTTTGAACTACATAATCAACATTTACTGACACACACTTTAACTTAAGGAGGGAAATTCTGTTTGGTTTGGGAAAATATTTTGACAACATAGAAGCAAAACTTGATTTGTGTAATTTTTGTATCACTGGGAGTGTTTTGTCTTTTTCCTTTTTTGATATTGTTTTGAAATTTAATTCATTTTTTTTTGTTGTGGGGGGAAAAATTTGGGAATTTATTTTTAGGCCATATCACCCAGGCCTAGTACTTGGAATGGCCTCTCAGCCGTTCAGTCATTAATCAGGTTCCTTTATGATATATATTAAACTGCCACAGAATTTCTGATATGCTCCAACCAAAACATGACATAAAGTCACAGAGACCAAAGGCCTTCAAAACAAATTTTAGGCTGACAAGAGTCCATCATATAATATGAAATTACCTAAAATGTGACAGGGTGTTTACATTTCTTAATGAGTGGAGAATGAGGTTCACACCTTTCATGTATTCCTTTTGGACTCTGCTTGTGTTAACTCATATAGTAAAAGATGCTGCAACAAAATGACTTTATTGCAATAACGGATTAATTATCTCTGTAGCTCAGTCACCGGCCCTGAGCGGGCATTAATCTATAGATCACATCGACTCAGTTTTCTCATGAAAACTACAGTATTGATTAGTCGCTTACTCAAGAATTAAAAACATTTTTCATGTTAACTGGGTTTAAACTGCTTGTTTTCTTGTAATAAGTGGGTATTTTCTCGCTGATCTGAAAACAACAGGCTGGTCACTGCAGTAGGTCAAACCATGCCATGCAGACATTGTCACCACTAATGAGGTGAGTTCAGTTCATTTTTAGTTTTTAATAGTAAGTCTTAGAACACAAGATACATTCATTTGATGTTAAGTTGTTATTAATTTGTTATGATGTCAAATGGAGTAAATGAGATGTGTGGCATCTTACAGCTTTCGTGGTTTAGTACTTGGATCACCAAGAAAATAAGATATGATGATAATGATGGGACTGGGAGATTGGCTCCATTTATTTGACCATAATTCATTCCCTGTAAAATGAGTAAACTTCTCATTTTATGTGCAAGTAATGTCCTATGTGTCCTTGCTGTATTTCCTGGAAAGAAAATGCACATTTGCAGTATTTATATGTTATTATTTATTGTATAACACCTGATTAATGTGTGTTTTTCTGCATATCTGCTGACCTGCTTCACCATCTGGCACATCTGGCACTCTTCCTATAAATTTTTGTGAAACACTTTCTAAATTCTTGAACATAATGGGAACACTGTGGGTAGAAAGTGTTATCAAAAACGGCATCTAATGACATTTACTAATCTTATTATTTTATATTGCATGTTATTAGTTGGAGGTGATTTATTTTATGTTGTGGGGTTTAACTTGAGACTAGATGTGTCCCTCAAAATTAGGTCAAGTCTTTTGGGGAACAAGTCTTAAGTAGGTCATTTTTACAGCAGCCAATTCCTACTCAGGTCTCAGGGTTTTTATAGCTGTATATTTTGAAGTCAGTCAGAACGCTATTCTTTGGATGACTGGTATTTAATCGCTTTTTTGTTTGATGAAATATTCAACATCATGACCTATTCGCTTGACAGAAATTACTCATATGGCTGTATCTGCGCTGAGAGTCCCGACAAGAAACGGAAGGAAATCTTTCCTTCCCTAAATTTACGCTAAATGCTTGTTTTTTTAACTACACTTCGGCATAGATCACCTGGGAAAACATTTAAGTCGAATTATTTTGGCTGTTTGAGGTGGTGTATGACGGGAAAAGTGCTTTTTCTACGCCTATAACTCAAACACAAAATCTCACTCAAGCTCTATGGAGCGCGAGAATAAAAGATGACGTTTAACATTTCATAAACAAACGCAAACCTCGCTGTGAGTTAGCTCTTAAACAGCTCTGAGAATTTTTTTTTTAAATAAATGAAGGATTTATGTGGAAAAAATAACATATCCGAAGGTCATATGACATCGAGTTTCTCCATACAGACTCACAGAATAAAAAAGTGGACTGAGAGAACTGTTGAAATGGTTTAAATTCTCCTACCCAAACTCCAGCTGAATGCTTACGGGCGCTGCCATATTGTCGGCACATGCAGGAAGTAGTAGAGGACTTAACCGGAAGTGACGTTTGGGAAACGTTTTACCATTCGACGTGTGAGAGACATGAAATGAATTTGTTGATGTTTATTTTGTTTATTTTATCCTATATTTCTTTTATGTATCCATTTTCTTTAAACCATATTCAATCTGGTGCTGTATCATTTCCTCCATGTTTGTACGAGATGCTACGTATTTTTTGTAACTCCCTTACTTGTTGTTCAAATTTGTCATGTTATACTCATGTTAATTTAAAAAAAAAAAAAAAAAAAAAAAAAAAAAAAAAAAAAAAAAAGACATGAAATGCTGTGAAAAAACAACGAACTGTAAAACGGAAATCATTTGAAACTATTTCAGCCTGTGACATAAAATTACACAGAGTTTGAATAATAATTTTACACCAAGAAAGCATAAACTGCATTGTTCTATTTTTTTTCTCATATGCATCTACAAATTTGCACTCGTTCCTTCTTCTACTCTGTATACATGTCCTCCTAAATAAAGAAAAAAACGGAAAGGAAAAAACAACATAATTGAAGGGACAAGATGTGTGTTTTCATTCTTTTTTTTGTTGTTTGTTTCCTCTCCATGTGCTTTGTCAAAAAAGGTCCTAACTCTAACTACTACCAATCAGTCATATCTTGATGATGTATTTTTAGCAGCCCAGAATTATCAAGTCTAAAATAAAAAGACAACAAAAATTTCCACATTATACCTGATATGATCTCCTTAAGGTAGTAAGAGTTGTACAGTTTATAATAAAAGCCATAAAAGTTTTATTTCTGTCATTTGCCAAATTCCTTCCTTCCTTCCTTCCTTCCTTCCTTCCTTCCTTCCTTCCTTCCTTCCTGCCTTCCTTCCTTCCATCCGTCATTCCTTCCTTCACAATACAAACATACACCCTTACAACATAACGACACAAAAAAGGCTCCTCTTAGTAAATTTCAGAGAATTAGTTATAATTCCAAATAAATTAAAATTTAAATCACAGTCAAAATTCATGTCATGAGTAATCTTTATATTACCTGGAGATAAGACACACCTACATATTTCATAAACATAAATCATCATCTCATTGACTGCTTGTAATATGAGCAAAAAGCCATCATATATTTAGTCCCATTAATTACAAGAAAAGTGTAAAATTCAATTCACACCTTGTAAAATGAACAAATTTTACATTCATCTGAAGTTATCGCCAATATCGTTCTTATTTTTCCAGAATTTTCCTTACATAATGGTTTATTAGAGACTTGAAAATAATGTTTTATCAACATTTGCTCTAATCTTTGTAAGCTTACGTTGGCCATGAACTCCACCCAATGACTGCTGTGGTCTGAAGTGTTACCTGTATGCCCCCTGTAACCTATAAGAGTTCTCACCTTTGAGAGAAGGAACCTTTTCTCTGTCACAATTCTTGTTTGGTTATTGTGTTGTGGGAAAATTGAAGAGATAATATTTCATGTGATAAATTTTGTGACTGTGTCACAAATATGCTCCTCAGAAAATGTGTTAAAGCATTGGCAGATCTCTGATTGATCTCTGACTGATCTCTGATTGATCTCTGATTGATCTCTGTCTGATCTCTGACTGATCTCTTCTTGAAAAGGTTAAGGAGAAATTTGTTTGTTTGTTTTTTTTTTTCACTTTCCCCTCTTTTTTCACATTTTGTTGCTCAGTTCCTTTGATTTCATCTTGTATTCCATATGAAAAAACGACAGCTTTTCAACAATTTCACTTTATAGCTCACTGTTTTTGGTCTGTTGGTGAAATCAGATTTTTTAGTGTTGGCTGCAGTTTTGGATTTTTCATTTTTGTGGTTGAACATTAAATCCTTCCAGGCTTTTGTTGATCTGGTGTTTTGTTCTTAAAATTTGAAGTTTGTTTGGTGAGCTTTGAAAAGTAAAAGCTGGGGCATGTTTTTGAGGTTTTGTTTTATTAGGTTTTTCCTCAGGGCACAGTAAGCAGTTAAATATTTTGTTCTACAGGACTTTGAGAGATTTATGAACCAGCAACAAGTTTATCATCTAACACTTTCAGATAGGGTGGATGCTTGGGAAGTGATGCATTCAAATTTCTTGGTGTTTTTGTGAGACAGTTTATGCAAAATGCAGAATGAGCAGGGCTAAAAATAGACTTTCAGGACTGGAATGATCATTTAAATTTAGTCCTGAACTTGTTTTGTTTGATTGCAATGATTAATGAACATCTTGAGTATTTTGGGGTTGGTGTTGTATAAGACTCAGTCTATGAACTTTAATTCCTCATACTTTATTTCAGAAAGTCATTTCTGTGGAACTCATCTGAGGCTTTCTCCCTCTCATGTCCTGTGCATGTGCATGTCTGCATGTATGTGCTCCATGCATATCAATATGAGAGCATGCATGTGCCTGCTATGCGTGTGTGAATGCACATCTGTCCCTCCTGATCCTTCTCTCCCTCCTTATATACATCCTCAATCATACTGGTGACAGTTCCAGTCCCAGTACACAGAGCCTGGGAGGCTGAGCTGGGGGTAGGAGGGGGTTGGTCAGAGGTTTGAATTGCAAATCTGAGCCTTCTGTTGGCGTCCAAGCCTTAGCGGGCCCTTCCCTGCCTTCATTCATGTGTTAATGAGGAGTCAGTGCAGGGGCAGATAGACGGATCGACCAGGGGCCTGGCGAGGGTGAGGGAGGGGAGGAGTGAGGCGTGGGTGAGAAGGAGCGAGGCGGGAAAAAGAATCTTCTGATGGCGGAGGCCGCTGTGGAGGTTTTGATGAAGATGTTTTGCGTTTGGAGTGAAGAAAGTCTCCTTAAACATTCCCGCGGTGAGCTCAGAGGGAGGCAGAGGGGAACAGAAGCCGGGGCCGTGCGTGGGGTTGTTATGGCTGTACGTTTCATGAGTGACCTGGAGATGATCACACCATCACTGGGTGTCACGTCATGTTTGCTAAGCTGGGTTGAGGTTCATGTAAAGCTCTGCTTGGTAGGCCTCACCTCTTTTGTGTGGATTTCTTGTGCTTTCTTTATGTCTGAAAGCTGCAAACATCAAATCAGTCTTTATGTGGTTTAGTGAAGAGAACACAAATATTCTGGACTCATGAAGTTAAACAATTTCTACAATTTGTAGGTTTAAATATCAAAAATCAATGATTACTGAGAGACTTTCTGGATGTTTGAACCTTTTAATGAATGTAGTTATTAGAAAACTCTAAAAAGAAGAAATCCAGCTATTGAATCAAGACTGGACTCAATATCAAAAGGTGAAAGCACCCGATTCATGAAACTTTGTTAGCTTTCTCCAGAAAACGTACAATACTTCCCCTCACCACAACTTCTTGAACTAAAAGCTGGGTGTGTTATTTGAGGTTTCTTGTAAAAAGTCTCAATTAAAAACCTCATTACAACCCAAATCCAGTTTAACCCAAGAGAAAACAGGGATGCAAGTTTGAATCTCCCCCCTCCCCCCCTGATTTCTGCCCATAGATGGATGTCAAAAGTCAATGCTACGCTGCCAGGCACCAGCTATAAAGCAGCCGGGGTCACACATGATCAGATGACAATGACCAGCACAATGGATTAGCTGTAAAAAGGACTGGGGGAGAGATTAGGGGTGAATTGATGACGCTTGGCGGGCTGGTAGGCTGGCCGGCCAGCCGGCCTGGGAGATCCTGGGTCTGTTTCAATAAGGAACATAAAGAGGTGAAATTAACATGTACCATGATACCAAGCAGAGAGAATCCTCTTAGAGATTACACCCATAACATGTTACGCCTATGGACGTGTATGAGACCAGGAGACAAAGAGTGCAGAGAATCATCATTTACTGTTGGAGCTGACTGCAGGGCGGCTCGTCCTCTGTTTTCATTTATGCTTTCCTGCTTTTTTTTTTTTTTTTTTTAAGTCACACAAGTTCAGATTTCATACTTTCAGATTTCCACAGAATTATCTCACCTGAAACAAACCGAACATCCTCCCTCATTTCATTTCACAGCTGCTGCGTCCTTCATGAGGGGGCGAGCAGCAAGTATCCCTGGAACATCTGTGTTAGGTGAGCACACACACACACACACACACACACACACACACACACACACACACACACGACTAAAACACATTAATACAAAAACATGTGTGCACACATGCAAAAACAAATTCACAATGCACAAATCTGCACACTCACACTCACACTCACACACACACACACACACACACACACACACACACACACACACACACACACACACTCTCCATCTGTCCTTGTCCCCCTCCCACTGCCATCACCGTGGGTTTGTCTGAAAAAAAAAAAGATGCTTCACACAACACGCATGCTCAGTGTACTTCTTCAGCTGATGTGTTTTCACTCAAACTTCAAATACATGCCACATTTATACACATTAACATTAAGAGCTGTTGTAAAATTAAATGAGTGCCCAGAATGAGTCAAGAAACGATGGGAGTAAAAAAGAACATGATGCTTTCCTGTGGAGTGAGCGTTGAGGCTCAGGATGCAGGGCGCAGTCAGCCTCCTGAAGTGGACCAAGAACCAGGATGTTAATCTGCAGCTCAGCCTGAAAGTGAACTACAGAACAGAGCGGGATCAGCTCCAGTTTGACAGTGAGAGGATGCCACCTACTGGTGGCCAGTGTGCATTACAGAAAATGAAATGGGCTTCAGGATGAAACCAATAAATTAAAGAAGTTGTTTTTGCAAGATATTTTCATCATCTATCTTTAATTTGCCATGGTTTTAAGAAGCTGATGAGTGAAGTCAGGTCATTGATTAAATAATAAAAGTATAAAAAACCCAATGAAATGTAAACATTTAAGATAACAAAAATTAGAGATAAATAAAAACAATAAAAATAAGTATTGGACAATAAAAGTGAGGTTTAAGTTTGATCTTTATTTTCCTTGATACTGATTACTTAGAGTTGTTATTATTCCATTAACTCTACTCTCACAGAGATCCAAACACAGCTTGGTTTAACACTGCGTTGGTTAGTTTGGCTCTCAAAATATTAATTTTCAGATCTGGAAATTAAAATAGAGTCTGGTCTCTTAAAATAAATTATCATGTCATGTCTGTCTTTCTAAAACACCTTCAAGAGTCCAAAACTGTTTTTATCCCATTTTTTTTTCTTTATTTATTACAACCCCAATTCAGATGAAGTTGGGATGTTGTGTAAAACGTAAATTAGAACAGAATACGATGATTTGTAAATCCTTTTCAACCTGTGTTCGATTGAATACACAGCAAAGACAAGATACTTAACGCTGGAACTGGTAAACTTTATTTTTTGCAAGTATTAGCTCATTTGGAATTTGATGCCTGCAACATGTTTCGAAAAGCTGGCACAAGTGGCAAAAAAGACTGAGAAAGTTGAGGAATGCTCATCAAACACTTATTTGGAACATCCCACAGGAGAACAGGCTAACTGAGAACAAGGGGGTGCCATGATTGGGTATAAAGCAGCTTCCCTGAAATGCTCAGTCATGGGGAGAGGGTCACCACTTTGTGAACAAATGCGTGAGCAAATTGTCGAAAAGTTTAAGAACAACATTTCTCAACAAGCTATTGCAAAGAATTGATGGATTTGATCATCTACAGTCCATAATATCATCAAAAGATTCAGAGAATCTGGAGAAATCTCTGCACGTAAGCAGCAAGGCTGAAAACCAACATTGAATGCCTGTGACCTTTGACCCCTCAGGTGGTACTGCATCAAAAACCGGCATCACTGTGTAACATGGGCTCAGGAAGACTTCAGAAAACCATTGTCAGTTAACACAGTTCATCACTACATCTACAAGTGCAAGTTCAAACTCTACCATGCAAAGACAAAGACATATATCAACAACACCCAGAAACACCGCCGGCTTCTCTGGACCCGAGCTCATCTGAGATGGACTGACGCAAAGTGGAAAAGTGTGCTGTGGTCTGACGAGTCCACATTTCAAACTGTTTTTGGAAATCATGGACGTGGTGTCCTCCAGGACAAAGAGGAAAAGGACAATCTGGATTGTTCTCAGGTCAAAGTCTCAAAGCCAGCATCTGTGATGGTATGGGGGTGTGTTAGTGCCCATGGCATGGCTAACTTGACCATCTGTGAAGGCTCCATTAATGCTGAAAGGTACATACAGGTTTTGGAGCAACATATGCTGCCATCCAAGCCACGTCTTTTTCAGGGACGTCCCTGCTTATTTCAGAGAGACAATGACAAGACACATTCTGCACCTGTTACAACAGCGTGGCTTCATAGTAAAAGAGTGTGGGTACTAGACTGGCCTGCCTGTAGTCCAGACCTGTCTCCATTGAAAATGTGTGGAGCATTATGAAACACAAAATATGACAACAGAGACGACGGACTGTTGAACATCTTAAGTTGTTCATCAATCAAGAATGGGAAAGAATTCCCCCCGAAAAGCTTCAAAAATTGGTCTCCTCAGTTCCCAAACGTTTACTGAGTGTTGTTAAAAGGAAAGGTGATGGAACACAGTGATAAAAATGCCCCTGTGCCAACTTTTTTGCAGTGTGTTGCTGCCATTAAATTCTAAGTTGATGATTATTTGCAAAAGAAAATAAAGTTTCTAAGTTCGAACATTAAATATCTTGTCTTTTCTGTGCATTCAACTGAATATAAATTGAAAAGGATTTGAAATAATTGTATTCTGTTTTTATTTACGATTTACAAAATGTGCCAATTTCACTGGTTTTGGGTTTTGTAAAAAAATAAAGAATGAAGCCAACAACAACAAAAACAACAAACTAGAGAAATCAGATTTTGTATTTACTTAAAGCTCTTTTTAGGATTGATTTTGAGCTCCACCTGTGATAAGGTGGTGCACATATTTTCTGTGGGTGGTGTTTTCTAGCATGTAAAATTTCCTCTACCTGATGAAAGCCCATTTCCCAAGCATGTCTTTAAATGACGTCAGCTGACACCCTGAGGTAGTGGTAACAGTCAACATGTAGAAATGTGAACTTTGTCACTTACGCTTGCTTTTTAGTTTTGTAAGTCAGAGAGAGGCTGTAAATTTCAGTGTATTTCAGAATAAGAATAGAATAGAAAATACTTTGTTAACCCCATGATGCCTTTTGATGCAAATTTGCAATAAACCTGAGTTAAGACATCTTGATGCAGCTGAGATGACCTTTGTATCAAACTAATGCCTGCTGATTCATATCATACACATATCAAGAATCATATCAAACACACTATGGTGTTCAGAGAGTGAACTTATATCTAAGTAATAAATTATTTATATCTATTGTACATGCTATATTCACAATCTCCATCTAATTTAACATCTGCAAAAACACACAAAAACATTTTTTTAAATACAATTGTAAATTAATTCAGGCAGTAAGGGGTTAAACGTGGAAGGTGTCCTGCAGATGAAAATATAAAAATCACATAAAACAAAACAAAAAAAGTGAAATAAAGTCTGTTGATGTCCAAGCTGCTCTCATCTGTTTCCAGTTATGCACTCGGTGCATTCCATGATGTAGAGGTAAGAGTAGAAAGACCAGATGTTTTCTAAACTGAGTCTTATCATTTAAATATGTTCTGTTAGCTCAGTGCCAGGCATTAGCATGATGCTCAGTCATTTACCTGGCTTTAAAATCATGGACTAACTCAGCATCTTTGACACAAGCAATCATTTTATTTGAAAAAAGGGATTTTTTTATGTACAGTAAGTAAAAAAAAACATGAGATCAGTCCTGAAACATTTCCTGTCTTGTTTTTTTTCTGTTTTTTAAATTCATCTCATACAGCCCTGTTGTAAAAAACAGGAGAGTCCGTACACATTCAGAACATTCCTGTACAGCATTCAACTGAGAACAAATAAAAACATCACATTATCTTCATCATCATCATCATCACTCTTCACCTTCAGTGTCATCAAATACGAACCTAAACCTGTAGGTTTCCATTCTGATAACATGATATCAAACATTGGTCTCAAAACACACACTAAACATGATTATTTCCTCCTGTGTTTATGCCTTCCTGTTAAATTGTATTACAATTAATGATTCAATGTTTTTTTGCTGACGCAAGATCGCCCCCTGTTGGATCACAGTGGGAACTGGCACTCATCATCTGTACAGCAGACTGGATACGGTTGGAGTTAGAAAGAGCACTACCAGGGGTCCATGCGATGTGGTATCATTAGAATTATTTCTGTTTGATTGTTATCTGAGATGCCTTTCACTCATATTATTATGATTATGCCTTTTGGATAGGCAAAGGAAGAACAGAGACAAAGAGTCTCTCAAAATAATATGATGGAAGGGGAACTTTTAAAAAACGGACATTTCTGAATGGATTTTGTTCCCTTGGTTGAGATGATTGCATATCTCTGAGAGTTGAACTCAGGCTCTCTCTCAGGCTCACTTGCTGCAAGCAGCAAAGATGAAACAGCGATCAGTTGAGCAAAATATGATCCTACAGCAACAGTTCTATTGCTGCAACAACAATAACAATAAAAAAACCAAAGAAAAGTTGTTATCTGCAGCAGTTCTATGGTCCACCTTTCCTTACTTGGCTCAGTTTGAGAAGTTCTTTTTCTCACTCAAAGAAAGTAAGACATTAAAATTACAGATGTCTTTGTTTTTCAGTTTCACTGAAGTCAACACTGACATGACTGCATCATCTGCATACATGGTTAGTTTTCAATGATAGATATTGAAGTTTACAGGTTTTTGTTGACTTTAAGAAAAAAGATTGGCAACATCACAGCTCCCCAAAAGGGAAAGTGAAATTTAAAACCAAAATACAGGTCAAGGAAATTTTTCCTTGACACAGTTTCTGTTGTCATGATTAGTGCTAGTCGTGCTAACCAAAATGTTTATTTTGGGTAAGGGGTTTGATGTTATTGGGCAATAGCATCATTAAAGACATCTCTGTTGACATTTATAGCTTCTGCAGTACTGGATTAGCACAGAGAAGGAGGAACGATGCTGACACGCTTCACACAGGCGTAAATGATGTGATTCTGCGGTGCCAACCTGAGGCAACATTACTGTTTTATCGTTAAGCTCTCCGAGTTTATTGGTCAGCAGAAAAGGAGACGACTCTGGCTTAAAATATACAAGACAGCAGCACCCATTACAGTGGGGGTTTTGGCATCACTTTTAAGGAGGGGGAGATGCAATGTCCATTTTTATACGATTTAACAGTCTGTACAGACATCACTGTATCATCGGCATACCGAGATGAGATACTGAGATGAGGCTGAACGATGCACAGTAAATTAACCACTGAACGTTCATACTGTTTGTGTGCTAAGGAACTTAATCTTAATTCAAAGAGTACACATCCTGTTTTTTAAAGTTATAGTGCCACTTTTAGCTAAATTTAGTGCACAAGACACAATATTGAATATATCTGAGCGCAACAGCGGGGGGGGGGTTCCTTCGTCCTCTTTGTGTTTGTAACCACATACAAAGCCCTCATTTTAGGCTGCTGCATTAATGGCAAATGTTTCATTTCTGATACATTTATGAATGCATGCCTGATACATTTTTAATGGGATTTGATGGGACTGCTTGATACATATTTAATGAGCTTTGATGAACATGGCTCCCACAGAATGAGCACTGATACATTCTCTGCAGTTTGGTCAAGAGACGTCTGTGACATTTAGATATTCTTCCAATCACACAAATAAAAATAAATAATTATGAAACATTGATTACATACAATAATAAAGGAATGTAAACACACACGCACACTCATCTATACAGATGAAACATCTTAATATGAGCTATGCAGGTTATTGTTGTCGTTTCTGCTACAGTGTGTGACAGCAGTTGTTTGCAACAAGAGAGTGTCTGTTTTATTGGTGCAAAGCCAAACTCCACAGCTCTGTTTGGCCCTCAGGACACACCGTACGCATGTTCCAGTTTGTACCAAGCAGATGAAGCTGGTTGTCCCATCTCCCCCATCCTTTTTCTAACCACTTAGCTTGTCTCATTTAAATTAAAGTGCTAAGTGAGGAAGTCCACATGGAGGAACAGAAGGAGAAGTCCACACTGAGTGCAACACCAGACCCTCTTCTTTGTTGTCCTATTGCTCACTGCAGACGCTTTATTAGCTGCCTCTTCATCCTCTCCCAGTTTAGACTCTTCATCATCATCCGTCCCAAAGCGAAACCAGACTGTACCACGCTAAGCGGCATGTGCAGAATCACTGGATGTCCCAGCAGGTGCTATAGCTCACTGTGGCGCACAGGAGGCTCTAGCTTATGTGACAGGGCAGTGAGGACCTTATCAAACTTCTCGTAGCGCTCTGATTGGCTGCCCTCAGAGCCCCGGCTGCCCCACAGGAGACGCATCTGAAACTCAGTCTGGAAGATCTCGTGGATTTCTGCTCGCTCCTGGAATTCTGGGGAGAAGAGGAGAGGATTTTATTTATGTTGCTGACAATGTAAGCAAGACTCACTGAAGATGAATCAAATGTATCAGAGCCTGAAGATAAAGAGGTTCAAAGCTCTGAAAGTTGACCTTTAGGGTAGGATTATTTCTCTCTCTCACACACTGACACGCACACACACACACACACTGTTCCCAAAGTAAAGAACATCCACATCTTCCTCCATATCATCCGTCTGTTGCTTATCGAAACGAGGCTGCACTAAATTTAACCTGTGCCTTTGTTTTCAATCAACTACACACAGCCCAAGAGATCAGTTCAGTAATCAAATTCTGTCGACTTCAACCTCCAGATTAGAGGAGAGAGGAAAGCTTTTAAAAATGAATGAAACCTTGAGTTGAAACAATTTTAATAGCTGTACCGAGTAAATGTTTTAATTTTGGCTGGCAGCGCTGCAGATGAGGGGAGCAGAGCGAGCAGGTCAGGCTGATCGATAGCGAGATAAAACAGCAAACAGAGAAGTGAGCAGATAGATATCGACAATCAGTTCAATAGAGCAGTAATGGGCTCTGAAAACCATCTGGGAGGAATCAGGGATCAATGCAGTTAACATCATAAGAACACACACACACCACACACACATGCAGATGATCGTTACACTACATTATGTCATAATAAAATCTCCTACCAGCCGTGTATAGGAGTTTTACCCAGGAGTACAGGGCTGCTGTGTGAAAGTAGCCTTTACTGTTAGCTGTGAACTGAACTAAATACTACAGTGACATTAGCATGCTAACAAGGTCACAGTAATAAGGCTAGCATGCTGGTTTTAAGCACTGTCAGTGTTGCAGTTTATTAAATTAGCATTTGCCTGTTAGCAAACAAACAAACAGGAAAGTAATAATTTTTCATAGACAACTGTAACAACTTGTTATGTTTCGGGTCGTTGCTACAAATCGGGCTCTAGAAAGGCTTTCCCTCAAGCTGTCAGGTTTGAATCTAACCTGTGGCATGAAAAGCTATTCACAAAACCTCCCTCAAAGACTCATAAAAGACCAATGCAAAAAGTTTGGGGGTTTAACAAAATGCTCACAGCAAAGGGAGCAGCAAGATTTGACAGCTGGTTCAGCTCTGACTTTGGTACAAACACTACAAAAAGATGCAGGGACCAATGATTTATGGTTCCTGTACTCTTCTGTACGACATCCTCCACGCTCCACAGAGTCCAGATCACACTGCTTAGCTTTAGCCCTGTTTATACCCAGTGATTCAGTTTGGTTTGTCTCGGTACAGCACACATTTGATGTGCTGTTTCCTTTGACTAAAACCGAAATAACTGATTTTTTGGTACCCTTCTGCTGAGGTACCAGACATACCAATCTAACCCCAAGGATGGAGCTAGAAACACTGCAGTCTGTTGACTGGTTGAGAGAGTCGTCACTTCCCGTGTGACAGCGGGAATAAAGAACAACACATAACTCTGCCATGTTTACGTCTCCAGTCAACTTTGTGAAGATAACGTTCTTTGTTTGAAAAATGGCGTCACAAAAAAGGTAACAGTGTTGTGTTTTTCTTCTTTGTTGGATTTAATGCTGCCTACCAAGAAAGGCACGGTTGACTGTGGAAACACAAAGAGGATCAGACTGTACTGATCCAACCCGTACCAAACTGTGCTGATCCAAACCCGACCGCTTGGTGGAAACAGGGCTTTTGAGAGGAGGGCTGCATGTTCATTTTAAGGAAAAAGGATCGAGGACGACTGAGTGTTTATAAAGGAGGTTCACAAATGTCTGCGACTATCAGCACAGTGAAGAAGTGTTTCCAAAGACTCTGAGATGTTACCCTGCAGTTTGGTCTCAGCGTTGCTTCTATAAATCCCCCCGTGATGTGCGATGGTCCGAGCAGCCTCTAGGTGATACATCACAACGTCCACTCCCACCTCTGCGCTCTCCCAGGGCTCCAGTGTTTCCCCGAGAGCCGTGCCCCGCTCCAGCAGGGACAGGACGGGGATGAGGTGAGGGAAGGAGGTGTTGGACAGGGCACTCGACTCTGGGAAAGAAAGAAGGTTTGAGTAACTACATTTTTTTTAAACATGTACTGACCACACACATACACACACACAGGACCCTTACCTTTGCCATCGTTCATATTCTTCATGAAAGGTTTGAGCTTCTTTTCATACAGAATAGCGCCCTCTGTGTGTCTCTGACGCAACGTCACCCACGTCTGCTCCAGCCGTGAAATCTGAGAGAACAAGGGACACAACAAACCAAATGAAAACCAGTCACTTAAATATGAGCTTTTTGTGCTGGTGATGGTTCCTTTCATCCGCCGTACCTGTGGCAGCTCCAGGGCTCTCATCACAGCAGCAAACCCAAACATGTTGCCCAGGCTGCTTTTCAACTCGGCTGCCAGCTGGATGGTTTTGTGGAGCAGGGCTGCCCTCTCCTCAGTGCTCCCTGTGCAGCCCAGCAGGTCCACGGCCATCATGATGGACATGGTGTAGAATCTGAGAGGACACAAAGCACTAATTCATCCTGTGTTTTTAAAAACAGCAATTCTGTAGCTGAAAGGACAGAAGAGAACATAAAATCAAAGCTTTGAGGCTTTAAAATGTACATTTCAAGAACTTCTCTCATTACATGAAAAGTTGGTCATAATTAAAGATTTAATGCTCGGCTTGATGCCTCATATTCCATGTTTATCCAGTTTTACATAAGATGATTAGAGGAGGGTAGAAAAGAGGATGAGAGTTTCATCCAGGGTAGGACCAAAGAGGGAAGAGAACAGACGGAGGAAAAGATAAGAGAGCACAGATAATCAGTAACTCCTGAAGGATTCAGTGAGTGATGTATTAAAGCAGACAGAGGAGGAAATGCCTGTTTGTACCTCTCCAGTAAGTCCAGTCTAAGCTGGTGTCCATGTGGCAGTGTCAGCAACTCCAACCCTGAGGACACTCCCATCATCCTTTGCATCTCTGAGGTCACACCTAATATTCTAGCCACCTGTTAAAGAATTCAAACACACATTAATCATACTGTATATATACCATATGTGTGTGTGTGTATGGGAGTTTTTCTGTACCCTGCAGTCCACCATGGTGATGTGTTTGGCTGCTGTTCTTGCATCCACCTCGGCCAGCAGCTCTTTGACTCTCTTCAGCACCGACATCTCCAGAGGTTTGTTCTCAGCCGGCATGAGACAAGACTCGTACCTGCACAAGAGAGATTAGGAGGTGTTAGACACGGGCAGAGAGTACAAGTCAAAGGATAACCTCTCAGGTTGTGCTCAGACTGAAGAGATCAAATCATTTGTCAGAGTTAATTAAAGCCAATGTAAAGACACGAGTTCCTGTCAGGAAACAGCAATGCCACAAATTCACTCCTGCAAATTTGCATCAAATGCAGCACTCGCTTCATTCATGAGTGTTAAAAAAATCTGAAATTCAGCAAATCATTCGCACCACAACAACCAATCAGCATGGAGAATCACTGGAGACGTATGACTGAGTGATTCATTCATCTGACTCTTTCTGTACAGCTTTCACAAACTCTGTGACTGTTTTCTTTATATGGGACTGAAAAGGAATGGACCAGTACTTATATAGCTCTTTTCTAGTCTTTCTGACCACT
Organism: Labroides dimidiatus; assembly: GCA_030710495.1. Taxonomy (NCBI): domain Eukaryota; kingdom Metazoa; phylum Chordata; class Actinopteri; order Labriformes; family Labridae; genus Labroides; species Labroides dimidiatus. The sequence goes on from CM061157.1 coordinate 4,929,830, forward strand.
CAGAGCACTTTACACTGCTAGTCTCATTCACCCATCCACACCACATTCACACACTGATGGAAGGAAGTTCTATTATAGTGTCCATCAGTTTTATCTAACCCAGTCATACTCATTCACACACCACTGACCAACAGTGGGAGCATTTTGGGGTTCAGTGTCTTGCTCAAGGACACTTCGACTTGTGACTGAGGGAGCTGGGAATCGAACCCTCGACCTTCCGATTGAGAGACAACAACTCTACCACTGATCCAAGCAAAAGGAGCTCACACAGAGGAAATCTCTCAGACTTCCTCTGAAATCCTCAGAGGAAAGCTTTTGGATTGTCTGGTAAATTGTAAATGAACCTGGATTAAACTGGCATCACAGGCTTCACCTCACACTGCAGCAGAGATCAACCCTAAATGATCATTTGAAGGAAACTCCTCCCCTAATGCAAGATTGGCATCTTTTAGGTGTGTTTTGTGTCTATTTCATGAATTAAGCAGGTAAACACACATCATACAGATTACTCCATTTTTCTTTTCTTCATAATCTTAGTAACCTTGTGTCCTTAAAGGCTCTGTGAGGACTGTCTGTTTGAAGTGGATCACAGCGACACCTTTTGGCTAGAATCGTGCACACTGTCATGATGTCATGACTCATGATGACATGATGTCAAGACAAAAAGAAAAAAGAAGTCCTCTTAGCCCCTTTAATTACAAGTATCCTGGCCAGGTTTAAGGTTCAGATCATATAAGTGGACAACACCTCAACAGCTTTACCTTCCTCACAAAAGCTGTAACACTGTGAGAAACCACTTAGACAATAAAGACCATAAAACTTCTTCACACACTGTGGTCTTAACCCAGCTCTAATATTAGAAAGACTGTTTCCTCTTTGTCTCTCTATAACTGGTTCATATATGTGCCTCTAAAACCAGAACCCTTTACTGCTGATTTCAACGGTAGTCTTGACTCAGGCAATAATCGTCCTGCACCAAAAACCTTCACAGGGGACGTTTGGACGTCCAAAGCTGCTCCCTGCTTCATTGCTTCTGCCAAGTCAGCGGACTTGACTATTTCGCCTTTTACAAGCCTCATCTGCTGTGTCCTTCTATGGCCCAGTAAAGCCAATGAAATACAGTAAGTGCTGCGTCTGGAACCACGCACAGAGTCTGCCCCTCAGGCTGGCTCCCACAAGATTATAAACTGTTTCTGAATGCTAACTCTGGTGGAAGCAGAGTCACTCATAGACTTTTGTCTTTTCTGATAAAATGTCAGTTTTACCTTTCAGCACATCAGCAAATCATCCAGAGAGATGATGCTGTGAAGTGAGGTCAAAACACAAGGAAAAACAAAGTCCTCTCCATTCATTCATGGATTCATTTTAGTCATGTGACTTCATCTTTAGGACTGTAGCCCAATCAGCTGGCTGTCTGGCTTTACTAAGTCAACAGGCAAAAATCAGTGCTCTGATAAAACCATCTATCTCTCTGCTGTCAGTGAGACGTGATTTAAATTTGACACATTAACCCTGTTTGAAAGAGACGCCAACACTCACAGGAACTGCTGACAGCTGAGTCTGTGTTTACCATTAATATCAAATACATTGAGCTGTAAAATCACCAGCATGGGCGGAAAACAGAACAATGAACAAATCAATGTAATCAACATGTGAGTTCTATCATCATGAGATAAAATTAATGTTGTGATCACACATTTCTTAATACAGTCCAAGTGATATGATTTATATTAGGAGGGTTCTAGGATGAAACACAGAAGTATTGTCGTGTTTCGGTCTCTGGGTTTCACAGAAACAGTGTTTCAGCCGACCTATCATGCAATTTTTTAAAAGCCCTCCAGAGTGGAATTTTTCTGATATGCTGCAGCCTCCTTTGCCGTGCAAACAGCAAGCGGGGGTTTTCAGTGGAAATGCTGACATCACACTCCACTATGCCCACTTTTAATCGCCATGCGTGAACCGGGCAACAACAACAGTAACAATGGTGGATCTACTGGGTTGAGTTTGTGCAGCTGAATCTGCTGACTGTCTTTAACAAAATGTTCATCTGTTGCTCCACTTCTGCACTCAGATAAGATGTATTTAATATATACTCCAGATGATCAGCCCGCCTCTTCTTCAGCAGAGGGCTACCAAAAGACTACAGTTATATCACCACCTACAGGCCCGGCATGCATACTACAGTGTTTTCAGTCCCTCAGCACAGTAAACACAGATTCCTTTCTGTTTCAAGTGAAACGCTGTGAAATGTTGTCGTGTAAACAGGGCCTAAGATAAAGGTTCCTGTCCGCTCCTCACTCAGAGTTGCACACAGAAACTTCCTGAATCACTCTTAAACTGAGATTCCTTTTTTAAAAAAATTTAGGCTGAGTTAGGAGCTCTCTGAGAGGACTGAAAAAAGTTTTGTCTAAAAGTTGGTGATATTTCTTCACATGAATTCAGATTTTCTTCATGTCATCCAGATTTTACTCGAACTATTCTTTTTTTTCCCAAATAAAACACCACAAGAAATCTTTGTGCAGAAGTGCATTGTTGGTGTAAAAGTTAGCTTTGTGCTGTGTCTCGTTTTCATCTCAATAATATGCATTTTTAGTCTTTGAAGCAGATGAAAGCTGGCATTTCCAGCAGCAACCATTTTGCATATAAATTGACAGAACAAACAGCAGCTCTGCAGTTCTGCTCCTGATTTGGTCTTTGGCGTATCAAACAGTTAACTCTACGGGTTTTGAGTTCATTTCAGGTGACATTACAGGTCACGCTGCAAACAGAGACCCCTGTGTGTACAGCTGGAGGTAAAATCTGGTGTCTGAGTGTGTGCCTCTGTACCTGGATGGTCTGAATGAGGACGCTGTCTCCACCTGTGGAGCGCTGAACATCCCCTCTTTTTCCTCCCTCCCTCCGTTCTGCCTCCCTTCTTCTACTCGCAACCGTTCCACGTAGCCCTTGGTGGGGGGTTTGGGGGGTCCAGCAGGGCACGGTCTGAGGTCACAGTAGCTCCCTGCAGTTTCTGAGGAATGTGATTGGAAGCTGGGATGGTGGGCGGGCGAGGAGTGTGCAGAGTTATGTGAGGTGTGTGCAGGATGCTCTGGAGGGTTGTCACAGCTGGAGGGGCTGAGCTGAGGGTCGCTGGAACGCCGCATCACAGGTGAGGGTGGGATGACGGCCAGGATCCGCCCTCCTGAGTGGGTTCTCTGCCTGGTGACTAAAACAAAGAGAAGTTAGTCCTGAAAGCTGTGAATCTGTTGTGTTTCTCATGAAATGAAGTGGGGGGGGGGGAATTGTACTTACTAGCAGTGTAAGCAGGCGACAGCGGGGTTTCCCCAACAGGTGACAAGGGGCAGCGATATTCCTGAATCTGGTCCATGCTCATTGCACAGTTCCTCATAGCATCTTTATGATGGTGGATCGTTGACGGGCTGCAAGAACAGAACATTCAGGATGTCATTAACCTCTGTGTGAAGTTCAGAGTTTAATGATCGGTGTGGTTACAGGATTGTCTTTACGGAGGCCTCATTAAGGAGGAAAACATGAAACAGTCAACCAAGTTAACATTATTTACTAGAAATGCACAGAACCTAAATATACCAATAAAAATTGGTAATGGTAAGAACAAATTTTGATATTAAAGTTTATTGTAAAAGTGTAATAAAAACCTCACCAGACGTGAATAACACACGCACCTCCCAGAAGTCCCTGGTACGTGTTGGACTCTAGCGTTCATATTGTAACAGCTCTGCTGTTAGTTATGTGTTCAGTGCAGATGTTGGTGTTTCTGACAGTCAGTGAAGGCATCAGGAAGGCTGTGAGCGGCTCAGAGTGCAGCAGGAGGGAGGAGGAGTGTGTGTGTGTGTGTGTGTGTGTGTGTGTGTGTGTGTGTGAGTGTGTGTGTGTGTGTGTGTGTGTGTGTGTGTGTGTGTGAGAGAGCAGGTGAGCTGGAGATGATTTTCATATTCGTTCGTGCCTGTTTTGAGTTGCCGTGTTCACAGCTGACAGTGACCAGAGGATAAAAACACAAGAGTTCACCAATCAGCATCGTCATCATCGCAGCGACTGGACAGATGTTACAGTATTTTAACGCCTTCAGCCTTCGTCTGTCGACAGCGTCGTTAACAACAGCATCGAGGCAGAATCCTAACATCAACGAGACTTGATTGTTACTATTTGTGTTATGCCAGCCAGCGTTACACCTCGGAGAAATACACAAGTGGTCTTCTCTTCTCCTTTGGCTCTCCATCGTTCACTCTGATTGTCTTTTGCTGTTATCTCTCACTGTGATGTGGACAAGCAGACTCTCATCAGGACCACAAAACTAACCAACCAACCTCATGACATCACAGCTAATAGTACTGAAAGATGGCGGCGCTCTTGCCATGAATGACAAAACACTGCTCTGTTTTATCTTTTATATGTTTTTATATAATCATTGCAGAGTTTTAGTCAAGCCACCTTAGCTTGAGTCTGAGTCATGTCCCCAGTCCTCAGTGTTCGAGTCTGAATCACTAAAAAAAAATCTGGGTTGAGTCCAGTTCGAGTCCTTAAGTACATCTCAGTGAAGATGGAAACACTCACTCTGAAACTGCTGCAATCAGAAACCAACCTTTTTGTTTCAAAGTTGTTAAAATAATTAATTTGATATTTGGGTTATTTGTGTTTTACATCACATGTATTAAAAGCAGCTTTATTCTGAAGGTGCTTTTATTTTGAAGTTGCCGGTCAATCAAGAAGAAGTGCAGTTTGCTTCACAGCACTGAAGAAACAGAGAGAGGAGAAGTGATTGTGACCTCCTGTAGTTTGCATGCAGCCAATGAGTTTAATGTCACAACCAGCAGAGGAAACAGAAAAACAGCTTTTTAAAGTGTTCCATGGAAACACTCGCTCTCCTACCAGCAGCACAGCGCCACAGTTTACATCTTATTTGTCTGTTTGAAATGTAAATGTCCTTGTCTTCTCTTTAATGTTTTTTTTCCCACATATAGTGAACATGTTGCTCTGCATTTGTCAGCGTTAGCCGTAACATCTTTAAAACAAACACACAACCCGTGGCTCCTGCTTTGATATCTCTCCACAAACTGAAGGAGACGACTCATAAACACGCATGCAGGTAAATAAACACGTGTTAGCCGTAACCTGAAAAGTGATCTGTTATTAGGACCTTATACCAGAAGAAACAGTAAATTAAAATAAAGCATTCAATGATAAATAAGCCCAAGTCCTCTGAGTCCTCCTCTGAGTCCTGATGCAGTCAGAGCTCAAGTCATAGGTGCATGAAGTCCTGGACTCGAGTACGACAACACTGAATGACTGATAAGGACAGGACTCAATCCAGTAAATAAAAACTTGGTTGACTGTTTCATTTCTACTTTAAGGTGTGAGATGAGAGTAAAGCAGCTCTTTCATTTCTTTATGGACTCTCATTCTTGTGTTTTTTAAGAGGTGTCACAGTTTACAGGTCTTTAAAGAAGGAGCAGAGCATGTCGCACAGTTTGGCCACCGAGGAAAAGATGAACGTGACTGATGTTTAAGGTTCATCATCTCTATTTTTAGCTCAGTGACACTTATAAAAGTTTGCCCGAACATGTTTCTTTCACACATTTCTGCTTTCTGAAATCTTTCAGTCTCATTGGCACTGGTTTCACCCCCCCCCCCCCCCCAACCCGCTCTGACAGCTTGTTGAACTCCTCTCCACCCTCCCTGTGAGGATAACATTTATTTGCACTGTGCACAACACACTAGTCTGCTCCTTCTTAGTAGCTTCAAGTTTCAAACAGGCCCGTTTTGTTTGAATCTTGAGCGTCCTGGTGCAGAAGTGGTCGAGTGAATCGAGCCAGTTTTGACTCTAAGGAGACGATGCTTTGGGAAAAGGTGCTGAAGGTGAGTGTGGAGTGAGAGGGCGGCAGGAACGTGGGGGGAAAGTACGCTAGTTTAGTGCTCAAACACGACACACAAACAACCTGCAGATGGGCACAGGTTCCGGCTCTGGTTCTGGTTCTGGTGGTGCCACTGGCGTCTGAACTGGGCTGGGACTGTCTGAGTCACTGATTATGACCGAACACAGAGCGAATATGAAACAACGACAAATATGAGGGAAGAAAACAGTCAGTGTTTTCATGTTTTACTGCTGGCGTACCTGTGAGGTATCATCTTCTCTGTCGTCAGCCCGTCCGTCATGGTGACGCTCCTCCTCTTGATGTAGGCTCCTCTCTGACTGGACGGCGAGTAGGCGGAGCCTTGCTTACTGGTAGCCAGCGCGAAGGTGGCCTCCAGGTAGCGCAGAGGAAGAGTCCTGCTGACGGGACAGTAGATGTGGACGCCGCTGGACTGGGAGACTGGTTTGCGCTGGCCCACATAGAACCTCACAAGCTCCTGGACTGAATCAAAACTGTCGGCCTCCAGCACGTACTGCACCTTAAGGTGACAAAGACGTTTCTATTAATAGATTTTTATATATGTAGAGATGCTGGTTTTGGACTGTTAATGGGACTTTGCAAAGCTGCTGAAAACATGCATTCTTCACAGTGTTCAACAGGGGGAGACTCTGCGTCTTACAAAGTCTCATGGAGTACAACGAACTGCTGCAGAAAGACTGAAACTACAAACACACCGAGCCAAAAGAAGGAGTTGTACAGCATTGATAAACATATTTACAGCCTGGGTCAAAAACAGTCTAATTCTGAGTACCTCATTCCTCTATCTGCACACACTGTGTGGGGGTGAATTTTTTTTTTATAACTCTACACTAAAAAATAATCTACTAACCAAAACCGCCTTCTTCACCTTGAAAAATAGGGCCTGTCTCCGTCCATCTCTCTCTTTTTTATTGTCCTGCTGTTTTATATGATGTTTTTTATCTTCTGCACAGTGTCTTTGAGTGTCTATAAAAGCACTTCATAAATAAAATGTACTATTATTATTATTATTATGATAGATAATGAGTTTACTGACTGACATGTGGGGTTTCAGTAGCTGTTGGTGAGGAGGCTCAAAGCCCACCTCATTTCCAATATGGCCCCCGCCAGTGAAAGGCTTCAAAAGGCCAAATCAGAAACAGCCGAGTGACGTCACAGAGAGTATAATTACAGCCGCAAGTTTGGGGACAAACTTCCCTCTCTCAGGCGGAAACAGGAACTGTGTGTTGCCATGGTTTCACATGGTTTCTTGCAGGAGTGAGATGCTGCTGTGTAGCAGTGAATGACGCAGCAGAGAAAGGTGAGCCTTTTCTTTTTGGAGCAGACACATTCTGTAAAAATCTTTACAAATATTAACTTTATTTATTTTAGTAAATTATGAGTGTTTTAATTATCCTGTCAATTTATTGTAATTATTCCTAATGTCATAGAACAGGTTGGCCTGGTGTTTAAGGTCGAGCTCCATATGGCAAAAGCCTTCGAGCGGGCAGCCTGGATTCAAGTCTGACCTGTGGCGACTTTCCTGCATGTCACTCTCCACTCTCATCCTGTTTCCTGCTCTATACACTGTCCTGTCCTCTCACAAAGGCATAAAAAGCCCCCAAAAAGTAACTACAAAAAAAACAAACAGGTTGTCCTAAATTAATGCAAAAAGCAGGGAATATATTTTTGAATGAATATTTTTGAACATTTGTATTAAAGTTTCATAATCAAAATAAGAAAGAGCCTCAATATTAAAGTTTTCTGCATAATGATTTTAATCAACCTATAAGACCAGCACCTGAAAACTCCTCACAGGAGCTTTAACAACAACATCAAAAAGCCACATGTGGCTGCACAAAAAGCAGTTGTTAGAGTGAAGAAATGGAGAAGCTGTAAAGGTTTTAATACGCACCTTTGACTCGTTGGATTTGACCAGGACTTTACTGATCTTAAAGTGGAGCACTTCATTATCCCATCGACAGGTCAGGATGTAGTCACCCGCATTTGTCAGAGAGTCGCGCACGAGGAAATCTCCATTACGTAAAACCAGAGTTTCTGCCACCTAGCCAGAGAGACAGAGAGAGAGAATATGAGAGAGACAGAGAGAGAGAGAGAGAGAGAGTAAAATGAGACAGAAGACAGGAGCGCTTGTAGCAAAGCTGGCTCCCTGAAGCACAGCAGCAGCGTGAATATTTAGTGTCTGACACTTCGACTGTTAAATAATTGAATCTACACAATCCTGATAAATCACAAGCACGCCTGAGGACAGTTTTCTGAACAAATATGACCATCTCTCTGCCTGCCAAACCGTCTCTCTGCTGTGCGCTCTTTGAATTGGCAATGACGGATAAAATGCTGGCGACAACAACTGGGATGATTTCTGAGGACACATCTTATTGAGTGCAGCTCTGTCACAATAATGAAAGTTGTTTTGAATGTATTGACAAAACAAAGCAATCAAGAAAAGCAATCTAACCCCCCCACCCCGTTCCCCCTCAATGAAAACGCCTCAGGCTGTACATCCTGCTGTTATCAAACACTGCAGACGTGTGTCTACTTTCTCTGAGTGGCGATCACGATATTGATCCTGTAACGAGCGGTAAAAGAGGAGAATATTTCAAACTTAGAAGAGTTACGTTTCGTTTGATTGCAGAAGGTTTGAAGCTTTAAATTCCCTCTGCACAGGAAACAAGGCAGGATTTAGGAAGCACAGTGTGTGCAGTGTTTCCAGAGAGTCACACACCAGCAGGGGGCAGCATACACACAGGTTATACACTCATCTGTATGGACAGTTTGAAACTTGAACTAAAACTTCAGCCAAGTGTTGAACATCAGCTCCTTAAATTCTCCATTAAAACAAATCCAATTACTCACAGCAGACACACAGGATCTGTCAACAAGTGAGGAAAAAGAACGAGCTGTGTTCAATTTACTTATGAGAAATCGTCTGATATAAACTCAGCTCTGTCTGAAGTTTTTATAGCATACTATCACAAAGCCATGGAAACTTCATCTACTGTAAAGAGCTGTCTTCTTACTAAAGGCTGCCTCACAAGTACTTTTTTAAACACCTTCAGGTAGGGCTGAACAATTAATCAAATTTAAACCAACATCGCAATGTAACAGAAGGCAATTTTCAATCTGCAAAAGCTGCAATTATTAAAAAAAAAAAAAAAAAAAAAAAAAAAAAAAAAAAATCATGTGCACAGACGCAACTTCACGTGACATGCATGCAGCAGGTGGTGGTAATGCATCTTTCAGCTGGTTTGCCAGCAACCAAAAATCACGTGCGAGTGGGGGATGAAGAAAACTTCAGCCACGCTAAGTTCTGATTTGTTGTGTTGTTGTTGACATCTTTAAAAACGGCCTCAGCAGAAGAACAAAGAGAGGACACAGAAGAGGAGACTTTGGTGTCAAAGAGGAATAACACATCGGTTGTCTGGACCTATTTCGGATTTAGGAAAGAAGATGCAGCACAGTGTAAGGTACTGTGTAAAACATACCTGGTTACCATAGCTACAAGAAGGAGCAACACTCCAAACCTGTTCCAGCATTTAGGAAAGCAGCACAAGGCCCCATGGATGACAACTGCATGGCTAAAATCCCGACCACCAAGTTCAGAAGTGTTTATATGTTGACAGGATCCTTTGATGTGTTGGTCAGACCATAGAATGAGTTCTTGATTGTGTTTAGTGAATAATGCAGGAGATAAACATCCCCCCAAAAATTGAATGCTAAATCGCAATATTGGTCCAAAAAAATCCCAATCAGATTATTTTCCAAAGTCATTCAGGCCTACTTTCAGGTCAGCCAATATATAATGACTATACAACAAAATCTGCAACCATCTCTAGAAGTGTCATCTTTGGATACACTTGCAGAGAAACGGAGGATAAAACAGCTCGTTTCCTGTATTTGTCCAGGAATTCGGCATCTCATTGAAACTAGGGGTGAAACACACAAGTGGGAAGAGGACCCAGAAGGTCACTTTACAGCAGATGAACTGGGAGCAATGTAGTCATTTACATTATTTGCAGTTATGTAGTGCTGTTGTTCATAACATGACAAGTCAATATCAGTTCTGGTATTCCTCTCATTAAAGTCTTCAACTGGCTGTTTACTCTCTTTTTCCCTGCATGAATGAGCCAGATAACAGTTTAAGAAGGCAGGGGTACAGGCTTGTGAGTTTCCTGGAAGGGCTTTTGTAAAACTAAATAAATAAATGAATAAAGTTAAATTATAGCCTGTCGGGTTTTCAAAGAGAAGGGAAACAGAAGTGAAGGAAGAAAACGGCAGGAAGGAAAGGTTTAAGAGAGCTTCAAAGAACACAGGGTGTGTGTAACATCAAGTACTGTTTTGGTAACCAGGGGTTCGGGGTTTCCCCAACTTTACTCCAGGGGCAAATCCATGAATACATGAATATTTTATGTAAATTAAAGGAGGAAAGACTCACAGATGGCTGATTTGAATCTGCATTTATGTTGGTGTGTGAGAGCAGAGGTTGATCAAGAGACACAGGCTGAATGACTAACCTCCACATGTGCATACAGTGTGTGTGTGTGTGTGAGTGTGTGTGTGTGTAAATGGAGGCCCAGTCACCAGCTGTGTAACTCAATTGCGTTCGTCATTGACACACACACACAGCTGTCTGTTTGGCAGAGGTTCCCCTCCTTCTGAGCCGGAGCAGTTTGCGCCGAGCTGTGACAGATGATGGGATTCATTAATCAGTGTCATTCTGTGTGTAAGCGTGTTTAAACTGTGCTTACAAAGCCCGCCACTTCGGCCAAATATGCCATTTACTACTGGGTGACAAGCACATCAACCCACGCAAAAATAATATTATGGTTGTATTCTTATCTCATTGCACTCCGGCTTTAAAGTCTGTCATGAAAGAAGAAAATTGAAATTGAAACCGCTGAAGCAGTTCACCCTTTATTTATTCATTGAGTTTTTTTTAAGGCCGAAGGGCCTGAGACAATCTTTAGAAGTACAATGAAGTGGCTCTAACTGTAAAATACAACAGATCCATCTCTGGCATTGGTCTTTCAACTTGGTCTGAATTTGACAAAATGAAATGTTAAAGCTCCTGTAAGGAGGATTCCACTGGTGATTAAATAGACTGAAACTCATAAGCATGCTTTTCATTGAGCTTTAAATCTAAGAGATCTTAACTGACAAGGTTTTTTTTTTTTCTTCAGTCACTTTTTTACGTCTCAAACTGCAGCAGGAGGGTAGGTGTCGGACAAATTGAATAACTGTATGCTACCAAATGAAGACCTCTCTTTCCATTTTCCTCAGTAAATATTTGCAGTAAGACGCTCAATTATCTGAGGTGCAGGTTTGAGCTGTGTCTAAACTGTGTACCCCATTTGCTGTAGTCCTTAAGGAGGCACCTTGTGCAGCCCATTTCTCATGTCACTCCCCAACTTCCTGTTAGGGATGCACCGATCCAACTTCTCTGGTCTTGATACCGATACCTGGGCTTTGGGCATTGACCGATACTGATCCCAATCCAATACCAGTGTTAAAATAATAACCTGCGTGCCCTGCTGTGGGATAAGACTGGTCATGTTTTGGGTAAAAGGCGAAAAAAGAATATATATAAAATTACTGAATTTGATATTTAATTAAACTATAAAGTGTTGAAATATTTACCAACAGTTTCAGAACTTACAGAAATTAATATTCAGTTGTAAACTTTTACACCCTGTAGTCTGGTAATTCAGCAAAAAGTAAAGAAAGTGCATCAGAGGGAACAATCCAGTACAAAACTGTATTACACAACTGTTTGTAACCACATTCTGTAAACAAAGTGACAAAACAGTGTAAAAGGCTCAGTTTAACCTCAGTGTCAAGTTCTGAAGTGACAACAAAAATTCTAGTACAAAATACAAGAGCGCCAGTTTATAAAAAACAAAGGCATAGAGCTGGTTTCTGAGATCGGCACCACAGATCAGCCCTTTCCCACCGATACCAGATCCAACTTTGAGGGGCTCAACCAGGTCAATACTCAATACCAGGATCAGATCAGTGCATCCATACTTTTATCCACTGTACTATTCTCTACAAATTAAGGCATCACACATAAAATATAACTAAGAAAAGATGAGAAAGAAAATCAGTTGGCTTTTCAATAATGAAAAATCGGCAAAACTCCTCAGCTCCTTTCATCCACATCCATAAGCTAAAAGCCCCTCAAAGACACCTTGAACTAAAGCTGTGATACTGCAATTTAATACAGATTTATCTATTTGAAAGGGTGCAAATGGCCCAAAATGTTGCTTCTGAGACAACGTTCTGTCCAAAATACCAGAGACATTCATTAACAGAACAATAAGAGGAAAGACATCTGCCATCATAACAGCAACAATTAAAACCCTCCACTAAGAGATTTTTGATTGCAAAGTGGTTTGATTTGGCAGAATGACCAAAACTATGAACAAATGGATAAAAACAGAACTAGAAAGCCAAACTGGACACAAGAGCAGAGCCTGCTGGAGTGCAGATGGCCTAGTTGTTAAGGTCGTGCTCCATATGGCAAAAGCCTTTGAGCGGGGCAGCCTGGGTTCTGACCTGTGGTGACTTTCCTGTATGTCACTCTCCACTCTCACCCTGTTTCCTCTTCTATCCACTGTCCTGTCTTCTCAAAATAATGGCATAAAAAAGCCCCAAAAAATAACTTTAAAAAAGAGCAGTGTCTGCTGTTGGTGCAGCTCGGGAGGAGAATAAAGGAGTAATAAGAGGGAAACTGGGTCCTGGATCACGGCACAAGGAGAGAGGCAGACCTGGGAGCACATCGCCCAACAAATCAATGCGTCGTTCCCTCTCCTCATGCGTACAAGTAAAGAGAGTGAGCAGCGCTGGTACATGCAGCAAACCAAAGAGAGAGCAGAGATTGCAGCACACAAGCAAAGTTGTTCTCAAACAGGTGTGTTGTAGGCTGCTGACATCGCTCCTCCTACCAACTCCTACCAGGATCATGTTTGATTATACTACTCACAGTAAGTTTGGGATATTGTTATTTACATGAGTTCTTTTCCTATTTGATCTGAATTTTAATGAAGTCAGTAATAGTTCTCTTTGATGTCACTATTAATGAATGAGAAGAAACACCATTTTCATTAGTTCAATATTTCTTACCCCAACAATTTAGACAATAACAAAGATCGCCCCAAATAACCAAACTGATAAAGTCAGTAGCAGGTGTTTCCACCATTTGCCTCAATGACAGCTTGACAGAGACGTCTCATGCTCCTCACCAGCCTCATGATGTTGTTCTGAGGCAATGAGTTCCACTCCTCCACAAGTGCTACACACAGTTCTGACAGGTCACGTGGGGGTGGAGTACGAGCATCCAGTCTCTGCTTCAGCTGGTCCCAGACGTGCTCTATGGGGTTCAGGTCAGGGGACATTGCTGGTCATACCATATGAGACCCTCCCACTTCCTGAAGTCCAGCTGTGACAATTCTGGCACCATGTGGTGGAGCATCATCATCCATGAACAGAAAGTTGGGGGTGTGCTGGTGGAACTGGGGGATGATGATGTGTTCTATGATGTCTCTGAGGTAAGAACGTGCAGTGACTGAGCCATCTACAATCACCAAATCTGTTCTGAGCTGACTGGTGATGCCTGCTCAGACTGTTGCTCCTCCTCCACCAAAGCCAACCCTGGGGACCATGTTGACCTCAGCGTATCACTCACCTTGTCTTCTCCAGCAACGCTGACGACCATCATTTCTATGCAAAGTGACCCGACACTCATCAGTGAACAGGACGGTAGACCACTGCTGCATTGTCCAGGTCACATGGTCTTGTGCCCACTGCAAACGGTCACAGTGGTGTCTTAGTGACAGTGGAGTCACCTGCAGTGGTCGTCTGACTCTAATCCAAAGCGGTGGAGTCAGTTGTGAATGGTTTGTCTGGAAACCCTGGTACCCCTCACTTCTTGTAAACAGGCCTGCAGCTGTGTGGCAGTTACATAACGGTGTCTGAGTTCATAGGTCCTCAGGTACTGGTCATCATTGTGGTCCATCACTCGTGGGGCTCCACTCCTGGGTCTGTCACCAACACTGCCAGTAGTTCTGTGTCTTGCTGACAGTCTGCTGATGACACTTTGAGACTCACCAAGTTCACCAGCAACATCTGACTGTCTGCTACTGACCTGAAGGAGCACTATGGCCAGGTGGAGCTGCTCGTCTGTTAAGTGACGTGGTGTGTTCATGGCTGCTTGAATGATGAACTGGGAATGACTTACTGACAGTACCAGCTTTTTATACCCCCAGAATGTTGAAACTGATGCCACATTGTAAAGGGTTGTCTTTTTGTATTTTTTGGTATTGGCTCCAATATGTAAGGCTCACTGTACACAGTGAGACCATTACATGGAAAACACTAAATGAGGTGTGTCTTGCTCGACAACTTTACCCCAATAAGACTGTTTTTCTGTTGCTCGATGTCTTGCACTTATTTGGTCATGTCACTTCTGCAAAGAAAACTAAATGAAATTTAGAAATACATGTTTTTATTTTCCAAAAGTCCTCAAAGCCTGCCAAAATTTATGACGATAAAAGTACAAAGCAAAAATTTTTTCACATCTACAACCAGAGAAAGATGACGCACTCAAACATCTATCCAGGGTGATGAACGTCTCCAACATATCTTTTTTTCATCATCAGTGTGTGTGTGTGTGTTTGCGTGTGTGTTTGCGTGTGTGTGTGTTTGCGTGTGTGTGTGTACCTCTCTGGGGATGTGTCCATGGTACCAGCCATGGCTCCTGATGTCAGCAGCGCTCAGTTTCAGCTCCTCCTCCAGCTCTTTGCGAAGTTTCTCTGGAGGAGACTCCAGCAGGTACTTTTCCTTAGAGAACTGTGCAAAAAAAAAATCACAAGAGCAGAAAGTCAACATCAGATACAGAATCTGTTTTAAAACATGGATTTATTTAGTGAAATCCAGGAGATTTGGATCTGATGTCATGAGTGTGTGAAAATATTTATAATCACAGTTTTTTGGGCTTTAAATGCCTTTTTTTTGATAGGACAGGAGAGCGAATAGAGGAGGAAACAGGGTGAGAGTGGGGAATGACATGCGGGACAGGCGCCACAGGTCGGACTTGAACCTGGGCTGCCAACATGAGCTTAACCACTAGGCCATCTACACTCAATTTTTCTTTTCTTCTCTTTTTAAAACTTTTTTTTTTTGTGCTGAGAAGTGCAATCTGATCACCTCTGCCATTATAATTTCAAACATAACGTCTCTTCTGTCCTTCCTCTCGGCTACCACAGTTTGCTTTGGTTGGAAATCCTATGAAATAAAAATGTAATATCATCATGTTTTGAAGCCACAGAAAGTCCAAATACACACACAGAGGGATGTACAAAAACACACACCTGCCTTACAGAAGGCAACACTGCAGGGAAGCAACACTGTGTTCTGCCTTCCACACATGCACCAACTACCCCCCCACACACACACAGACACACACACACACAGAAACAATTCAATTGACCCTGACCTGATTACAGAGAGGCAGAAATCATCTCCAGTAATCTCGTATTGTTCTCATGTTCTGCAGAGACTGAGCTTAGGCTGGTGAGTGTGGTCACTCAGGAAGGCCGATTGCTAAACACACACACACACACACACACACACACACACACTGCACACACATACATGGAAAAGCTTTGTATTTCTGTTCAGGGACGAGCTGTAACATCAAACATGATGTTCGGGGACAATGCTGAAGAAAACACTGCTTTTTTCAGGCTTCATTCACACTAGGGTTGAATAAAACTACTATGAAAGGCTAGTTTCTCCTCTATCCTCACAACGCGTGTGATTCAATATGAGCTGAACACTTTCTGAAGGTCTTTCTATGCGAATTATCCGCACTACTCGAGAGCTATTTGTGCAGGAAACAAAAAACAAATATGAACCCTTGCACTGGGACCTTGAACAAATCATAACAACCACTGATTGTGGAAAGATTGAGATCAGTAAAATGAGCTAACAGCAAACACACACTAGAACACACACAACCACACAACACAAGGAACTCACACAGGAGTAAACACTGAGAATAAGGAAATCATCTCAACTCGTCAACATGAAGAGAAATGAGACTGGAGACCAAAATAAACAGTAAACAAGCTTGTCACTAAGGCTAGCTTGTCGCTTGTCCCAGTATTTTCCGCCAGTCTCTTCCCTTTCTCTCTCTTTTTCTTCTTCCCTTTTCCCTCTCGCCCACATTTCTTCCTCATGAGCCGAAAGTTTCAGGAACTTGTTAAACAAGAAAAGACAAAGAGAGGCGGCGAGTGTGAGCCAAGGATGGGAAACTGATGATCTTTTGTGTGTGTTGGGTGTTATTCCACTATTTTAAACGTGTGTGAAAGTCTGCATGTGTGTGTGTGTGTGTGTGTGTGTGTGTGTGTGTGTGTGTGTGTGTGTGTGAGAGAGATACGAGCAGCCTACAAGAGCCAAACAATCGATCTTATCGTCTCCAGGTCGCTGCATGATGAAATTATTAACTTCCCTCTCACTCCTCCGCTCCTCCTCCTGATCCTCCAGGGGAAAAGATGGAGGAATATCGCAGGGAAGGCTCACTCTCCCAGATTAGATTTGAGGTGTTTGTGCATGTGTGTGTGTGTGCGTGTGTGTGAAGAGGCCAATAAAAGAGCAGAGGGGTCAAGTGTGCAGTTATTGCTTTTCCTCGTCTCTGTGGAAACCCAGGAGAGGCTGCCACGTAACTGATGCTCTGCGATGAACTTTGTGTGCATATGAGTGTGTCTGTGATTGTGAGAGTGTGTGTGTGTGTGTGTGACTGTGGACATATATATGAGGGGTTATGGGGCAAATTGAAATGTCAGCAGGGCTCTATTTATGATATGGTTCATGGAATAGGCTGACATCAGATGGGATGTGTTGAGAGTGGAAGAAAAAAATGAACCGACAATAATGGAGCGCTGCAGAAAAGAGGGACAGCATTCTGACATATTGATGGAAAGGGAAGTATGTGTCTCACACACACACACAGAGTGCTAGCCCTCAATGTAAATCCTCCACATGGTAATATTGCAGAGAAACTACTCTTTGGGGCCGTTTGCACATATTGCATTCCTGTTTGGAATTGTGACTCAACTCCAGAGACAGCTGTTGTGGCACAAATATTCTGTCAAATAAACAAATAAATAAATAGTGGGGGCAGAGGTGTGTTTCAGGGCAGAGAAAGGCACAAACAAAAAATAAAACTGAAATTCTATTCAAAGAAATGTGCTGCCAGTGAGGACAAAGACAAATTGAATAGTACAACGTGAGACATGAGGTCAAAGAGAGATTTTATGAATGGAATAAAAGAAATGAAGGTGGGACCTGCTCTTATTCCACACTCTTTTTTGCTGAAGTCCTTATAGGAGCCAAAGTGTGTCCAAACAACTGACATGGAGTGTCACCAACTCCTCAGTAAGGAAAGTCGCAATTGGCTGTCCCAGAAGTCGCTAAATGACATCATCGTCTAACTTACATGATAAGTTATTTGTATGTAATTGTCAGGGACGCTGAAGGAGAGAAGAATAACAACGAAGGAGAGACAGAAAGTGTGTAAAAAAACTGTAAATATGTTGAGAACTATAAATGAACTTTGTTCTATGGTTTCTCCTTGTTTTTGTTTTTGTGTCTTATCCGGGCCTGGGACCATCAAAAGTGACCCAAACTGTTGCTTAGATACTAAATACGTAGATACGACACGTCGCTTTGAGCTGCATCCCTATAGAGAGGCTGAAGAGAGACTTTTTCAAGACCAATTAGGAAGTCCTCACAGCCCCTTAATAAGAAATAATAATAATTCAAACCTTTGCCAAAACATTCCACATTTTTATGTAGAATCTGTAAACAGTGATTAGCATTAATGCAAACACTAAAAGCAGTTTTACTCAACCCACCAGAACAATAGCCCACTTTTTGCCTGTAGTTTTACTGTCAGTTATATTTAAGCCCCTGAACTTACTCATTATGTTCTTACTTGTTCATAAATAATTTCCACATTGACCATGAACACAAAGGGTAACAGTGATACTATCAGAACATGCAGAAAATACTAAAAACAGCCTTCATCACTTCCAAAATGTCTTATTCTTATTTGAAGAAACATTGTTAATGAGGTTTGTCCTTGTTGTATGATATTATTAAACCAGCACTTATTTCTAGGGCCAGACTGATATGGATTTTTTGAGGCTGATGCTGATTCAAATATTTGGCAGAAAAAAAAAATCAGATAATTAATTAATCGTCTGATTCATATTAAAAATATATCATGAATAATAAAATAACTTCTCTTTAAGTCCCTTAATGCTGACAAAAACAAAGATATGAACTACAGGCAGAACATTTTACTGTTTTAAAATACTTTGTCCTTTGGTAATTGTTTAACTTTATATCAGAGAGAATTTTTCAAGTATAAAAACATAAAGAAAAGCATTAAAAAGGGTGATAATCAGCTGATAGTCGGCTGATAATTGGCTGATATCGGTTGGGTCCTACTTATTTTTTTTTATCAATTCCCAAAGTCTCAATGTCTTACCAAGGAGGGTTTCTTTGAGAAGTACCCCATTTCTGCAAGCACAAATATTTTAAATGTAACTGTGACCTCTGCTTGGTGTTTCCACCCAGGGTACTTAGTAATAGAGAATATCCTTAAATATAAAAAAGCATGTTAGCCCTCTCTCTTATTTATCCATGTTGTGTTTCTCTTCTGAGTCAAGCAGCAGCACACGAGCACATGATCAGAATCCCTTCAAAGACTGACGGTGTAAACATGAGAGGACTCATCAACGCAGCAGCAGATTGTCAGATCAAAACACACAGAGCCCAACAGCATGCTGGACTGTGAGGCAGACAGGTAGCAGAAACAGAGAACCCAGACACGCATACACACACACACACACACACACACATCCAGACAACACATCAGACATTCAGGAAGGCAGGCAGACAGACAGGCAGAAACTCATTACTGGAGACGGAGGAGCAGACAGGCAGGAAGACAGCTAGCCCATTAGCAGATGAGAGGGTTTGGACAATTTAGCAGCTGATGCAGGACTTTCCTCCCCCAGAGGGCAGGAGAGTGATTGGTGTGTGCTTTTGTGCACATGCAGGGTGTGAGCAGGTGTGCTATCATCCATGTAGGCGTGTGCGACATGAGAAGCACTTTTAATGAATGGAGCTGGACTAAATTCTCAGAGATGGTGAGACCAACATGGAGCCACGGATAAATTAGATGTTGATCATCACAGAACTTTTTATAGCTGTTAACAGTTGGGGGACGGGTGCAGGATGTTCTGGTTCGGGGTGAAGGGGGTGTGTGCATGTGTGACTGAGAAATGTACAACAACAGCAGTGTGATCCATCATCTAATTAAGAACAACATGCACCTCAGCTTTTAATTCTCCAAGCCAATTAGATGGCTGCATCCAGTGACATCATCACAACCCCGCCTGAGTGTAAAGTGACCCCGCCATCGCTCACCATCAGTGGGATAAGAAAGCGACAGCCGAAAAGGAAAATAAATGAAAGGGATGATAATTGGGGGAAATTTTAAATGTATGCACATATTTATACATAAATTATACACACACACACACACTTTTTTTTAATGTTGTGTGTTGCTGCAGGTTTGATTTTGTCATGTTGTCTGTTACACACTGAATTTGTTATGTATATTCAGGCTGCTTTTTTCTGTCCGCACGCTTTAATTTGTGTGCAAGTGTGCAGTTTTAACTGAGAGAACAGCACAATCAAAGTGGAAGTAACCACTTTTCCGACCTCATCAGTGCATGTGTTTGATGTTGAGTCAGAAATATTCAGCCACAGGTATTTACGACGCACCACACAGCGGGATACAGCGTTCGCTCTGGCACAAATCAGCATGTACAACAAAAAACAACTCGGAGGAGAGCGACAGCATGAATGAGAAATGAAACAGAGGATAATTGCCAACAGTCTGTGGGGTTAACTGGCCTGGATTGAAAGTTGGGGGAAAAAGAAGAAGAAGAAGAAAAGAGAGGAATGTGTGATGAAGAGTCTGCGGCACTGAGATCTCAGATCATGTCAGGATGCATCTCCTTTCTTTTTCAGCTCATGGGCTAGCCTCTAACCCCGTTGTCATAGAAACACCCTGATTGGTGGTGGGGGAGACCCACCTCTTGGTCATGTGAGCACACACACACACAAACACACACACAGGCACTATATAAGGGTCAGAGGTCAGTTCTGAACAAACCTTTCTATTCCACCTCCCTGCTTCTCCATGTCCCCTCTCTTTTTGGGACAGAGACCAGGATTACGAAGACCCTCATAGCTGCCTATCTGCTATTACACACACTCCTGCACACACACACACAGCCACATTATGTGTATGTATGCGTCTGATATCACTGCTCTCCAGACCGTTATAATCCCTCCGCGCCCTCCAGCCTGATTCCACTGTTACATTCACACACTGCTTCACACGGGTATAACGCTCTACCACACATGTAAAACGATATGAGCATCAGAGGGAGTGTTGGAAACATTAGACCTTATTGTTTCGACTTAAAGAGGAGGATCAAACTGAATCAGAGTCAATGAAACTGCGTTAGCAAAGATGCAGTTCAGAAGAAGAAGTTCTGCATTGTCTACGTTGTGTGACAAATTATGTGTTTTACATTAAATGTTAACGCAAGGGTGAAATTTAGTGAAGACTATGGATTGGTGTGTTTATTTAACTGATATTTAATTTCAAAATAGTACAGTTGCAGGTGAAAGGAGGAGTGCTGTTTTCCTGACTGTGCCTCATCATTTTAAAATCATTACTAGCTCATGTTTTCGTGTTTTTAGACGCTGATCTTAACAAAAAAAATGACTACAGATCTTCATGAAAAATGCTTCTCATCTGTTCATCTTTGCTCCAGCAACTTCGTAGCACTTAATTTTGAAAATCACACTCACAGGGTTTCTCAGTATAATAAACGTGTCCTTCCTGAATTTCAAAGAGTTGTCCCTTAGATTTTTAAACAAGTGAGCCGCCCTTCAAAAGGCTTTAATAAACTCTGCTCAGTCAAGCTGCACAAGTTTCTGACAACAAGAAGGACACGGCTCAATGCCGCTCCAATAAAAACAGACACAAAAAATGTCCTTTACTGTTGTCAAGTCCTCTAGATAACTTTTTTCCACTCTTAAAACTTCAAAAACAGCTTTATAAAATCCACATCCACTGGGGTAAAGAACATAACAGAGTATTAAAAGCATTAACACAAACAGACTAGTCTAAAATATTCAATTAAGCAATATGGCTGTCATCGTTTTTAAGAGATAAGGGACCTCAAAGCCAAACTGAAAGCTTCAAACACAACTCTGGCTCCGCCCCTTTTTGGGGGTACTCAGAATTGCCCTTTTTCTGCAAAATATCACGTGAAATCCAAGAAAATTATATAAAAACTGCTCTGATTTAGAAAAATGACCAAAACTGGCTTTGACTGTCAAAACATCTTTCACACAAACACTGCTCACCATAAAGGCCAGACATTTTTAAGGTGGATTACATGTGTGGAAGTCAATGGCCCAGAGTAAAATGTCTGTTCTGAGTCAGAATCAGATGGAGCTGGATGATGACATCAGTCATGTTCTGTGAGCTTTCTCTGCTTTGAACTTCAACAGCTTGAGGTACATTTTTCTGCACTGGTGCTTTTATTTATTAGGAAAGAGCTATCATTGCCGACTGGTCCTTAAATGTTCCAGAAATTGGCAGGAGTTGGCGTGTGAAAGCGACTTGTGTTAGGATGGTGTAAGACGTTTTGTAGAATTTAACTCATACTGTTTTGTGTAGGAGCACAAGCCATGTCCCAAATGGGATGTAAGAGGCCTTACAGCAAGAAAAAAAAACCCTGTAACGTCTCATAGTATCAGAATGTATCAATGAGCTAGCTTCCAAGATGGAGAGTGATGACTAGTGGAGGGACAGAAAGAAGACGAGAGACTCATAAGAGTGACCTTCGACTGTCATTATGAATGAGTGTCTCCACCAACACATACACAAAGAAACACACAGAGGGCATTCAGCCCTCAAGGCAGCAGGACGTGAGATATATATATATATATATATATATATATATATATATATATATATATATATATATATATATATATATATATATATATATATATATATATATGTATTACTGTAGAAATATATCCACACAGAGCCTCGCTGTGAGCTGTCAGTCAGAGAGGAGACCTCCTGGATTGAGTGACAGCTGGTGGACAGGAGAGGACATACAGATACACTCCCACTGAGACCACAGGAAGCACAGCGTCACGCTGCCCAGCATGGCTCCTCTCATTCACTGATTTAAAAAAACCCAACAAACTTTCATTGAGTTTTCAGTTCTTTCCTGTGGACTTCAGTCTGACTCAATTTCACAATCAGTTCCAAAAATGAAGAGATGGAAAAATCTTGTGTGGCAGATAAATAAAACCGGATGCACCCATAATATCTCTTAACACTTTCTTTTCCAAGTAGCACAGAATATACAACAGCTGTGGCCATTTCCCAGCACACTGGGGTTAAATTAAAGACTTCTGCAAACTATGATTAATTATAACCTGGAGGTTCCTCAAATATGTCCCATACTGAATACTTCTATAACATGTCATGCTGTAGCTTTGTAGTGGGAGTGCTGATGATTTATAGAGGTGTATGAAGTAATCAGAGATTGTTTCTATTAGTTTGATTGTTTCTATGAATTAAGAGTTTGAGAAAAGAGCAGAGCCGTTTCCACCAAGCGGTGCAGTATGGATTAGTACAGTTTGTACAGTACAGTTTGGTACGAGTCGGATCAGTAAAGCCTGATCCCATTTCCACAACCAACCTTGTTCTTCTTGGTAGGTAACATGTAAGTTAAATGTCAATAGCAGTGTCAGCTACATAATATCATGACGGCATAGCAGCGTCACACTGTGTACCCGCTGATAAACGCAACACAGTAAACTGTTTTGATAATTTCATGATAAGTTATTATCATGAAGTTGACTGCAGCGTTAATCATGGGAGGGTTTTGTGTTGTTCTTTATTGCCACTGTTGCACAGGAAATGACGATTCTTCTAACCAATCAAAGGACCGCAGTGTTTCTAGCGCCACCTTCTGGGGTCGGATAGGTATGTCTGGCACCCCAACAGAAGGGTACCAAAAAGTGGGACAGTACGGGTCGTTAACTTGGGGACCTGTCCCTGCTTTAGTTAGAGGAAACGTCACAAAATGTGTGCTGTACCGAGACAAACCAAACTGAACCACTTGGTGGAAACCGGGCTTTAATGAAAACTGGGCTTTAGTGGAAACTGGGCTTTAGTGGAAACTGAGCTTTAATGAAAACTGGGCTTTAGTGGAAACTGGGCTTCAGTGGAAACTGGGCTTCAGTGGAAACTGGGCTTTAGTGGAAACTGGGCTTTAATGAAAACTGGGCTTTAGTGGAAACTGGGCTTTAGTGGAAACTGAGCTTTAATGAAAACTGGGCTTTAGTGGAAACTGAGCTTTAATGAAAACTGGGCTTTAGTGGAAACTGAGCTTTAATGAAAACTGGGCTTTAGTGGAAACTGGGCTTCAGTGGAAACTGGGCTTCAGTGGAAACTGGGCTTTGGTGGAAACTGGGCTTCAGTGGAAACTGGGCTTTAGTGGAAACTGGGCTTTAGTGGAAACTGGGCTTTAATGGATGCCTGCTGCATGTGGTTCCATGAAGTATGGGAACCATGGCTGATTGATTTGCTATTATTCACACAATGGCTTTGAACAATCATGTGATTAATCACATTTACAAAAATAATAATTTGAAAAGCCTGATATTTACATTAAACTAAGATCTTTTCCCTTATTTTCTTTAAGAAGACAAACTGAAAATCAGGGTTTTGTCTGTCCGGTTGAGAAGCTTTATTTAACAGTTTTAAAATCATGACCCCCTGCAATCGATCTAACACTCATAAACACAGAGACAAAGTGTCCCTATTTCTGTGAATCTTTTTTTTTTCCAGCTTCTTGTTTCAGCCACACAAACTAACTACAGCTTTTTCTCTTTTTGCCTCTCTCTGTTTAATAAACCTAGTGAGCTACATCCATCACCACTTTGATGAAAAACAGTTACAAAGAGTGAAACACAAACATCCAAACAACAATGACAAAATGAATTCGAGCCTGGCTTTGTTTGTTATTGTTGTGTATCTACAGTGTTGTCACTCCTCTGTATTGAGATGTATCTTTTCTGCTTCATTTATCGCAGTCTTTTACAATAAATAAATAAATAAACAGTGTTTGCATTTGACAGCACGGTTGATAATGATGATGGCAGAAAACTGGAAAGAAGTATTCTCAACATCACAGAAATGCTAAATAAAAACAGGATTTAAGGGTTTTTTCCCCCCACTAACAAGAAACAGAAACCGTAACATATTCATGTGTGTGTGTGTTCCCCCACACAAACACGGGCACACACACACACACACACACACACACACACACACACACACACACACACACACACACACACACACACACACACACACACACACACACACACACACACACACACAAGGAGGAACAGAGAAGATTTTAATGATGTTTGACTGTGATGTTCACCCCCTAACTGTACATCTCTCCCTCGCCTCCTGACCCATGGATTCTTCACTAAGTAAGCCTATGGGCAAAAAACATCTCTCGGTCTCTCTCTCTCTGTCTCTCGCTCTCTCACACACACACACATTCTCAGAATTGTGAGGGGATAAAACATCTTTTTCCCTATAGTGTCTCACAAATCCCCTGACTGCCTGCTCACAAATAAACAAATTAAACAAGAGCCAGAAAAGAAACGTGACTACAAACATAACAAAAACACGCTTATACTCACAGGATGAACACTGTGTCAGACACAGGTGATCACACAGGTAAAAACAGGTATGACAGAG
The DNA here is from genome assembly GCA_030710495.1 of Labroides dimidiatus. Taxonomy (NCBI): domain Eukaryota; kingdom Metazoa; phylum Chordata; class Actinopteri; order Labriformes; family Labridae; genus Labroides; species Labroides dimidiatus. Next base: position 4,954,694 of record CM061157.1, read on the forward strand.
CTACACTTTGCTAAACACACTGATGACGTGTTCACATTTTAAGTAACTGACTGCACTGCTGATGTCACCTCCGCTGTGAGTGACTGATTAAAGGTTACTCACATTAAATTAGATGTTTCTGTGGATGAAATTAGAAATGAACTTACAAATGAACTTAATTTAATTCATATTAGTTTAATACTTCTGCTGATGACACAGAAATGTGGCCATGTGTGTTAAGCTGCAGTAATTAAATAATGCAAACACGTGCGCTGGTCTTGGTATAGACTTGCCAAATTACTCCACGACAGAATGTTAATGACTGAGTCTAAACTTAGCGTATCAGCTTAAAGGCCTTGAAAACTCAATCATCTGCTTATTATGGGAGATTAAACCCCACATAAGCAATTTATTTCACCACAAGGTTTTTTCAGAGGAGGTTTCTAGAGATCAATCTATCAGTGTTTTTATTTATTTCTGTGCTGGTTTGAAGCATCCAGAGATCTTAGAACCTGATGGTTGTTGGTGTGTCCTTTATTAAGTATAACTCAAACTACTCAGACTCCTAATAAATGGCTACTTCAATCAGGCACACTTTTAAATTTAATATTTTAATCCCACTGCAAATTTGTTCCTACTGTGAAATCATGGTTATTTGATTACTTTAAAAAACGCTTTAAGATTGCACTCTCTCTCTCCCTCAGTGGTTTAAAAAATGAGTGTATGGATAAAAGCATAAAAGAAATTAAGGCCACTGAAAAGTGAATGGAATAAATACTTTTTTTAGAGATTTTGCTTCAGACCTGTGTTTGATAGAGATGTGCCAAAGTGAAGTCTAAGGTTTGAAAGAATTTTTTTTTAAAAAAAGTCATTTTTGAGCCCCATACATTTAGCTTAGTCAAACATGAGATCAAAGTCAAAGCCTGGTTGGCTGAGTGTGGCTAATGATAGCAGAGCTAGCACCAACAGCCTTCAGTCTTTGCAGATTAACTGTACAATTTGCTGGTTATGTATCAGGTAAGGGCATTTCTAGCTAGTTACTGGCGTTTATTCAGCGATTAGTCAACAACAATCACAGACCAGGGCTACTCAGCGCTGAACAGGTCTGACATTGCTACATTTACTTTTTTGGCAAATTTTATTCCATTACAATCCAGAGACCTGTACCGTTGGAGAGTCATAGGAGGAATGAATTAATTTATTTCAGCTGAGAATCCATTACTACAACCACAATGTAAGGAATTTGGTGATTTTTCATTGGTTCCAAAATCAATCATCCCAACCAGCACCAAACAATTCAGAAAAAGAACAAATAAGGAACAAGAATACTTCCTTATCATTTCTATTTGACTTAAAACTGGACATCCATGAGATGAAAAATCACATGCAGCTAAAACATTTTGACCGTCTGGTGACACAGGAGGCTGTCGTCATTTCAGATCCCACAAAAATGAACTCTTAACACCACCATACATGAAACAACACACACATCCACACCCGACTCCTGTCGACTCAGCAAGGCCACACCTATAGATGCAGTTGCCATGGAAACTCCATATTGTGCATGCCCCAGCTGGTGTTTCCCTGAGGATAATGTATGTGTGTGTGTGTGTGTGTGTGTGTGTGTGTGTGTGACGGAGAGAGGTTAATGTGCCCCATGTGTGTCTTGCTCTGTCATGTGCAGTGGTGTGAACTGACAAGGAAAACACGGCTGGTTTGGAGCAGTTATCATGGAATCACTTTGTGTGTATGATTCTGTGTGTGTATGATTCTGTGTGTGTGTGTGTGTGTGTGTGTGTGTGTGTGTGTGTGTGTGTGTGTGTGTGTGTGTGTGTGTGTGTGTGTGTGCGTGACTTTTTTAGGCTCTCTCTTTACTTTATCTGGAAATTGAACACGGACTGAGGCTCCGAGTCTAAATTAATCAGAACTGAACATTTATTTTAAGACATCTGATTTCAGACAGACAAAACAATGAATGGATTAAAATGCAACTTTCCTGCCAAGAACTCACTCCACATTAATTAAAATCTAACAGTCAAACCACCACAACAGCTGAAAACAAAGTCATGGAGCAGCACCAGAGAAAACAATTAGCTCATCAGCCCACTCAGCGGAGCAGCCTTTTCTGCTGTTTTCTTACAATGACTCATGCTTTAAATTTACACACATTACAGTGTGTGGTGACCTGGGCCTCTGCCAACATGGCCGAGAGGATTGAGGAAAAAAAAATCAACATTTCAAAGTTATGTTTCCAGATCCTGGTTTGGGTCTCTGCGGTTACTCTAATCAAACAAAAATAACTCAAGGATTTAGCGATCGTTCTCTCCGTGATTTATTTAATCTCTGTCAGAAATGCGAGTAGGTAATTTTTGCTGATGCAGCGGGTTGTGCTGTGATTTCTGTGGTGAATAACAGGAGGCCCACTTTGTCCAACACTGGAAATTTAGAAATGATATGGAGTCATTGAATTTCCAAGACAAACATGGTAAATTCAGCCTGACGAAGCAAAAAGCAGCTGATGTGATGCAGGAGTGTGACTTAAGGTAGGTCAGTACACCGTGGCTTCACCAGAGTGGTTAGAGGGTCAGCAGAGCACATACATACATTCACAATACATACAGTGAAGTAAGGTTCCAGTTCAAACCAAGCGAAGCCTCCTGTGATGGAAAAAAGAGCAGCTGCAGTAAAACCAGTGTCCAGATGAGGCTGTATATCAGTCTGCACCAATAATCGTTACAAAATCACAATCTTCTCCCTCAACCAATGGTAAAGCATCTTTACAACATGTAGCAAGAGCCAACAACAAGAAGCAAAGTTCCTGCTGCTCACTCAACTTGAACGAGCATTTGAATGTTCTTCTCTTAAAGTTCATCAGTGCATAAATATTTTCTGAAAAAAAAAAAATTGTACCAGAGAATTGTGATCTCAGTTTTAAATTTAGTTTTAGTTTTTATTTATTGCTTTTTTTAGCCCCCAATATTGGTATTGCCATCGGCCCCAAAACTGCCAACTTTTAGAGCTCCCCTTTTAGAGCACCCACTGCTCATTGCGGAGCAGAGGGTGCTGGAGATCAATACATGCTTTCAACTCTTTCCCCAAACTCCTGAAAAGTCACTAGATTTGTCACTTTTTTTTTTCAAAAAACAAACAAACAAAAACAATCGCTGGAGCAGTGGTTCCCAACGTTTTCCAACTTAGGGTCCACTTTTAAGTCTAGAACATTTTTGAGCCCACCTCCGACTCCATAAATAGGGAGGCTATACAGGGTCTCCCCCAGGATTTTTTGAAACTGTGAGGGAACTGCATCACGCACAGAACTGCGCCATGTGCGATGCAGAGAACCAATAATTGTTAACTGCAAAGACCTGCCTGAGCTCTGTCACTTATTAGTTCTGATCATGATATGACCCCACTAAGAGTGTGAGTTCAGTCACAGGAGAACACAGAGAGATGGTGCACTTGCGAAAGAAATCTGTTCCATGATCATTTACATGTAGCTGGAACCCTGTCATATAACACGCTCTTAGAGCACTTTTTTTATTACTGTGGTAAATCTGATTGAACATAAAGGACTGAACTGAATACAGGAGAAACATACTGACAGCTCCACACGACACAGCACCTGTAACATGCTGCAACTTATTTATTTTTATATCACTACACCCCCCACCCCCACAAAAGTCATACTATTTTGGAAATGATTTGGCGGCCCACAGGTTGAGAATCACTGCGCTAGAGGGATCTGAAAAGTCGCTAAATTCAGCAACAGTCACTAAGTGTTAATACTGTCCTGCTTGACGCAACCATGTGTAACATTACAGCCAATCACCAGTTGCATTATCAGATCTTGATAATGTGATTAACCCTTTGGGTACGGAAACTCAGCACTGAAAGACGAGGCATATCTTGATACTCAATACCACTCAGTGCTCTGAAAGAACTGTAGTTCAGCACCTAGCTCTAGCCATGATCACGAGTGTCTGCTTCAAACCAACAAGAATCTGTTCTGCTGTGGACTGCGCCCACCTGAGGGATTATTAGCGTTCTATTGTAAAGTAAGAAAAGTGGCAATATTTCCATCTGTACATTACGTCCTCATCTGTCAAACAGCAGCTGATGAAGCAGCTTTACAAACTGAACAGGAGACCTCTCTTCTCCTACAGTCCCTTGCCGTTAAATGTGAAGACACTGAATGTAGAACACAGTGTTTCTGGCTCAGTATCTGTTCACTGTTGGAGTATTTTTAATGTGTTTTGGTCAGAGAAAAATCTGAGAAGCCAGATATTTCACTTATACTGTGTCCAAAGATGGATACCTGCACACTGTATTCTACCAGAGCCATCCATGTGCAGCCTACATTAATAATGCACACTTAGCAATGATACAGAATAAATCCCTGACACTGTATTATATATGAGGGATCAGACAGGGAGCCGATCAGGCTGATTCCCCTTCAGGATGTTTATCGGCCCTGACTGGAAAAGCTGTTCTGACCCGGTCCATCTCTCTGGGCCGGTTTAAGCTCAGAGCAATCAAACCAGAAGAGAAGCTTCACTCTTGAGTTGCTTCCTTTCCGCCTGCGTTCCCCTGCTTCTCATTCTTCACTTCTTCCTCTCTGCTGTGCAATTTATAGACCGCTCGGATGTACACACACTACTGACTCATCATAAAGCTTTCTGTTACTTTCCACTGCCTTCTGTGCTTTTACTTTTGGATCTAGAGTCTTTAGGAAACCCTGATTTTCCTCTTAAACTGAGGAGGAGGGTCAGCTGCCTCATTTCTCTTTCCAATCCAGCATTTAGATCAATCATTCCATCTCACATCCCACTATACCCTCTTAATATGGATGCTTTTATCCTTCCAACCTACTCCATTACCTTCTGATTTACTCCTATCCTTTCTTTTTTTATCTCCCCGCTAAGTTTTTCTTTATTCCCTTACTTCTGCGTCAGCCATCTCAGTCTCTCTCTCTCAGTCTCTCTCTCCCTTCACTCTGTCAGCTCATCTCTCTCCCTCTCTGCTCTCACCTGCCATTCTCTCAACCACACATCATATCATTCTCCTCTCTGCACTCACTCCTGCTCTGATACACTCTGCCCGTCTGCAGAGTGTGGGTGTGTGGCTGTTTGTGTGCATGGGTTAGTGTGTGTTGACATAAAACGACAGTGAGACCATTACTGTGTTCCACCAGAGAGAGAGAGAGAGACAGACAGACAGACAGAGACAGAGAGGAGTGCATTAGGAAGCAGAGGGAATGCAGGATGTAAAGACGGAGAGAGAGACAGAGACAGAGGGAGAGGGAGGAAGCAGAGGTTTGACATATCAAGCATATAAGCAGCCATTCCTTTGAAGCAGCCTTTGGAGACCTGTACAACCACAATTCCAATGAAGTTGGGACGTTGTGTAAATGCTCTTTTTAGGAACATGTTGAAGGCATCAAGTTCAAAATGAGTGAATATTTGAAAAAAAAAAAAAAAAAAAACTTTATCAGTTTGAACAATAAAGATCTTGTCTTTGTCATGTATTCAACTGAATATAGTTTAAACAGGATGCAAATCATGTTGCAAATGATTGTATTCTGTTTTTATTTATTTTTACAGAACGTCTCCGCTTCAGTGGAATTGATATATTTAACATATGGTGAGCCCTGTACCTGCTGTAGCTGATTAAAAACTTTTCACTTCAAATAAAGAGATGTTTTGCACCTTAAATTTGACTGTGGCTGTGTATAATAAACTACATTTGTTTGCTAGATTATATAAAAAAATGTATGAGTTTTATGACCATATTAATAGAAACACACACAGGGAAAAAAGCTGTTTTTGATCATTAAACCTACAGTCATTTCTTTCTGTTTAAAATAAAGGTTAGCTGACTCTGAACGGCAGTGATCGGAATCAGTTTTAACCGTCCGATGCCAATAATGAGAGCTGCTTACGGGCAATTTAGAATCATCAGTTAACCTGATGAGCATGTTTTTGGACTGTGGGAGGAAGCTGGAGAACCCACACATGCACAGAGAGAACATGCACACTCCACACAGAAAGGAACACTGTGCCCAAACAGGGAATCAATCTTGTGACCGTCTTGCTGTGAGGCTGCAGAGCTAACCGTTGCACCACCGTGCAGCCCGTAGATGAATTTTGTTTCAATAAAATACAGAAATGAAACAACAACACTAATATTGTCTCATGCACAGTACAATCTTGTATGAATGGCCATCTTTGAGAGTAACGTGCCTTGAGCGTCAATAACTGATTATTTTAGTAATCACGTAATCTATCGAGTAACCGAGTAATCTTATTTCAAAGAAATGTTGCATGTTAAAGAAATATCAACAGTTGTTTCTTATTTCTTGACTTAAATAATAAACAAAATAAATAAAGTTCATCAAACTGGTTCATGCAAATTTACATTTAATATTTTTTTGCACTTAAATTATAGGCTGGACTATAATAACCGTCAAACACTTTACTGATAGTTTTTAAAGTACAGAGCAAAGACAAAGAGCCTCTGTGCTCATAAAAGCATTTAGACCTACTTGTTTCAAACTGGTGCCCAACCAATATGGGATTTTTGGGACCAATGAGTTTAATAGGAGCTTAAAAAATTGACATCCCATATGCTGATATCTGATATAAGAACAAAGATAAACACAGGATATATTCTGTACATGAACACTAATTCTTATAATACACAAAGTACCATTCAAGACACAGAAGCAGAACACGACTAAATTAAAATAACAAACTGTATTTAGTAACACTGTCAATATGAGAACTATAAACACAATTATTTCACAAAGATGAAACTTACTCAACTTTAAAACTGTGTAATATTCTTATATCAGATAATGGTGGACATGTTAACAGCTGCATAAATCTTTGTTTATCTCACAAAGATAATTTACACAACTCATAGATTTTCTGGCTCCAAATCCAGCAGGGATAAAAAAAAGACCCCACTTATTTTTAAATGACTGGCCAAAGCGGGACAGAATCTCCAGGCAGCATAAAAAGTTAACACATCAGTTACAGATTGACTGATGTCAGTTAATCAGTGATGCGCTATTAACCAGCCTGATTAATCGTCAGGGCTTTGTTTTGTACTACCTTGTTTCAAAAAAAAACCTTGAATTTTTCACTGTTTTGTTGAAAATCTTTTATCACTCTGCTCTGTTAAAATAAACCCATGTTTTACTGAGTGACGTCAAAATGCAGAAATCTCACAGGTCATGTGTTAAAGCCTCGGTTTTTAGGAGTCCTCTTTGATTCACTCTTCATTTGTCTTTAATTGAAACAAAATCATTAGTGTCTGTGACAGCAGGGACCAGCTGGGACAGCTGAATGATGCTCAGGGCAGTTTATCCACTGGTCCGGAAACACAAACACAAACCTAACCTTTGATTTCTTTGAAAGCCGTCTTCTATCCTGCAGCTCAGAGCAGGAGACGAGACGAGAAACTGAAAAAGGATCAGGATACCAGACCTGATCATTTTCCACACACAGTTGCCCTGCTTGGTCTTAACACAATCACCCACCCACTCACACACACACACACACACACACACACACACACACTCATCCGTACACACACAATCAGCCCTGAGGCCTGTGCCACTGTGCCGTCACCCCCCTCGATCCTGGGATGCACTATTAATGGCTAATTTGCAGCCTTTCTGGGGTAAAAGGTCGTCAAACTGATGGATGAAAGGTCTCAGGACTCATCTGTATTAACCATCACTCAACCCACACACACAAGCACACACACAAGCACACACACACACACACGCACACACACACACAGTCAGTCCTTACTTGCCATTTAAGTGCAAGCCAGTGTCATTACCATCCATACTGGAACCATCTATCTTTGCAGGGACAGGTGTGACAGAAAAACCACAAACCCACAATGCATTTCTCCAGTGCAGTTAAACAGGAGAGGGACAGAGGAGAGAGGGAGGAGGCAGCAGCTGAAGGACAGACAGTGAGAGAGGCCACATGAGAGGAGGAGGGGGGGGGGTGAAGAGGAAGAAGAGGACCTGGGTTTGTCACAGTGTGAGCTGTAACTATCATCAACTTGTGCTCTAAACTGAGATAGAATAAGAAAAATTGAATGAATGAATGAATGAAGCCTCTTTTTGAATGTGATTGTGAAACATTCAGAAGTTCAACATAATTGTTACAAAAACGTCATGTTTTATGATACTTTAAACCAAAAGCCTGGAACGTTTTATTCACCTTATATTTATTAAAGGCTATAAATAACACGCTTCAGTTACTGCTCATGGTCTTAAGTATTTTCAATAAAGGATCTGGTCCAGACTAAAGCCTTAACCATGGATACTACACACACATATGGTGACTCAGCATCTTATTAATTAATCAGTGACTGACAGCAGACAATTAATCAGCTTTGCTTTTGGAAACTCAGCCAAAATATGGAATACAGACATAACCCATTGTTTCTTTTCTTTTCTTTTTTTCTTGAACTATTAGTGCAGAAAAATTTTTTGATGGTTTGAGGGCTTCACTCTTAACGCCTGGATTCAATTCAATGCATACTCAATTATGAATCAAAACCAAAAAACACTGAAAAACAGTTTGTTTTCTGTTTTTTTGAAATGGAAACAAATAAATGAAAATTTGTTGTTTTAAATATCTTGTTTGTTAATATGGATCAAATAAAGGAAAGTTGAATTACAGGCCACAGGCTGATTTTGATTTCATTATTTAATTTGTCTGATCATTGTGACCTGGAGGTTGTAGACGGAGCAGCTTCTCTGTCAAGAGATCGTAGATGAAGCTGGTTTGATGAGAGTTGCACAGACGAGGATGGACAGCTACATTTTTTTCAAAGGAGCTCAACGAGTGACTCTTAAGGTCTTTGCACACTGAGTCTGTTATTTTCAGATGTGTTTTGTGATCTGTAATCCAAAAAGAAAGCTGGATGGCACTATGGACGGGGAGGATATGCTCCCCTCAGATTCACCCCCCCCCCCCCCCCCCCACACACACACACACACACTATCCCTCCAAAAGGTGACAAACATCTCCGATAAAACAGGATTAATGTTTACATTTATCTTATTTTATAGATGTAAGTAAGACTAAAAGCCATGTCACCATAAATAAACGCACATCAGTATAAATCACACTATGACCATCAATCCATGATGCAAACACTGACTTTGGACAAAAGGTCAAAGCATGGAAGTGTGTCATAAACAACTTCATCCAGAACTCGGTCACCGTGACATCAGACTCTCTGCTGAGTCGGCACACGCTCACACAGAAAATTTTGCAGAGTCACAGCGGAAACAACGACCTATTGACTGGCCTTGGAAGCTGACGCACAAACAAACAACACGCACAGGAAGAGGTGATGATGATGATGATGTAGCAGTATAGGTATAAAATAAAAAGAGAGGGATGAGAAGCACACAGACTCAAAGGAAAAGAGAAGGAAAATAAATATAAGAAAAAAAAAATCCAGTTGAGATGGAAATGAGGAACAGTTTGAGCCCACAGGTAGACCACGCTGCATATCAATCAGGTCTACATCCCTATCACAAACACCTACACACAAAACCTTCCCTACATCGTCAGAACCAAGCACGCCCTACAGCTGTGATGCCATTGGCTGATGATGATGTCATCTCTTCCTGGAGGTTGAGCAGAGAGCTGAGGCAGACACGGGGAGAGCGCCACTGAGGTATCACTTCCATTCATACACAGGCAGCAATGGAGCCTCTGAGTGTGTGTGTGTGTGTTGTGTGTGTGTTGTGTGTCTGTGTGCACACGTGTGTGTTTGTGTGACCACTCCCAACAGGAACATTCAGGCAGAGCCATTAGGGCCGTGTCCATCACTCAGAGACGGACCGTACCTGCTGGGACGCTCCCTAATGGATCCCCGTCTCTGTCACACACACACACACATATCCACACACACATGTATAAATTCCACTTAAATGCACACTATCAAATATGCACGTAATCAAGCATGCACACACACACTCTCCTTGCACACACACATCTGATGGGGGTTGGGAGGGCTGATATGGGTGTTGTCTCCTTGTTGTTACCAGGCTGTTGTCATGGTGATGCAGATGGAGCTTTTACTGCTAGCTGGGATGTTGCAATAAACTAAACATGCACACACACACACTCTCTCTTTCTCTCTCTCTCACACACACACACACCTCTTTTTATCTTTGCGTGCACACCTTGTGAGAACAGCCTTGCCCTTGCTACTGCTTTCAAGCAAACACAGGAAACGGGGACCAGGAAAGGACTCGGTTTTCTCAGTGGAAGTGTGTGTGTGTGAGGGTGTGAGCGTAAACACTCCCTCGAGACACACCGGAGTCGTTCCTCAAAGAGATGCTCATGGGAAATTAGCCTCTGATAGCCTGTTACAAAGTGCTATGCGTTTGCTCTCCTGCTCTTCTCTCTCTCTCTCCTCTCTTTCCTTCTGACATGCTCCACACTCCCCTCCCCCTCTCTACTCACCCACACCTCCCACTGCTCACCCCCCACACCCCTTTTTTTAGAGTATGATGTCACTCGCAGGTTAGTAAGTGCTGTAATAGTGTCTGGGATTTCTTCCAAGACTCCACGTGTGTGAAAACAAGATGCAGACTAGTTCTGAGTCTCCTTTAGGCACACTGTGTTAACATTTGTACTTGCACTCAAAACCAGATACTTACAATCATTTCTCCAACCATGATAATACAATTTAAGATGTCCTGCAGGATGTTCTTTCCTTGTCCATTAGCTGTCTATGTCTGGACACTTTTTGCACACCAGGAACTTAATAACAGAGTCACTGCAGAGTTTTTGTATCCGTCTGTGCTTCATCTAATTCCTGCAGAAATCCAGCAATCATGTATGTATGTATGTATGTATGTGTGTGTGTGTGTGTGTGTGTGTGTGTGTGTGTGTGTTCTCGCACATGATCCCACTGTCCACACTGCATAAATTCCACCTTATTAGCAGGGATGTAATCTCGTTGGAATTGAATTAGATCCAGCAAAGCCATCACATTGCAGTCGCTTAAATCTGTGTAATCTCTTATCAGTATCTGTATCTGCTTCTTGTTATTAACGCCTCCGATCTGCTTCATTTAAACCTGAAAAATGTTCCCAGAACAAGAGAGCACTTTCTGCCCTATCAGTCAGTCAACCAAAAAGAAAACTGTTTAAAGACGTATCGGAGAAATGTTTCAGTTAACTAAGAAAAAAAAGGAAATGCATAACACAGTCTGACTGCTGTGAGAGGAAATAAATGACTGAGCTTAAAAAAAGGAATTCTACAGGGAAAACGATTATTAAACCCTGAATCTGAAGCGTCTCGATTGTATGTGCGAGTATATATGAGTAAAAGAGGGAGTGTGTGTGCATGTGTGCGTTCATTGCCATTCTCAGCTGCTCTCTGCAAATCACCCAGAGACACTCCAACAGCCCCGGGTTTTTCTCTTAAAATGATGCATTAAAACACTCCACAGAGGTCCAGGGCCTTCTGAAAGTCAAACACACTCAACCCAGTGGGAGTTATTAGAAATTAGAACAGAGAGAAACAGAAACACTACTGCAGAACGCCAGGAAACAGTAACGCAAGGAATATATATGTTCTCCCCGGCAAACGGACTCTGAACTGAATATTTAACTTACATAAATAAACAGTTTTAATATAAGAATTCAGAGTACTGCAGGAGAAAATCCTCAAACATTTACCACACAACAAACAAGGATTTTGAAGATGATGTCTTAAAGGACTTCTAACTACTCAAAACTGAGACCAAATTGTCCAAAACTGGTATCATTTTGGACAACAGGAATTTATGTGGCTCAGTCACCATATACCCGTCTTCTAAGAAGCTTTTTGTATGAAACAATAGGTGTTAAAACCACAAGAGCGCTCCTCCCTGTGCAGGAATGGCTTTTTGTTCCATGTGGGAGATTCGAGCCTTTAAAGCTGCAGCCGCTTGTGTGATCCAATAACCTCCACGTCCTCTGGGGTCAGGTGAGGTCAAAGATGAAGAGGGCAAACAATTGGCAGCCGCCTGCACCAAATCCCTTCAGTATGCCAGACTCCCTCTCAGCTGTGACGCTCCCAGCATATGTGAGCGCGCTGTGTGCACGTGTGGATCCACAGGCGTGTCACTTCTTCAGCGGGAAGCGAGTGGAGAGACTTCAGAGGAATGATGCGCACACACTCTTCCTCTTCATGCCTCCCCATCAGATCTGAAGGTTTGCTTGTAAAACTAGCAGATTCCTGATTCATTCATCTCAAACTCAAAAGAATTTGAGAACTGGAGTTTGTGAATGAGCATGGTACAAAGAGGAGACGGAGAGAGAACAGAGAGAACCAGATAAGGTCTTTTCACTGTGCGGCTGCCGTCACACTCAGAAACTCAAATGCTGTTATGTCACAGTTCTGTCTTTAGGTTTGAGTCGTATGTCCCTGAAAAGTTACCGTAGGCCGCAGGGTGCTGTAAAGCGGATGTTATTGCAGTAACGTGTGGCTGCTGTTCCACATCAGTGTACCTTATTTCATTATTTCATCATCATCTTTAAAGGTTGGGTGAGCTCAGAGTGCTCAGTTATACTGACGCATTAGCATTCAGCGGCAATTTTTGCTCAATGACGGCTAATGTGAATGATCGGATGAGAAGATTAGCTAAAATGCTAATCACTGATCAATTAGAAAATGACAACACCCACCCAATCTGATACTTGAGAGCAAGATCAGGTCATCCTTAGTTAGCTAGGAACATGTTTGAGGCTAGCTTTAGCTGTTGTCTGATGCTAGCTGATGGGTAGTCAAGTGTATAGGTTTGACAAAGTCAGGCTTCTCCTATCAGGTATCACACTTTTAAAGTTAGTGTTCATTCAGCCTCTCATTAGCTGACAGCAACATACTGGTAGCTGAATTCTAACATTAGCACACAGTAGTCGTAGTTTTGACCTGAAAAAAGGGACAGATGTTCCTCTGAGTTTCACTATCCACTGTCTTTCAGGCATGATATTTTTGATTTTTTTTCCCCCTATATTCACAACTTGAGGACTGAAACACAGCAGCATGTCCTCTTAAATCCATGTAGAGCAGCAATAAATGTGTTTTCTGAGTTTGTCACACCAAAGAAACATGTGTCCATCCATTGACCACTGAGCCAAATTTGAAAGATTACTGACTAGTAACGTTAGAGTCTAGACAAATACAGCTGCTTTTGATACACAGACACTATATTACAGAAGCTATCTAAGAGCAAGCAAGAAAACCACCACAGTTAATGTGTGGAATGTATTTATACCGCCTGCAGCAGCAGGGGGCGGGGTTATGCTAATGCTGGCTCAGTGACTTAATGCGTTTATGATTTCTGACCTGTCCATTAAATCCTGAACACAGAAATTTGAAACACAGTTTGTGAAGCCGAGCTCCACAATTAAATCCTAAATGGTTGAATGTGTTTGGAAGAAAACGGCTGATTTTGCTTGACCCAGACTTTAACAAGCCCCCCCTGTCTATTACAATTCATGGATTCAAAAACGCTGCCTTTTAAATAATAAAACTTTCATTCAGCAAGCAGAACAAAGGGAAATAAGGTGGAACACATGAGCGCGACGGTAGGATCAGTGATCAGTACTAAACATTCATGAGTTTCTTCAGAGGGAAAGGCACTAAAAGATAAAATATGTAAATATTCACCAAAGCAATTACTTTAAGCCCCACTTCTTAAACACTGAGAGGTGGAGATAATTATAACACTGAGTTAAAGGGTATTTCCATCTCTAACCTACAGGCAGGTATTCTCTTGAATAATGTCCATCCTCCTCCTCGCCTCTGTTTAAAGTGTCGACACCATGCGTCCTTATGTTTCCTATTTTAAAGCCGTCTTCTATCCTGTTCAGACAGACAGCAGATGATTGCATAAAGCAACGGGCTGGAAACCTCTGTGATCCTGGCCTGCAGCTCACAGTCACGAGATGAGACCATTATGTTTTTGCATTTTCACTTGTTTGAATGGTGAACTCATTATGTGCTTGAATTGGTGAAGCATGGAAGGCCCGTAGATGCAATTCTGCAAGACAGCGTGATCGCATTCATTTCAATAACAACGCTCACAGCTCTTTTACCAGCCTTATGACTCTTCAGACTAACAACTGAACTCACTCAGGACTAAAGCTTTTATTTCAGTAAACTTCACAAAGTTGTTTACTATAACTGCTACAATGCTCAATCAACCACATAGCCCATCTGAAAGCACACTGTTTATATTTTGAGGAGTTAACGTAGTCCCTCTGCCTTCAGAGAAAGCAGCTGTTATGAGTGACAGCTGAAGGGTTACTTAACTATCAGTCTTCACTCTGACCTCCTTCACTAAACCAAGATTAAATGAGCACCACAAAGAATTCAGTTCAGGATGGATGTCAGTACGGTGAGGGGACAATCTAGTGTGTAGAAACTGTAATATTTAGCAGTATCTAGTGGTCAGAATCTAGACTGAAACACTCCTCCAACCCTGTGACCCATGCTCACTATGATCCTCCATTTATCAAGATTAACAATCAGTGACGTCTATAGAAATCCTTTTGCACAAAACCACAACTACTGACTTCATACCAAATCATTTGACATGTTCTCTACAAAAATGTCAGCCTTAATAAAATGAGACCACTCCTTATGTAAATACAAGAGGCTCACTCTGAATTAACAGCAACAAAATCATTTTTCTATCCAGGGGAAGTTAAATATCAGACATCAACCAACACGCCGATATCCACTGAGATTATAAACCAGTAAAATAACAAACTGCTACTTACTTGATTAAATGCCTGACCTTGGCGTCATGAACTGAAGCTTCTGCTCATATGTTTTGTATTTTTTTATTGTTTGCACATCACCTCTCTGTTACACACTGTCTGTAGCACATTGTGCAGTGCAGACAGATCCACCTATTTATCTATGACCTGATCAGAGACTGAAGCTGCAGATATCTTTTAGCACTTTTTTGTGATGTTGTTTGCTCAGTGCAGATTGAAGAGTCACATTTTTGACTCCTGTTTTGAGTTAAATTTGAAGCAGCAGTCTGTATGGTAGGTGACTCATGTAGGCACATTTACTGTCAAAGAGTTAAACCATTTAATTTGGGTTTAATTCCTGTACAGTTGCACTTCTTACATGTTCCCTGTGAACAGAGGTCATAGTTAATTACTGTGTCAACTGTGAAACTGTCCAAATTCTCCCTGGTTGTTGGTATTGTTATGACTGTCTCAATGAGAGCATCATCCAAGTTTTAAGTAGGACTTATCTTTTTGTATTATTTTGTTAGAAAGCAACTGTCATAAATAAAAAAGCAGTTTTAAATATTTTTCTTATTTTGCCCAAGAAATGAATATTACACAACAAATGTGATAAGAGTATGTTCCATAATACTGTACGCTACTTTCAATACAGAAGAGAGCTGATGATTATTTCACAAGTAGGAGTGCAGAAAAAAAATATCTGTAATGGTAATTGGCTAAACATGTCAGCATATCGGATATCGGCAAAAAGTCTAATATCATGTATCCATAGCTTCAACGCTCCATTCTAAAAATACAACAAGAGCTTAATAAGACCTTTCTGACATGTTGGGGAGTGGGCCTCAAACACAAGGGTCAGCCCATTGCTCATCCACGGGGCAGGCCAATAAGAAGGAAGGGGGTTTAATGAGCGGGGAGCCTTAAAGAGACAGTAGCTAAAACAAAGTTTTTCAGACGGAGGCCCAAACATGAATAGATGGACTGACTGGTGGATGGACTGACCAACAGACTGATAAACAGACACATAGATGGGTAGATTTCCTCAAGTAGGACCCAAAGACTCTCTCAGGTCTTATGTCAAGGAATCTTCAAAAGGTTGTCAGCATGAAAAAATTGATCCAAACAAATTTTTCCCTAATTAACCAGGCTTAGAGTAATTTTTCTCTCAAGCCGCTGTCCTGAAAACGGTTTAACACGCCCAATTAAAAGAGGAAAGTAAGGCGTAAGATGTTATTTTTTTAATTCTGGGTTTAATCCTGACTTTGCAGACCAAAGAAGAGCTTTGACCAGAGAAATGTGAATGAAAATGCACACACACACACACATTCATACACACACAGGATTTTCCTCATTACTGCCAAAAACATCACAGTGCCCTAACGAGGATATAGACTATAACAACAAAGCAATTTAAACATACACACACGGCCGCACGCTCGCACAGCTGCCCTTCACACTATGCGCCGGAGGGTGTGACAGGCAGGCACGCCAAAAGAGGATTTGTGGTGAAAAGCTTTGGGGAGCAGGGTGAGAGGGAGCGAGAGATAGGAGGAGTGGAGTGGAGGGGATTACATGGCGAATATTTCAATACTAAAACACACCAATTGGCTCGTGCTGCCTTTCCTGGCTGGGACAGACATACACACACACACACACACACATCAGGGCTTTAAGAGGGGGATATCTTCTACAGCAAGCTTAGCATGGACTAGATTGAGAGTGGGGATGGGTAACGCTAATACGAAAGCACTATACCAGACCCCCTCCTGGGATCTGACTTACAGGCTGATTGCTGGTTAACCTGCTGTGACTGAGTGAGTGACCCAAACCCACTGAGCTCTCCCTCAGCTTGTAGGAGGACACAATACACTCTACATCGCTGAGAGCTGATATAAAAATCTAACTTTTTTCCGTTGCTGTAAAATTAATGACACTGAGGCACAGACTCTAAGGAGGGCTGAGGTATATTTTATATAGGAGGTGTTACAGAAATGAAGCCTCGCCGATGGTGCCGGTGCAATCTTTGTTATTAAAAAAGGAGTCTCAGTCTTGGGAAAAGGGATTAAGTGTAGATGAGATATCAGTTGGGACACCAGAGCAATAAAGCTGACCAGTTTAATATGTATGACCATGTGTCGTATTATGTAAAGCCTCATCATGAGATAAAATGTGTATGTGCTTTAGACTAAAAAGCATCTTTTAAAACAAGTTGGAGTTGTTTCATCATTTTGACCAAAAGAAACAATAACTGTATACAACTGTAGTTTTTGATGTGTCACCCATTATTTTTACCTTCTTTGATGGACTCAAAGGACTGCAGAATCAGCAGCTGTTTTTCATTCATCTCCTCTCATTCTAAAAACAGAAAATCTGTGCGTCACCAACGACCCCAAGCAACTGCCAAATAAGTTGACACTTTAAGCAACGATGACACAGAATCAAGGTGAGAGGTATAACTTATACATGTCGATCTACTCTCTTTTTAAACCCTAAACTTACACTATATACTTTAACCCAGAGTGATTATTTCTGATGTTTTTTTTTAAGTTGCTGTTGCGACTGATCGTTCTTTCCCACACTATTTTACTCGCTTTTGACCAAACATGTCAGATTTTTAATTGGTTTCTTCTTTTACTTGCTTCTCTCTCTCTCTCTCACTCTCGCTCTCTCTCTCAGATTTTAGTTAGCGCTCTGTTACCGTTGTTGATGCAGTTGTGCAGTGACCCTGCTACATATCACCATAGACTGTATAACTAATGGACGTAGTCTCTGTGACGTCACCCATCTGTTTCTGAATCTAAGTTTTGAAGATAATCGGCTGGAGCGGCCATATTGGAAATAGGGCGGTCTTTCAGTCTCCACACTAACAGCTATAGGGCGCCTGTCAGTCACATAAGCTGAGCTGTGCCTCTGATTGGGCGAACTCGCAACCTTAATACCTTCTAAACTGCTGAGTTGGAAAAATATCCCCCCGTACCATGTGTGATGTTAACAAAGTAAGGGATTCAGTCTGAAGTAATTTTTTTGTGCCAGGCTGTAAATATGTTTATTTCTGCTTCTGCTTGTATTATGTCTGAGTGTGTTTATGACTTCCGGTACTCCCAGAGCCAGCCTGAAGCTCGACAAACTGCAGATTTTAGCCCTTCCACATTGTCTCAAGTTTTAGACCGGAGGTTGCCGCTTGGTTTACATCCGTGCTCAGCTGGTGTCCTTTGCAGAGACGTGGCTGCATCAGAATGTCACCAACCGTACCATCACCATCAACAGCTTCCTGAATGTTCAGACTGACCAGAAAACAGATCTGAGGGCCTCTGACCATATTAGCTGCTCAGGGAGTGTAGTTAGTCACACTGGTGGTTGTTTACATCCCTCCTCTACAACAACTGTGTGTAACATTCTCAGCACCTCAGATTTTATGTGACATATTCTTACTTAACTGTGTACAAGAGCAACTGTAACAATTCCCCAGGGTTGATAAAGTATTTCCAGTCCATGTTGTCTCCCTTTGACCATTAGCACCCTGTCGTACAGAAACTTGGTCAGCAGTGTAACTGAAACTGGGTGGCAGAGAGGTGCCATGTTGCCGGGTTGGAGGTTGGCAGCAATGTTCCAGATACAGCCAGGCTGCAGGAACACGAAAGGACAGAGGGGCCGGCTGCTGGCTGGCATGATGGCTGCCACATGCTGGTCGGGTCAGCAGGGAATGAGGCTACGGAGCTGAGAGGAAGAAGGGGGGGGGCTCACAGTGAAAAAAGATCAACTTCAAAAACAATCAGATTGAAAAAGACGAGGATACATAGTGTGTTTGTGTCCATGCATCTGTCTCTTTGTGCATATATGTGTGTGTGTGTTTGTGTGTAAGAGAGTGTTCTTCTGGGGGGGTTGGAGGGTTTAACGCTGCAGGAGTCCAGTAGACAGTTACATTGTCCCAGTTACAGAGATGTGCTGGAAGCACTGGGCATAATGCGGACACAATGGCTAAGCTGCATGACTGTCAGTGTGTGTCACCGTGTGTGTGTGTGTGTGTGTGTGTGTGTGTGTGTGTGTGTGTGTGTGTGTGTGTGTGTGTGTGTGTGTGTGTGTGTGTGTGTCAATAGTTAGCATACTGCAGTCTAGACCAGGGGATCAAATGTAATCTCTCTGCACTGATACAGCTGATGAGCAGGGGGTCACACAGCCCTGTCGCTGTGTCTACATCATCCCTGCGTGTCAGAGTTAATAAGTTTGTCATAAATCTACTGCAAACGTTTTGGTTTATAGTATTAAAGCCTTTAGGGCAAATCATTGTTCAAAAGCTTCAACAATGAGGTAAAACGTCCCATTAATCTGTGTTAATCATGGCTTAAGAAAAAGAAAGTACAATGGTGACAGTGTTCTGCTGATGTGCAGATCTGCATGCTGCGTTTACTGAACACTCAGGCCTGCACGAATCTACAGCCATCAATGGTGTACAAACAGAAAAGAAATGCTGTGAGTAATTACGCAAAAAACAGCATCTGGAAAAACTAATCATAGATTGGAAAGGAAACTACTGTTGCAGCACAAACATGTTAATCTTTGGGGTTTGTCATGAAACATCTCGGATGCATGATGTCTTTTCTTTTCATGACTGATCACAATTCATCCATCAGTGCTTCTCTGTGGCTTGGTAAGAAGATTAAGATCAACAACATGTACCCATTTTCCACCAAGCCAGTTCCAGTGCTAGTTTAGAGTGTAATCAGGAACCACTTCTTCTTTGTTTCAACCACCAAGGAACTGACCCCAAGAAAGAAAAAAACTATTCCAGAGTACCGGAGCACCACCTCTGCTGGGAAAGATGAAAGAATCACTTACATCGGTTGATGGAGGCGGTGTGATCGTGGCAAAAAATTACACATTGCAAAAATCTGTTGTGGCTAAATACAACCTAAATAAAAAATAAAAATGAATTAAGAGTCTTTCTAGGCATGTAGGGTCTTGAGCTGTCTTAAAATTCCACTGTCGGTTTTATTTTGATCTGTACAATGCTTCCCTTGTGGATTCACTCACTCAGATTTGACATCTCTGTGGATCAACAGATAAAAATCTGATGGGCAATTAGCTGAAAGTAAAAGACGCCTGGTACTTAAAGGGTCTGTGAGGACTATCTGGCTGGAATCACACACACACCCTGTGGTGATGACATGACTCTTAACAAGGTGTGTGTGTTTGTTTTGGAACTGAATGGAGATCAGATCTTCTTTTTAACACTACTTTTCTTTGTTCAAGACAACTTTTTACCAGATAAAATGCAACGAGGTAAGGAATTTCTCAACAGTTACACAGTGCTATTGTTTGAAATGTGACAAGTAAAATCTGTCAGTTTGTACTGGAGTTACATTTAGTGCCACTCACAGCCGGGTGTCTGAGATGTATCTGTAGGCTAACGTGTAGCATTAACAAATCCTTATGTCTGTACAATCTATGAACATCTGTCATCGAATTGAATCAGGAAATTGGACAGATTAACCACAGCTAACTTCACCATGTGGTAAATCAATCCGGTCTTTCCTGGACCACCAACCTATATTGGTGCTGATAATCTCATTTTAAGTTGTGGATTGGTATCAGGCAGATAAAGTCAAGATGACTTAGAAAGTCCTCACAGGGACTCTGAGCACCATCTGACTGTATGTTGACATTTAAAAGATTAGACCCAAAATATAAGGGGAATTAAAAACATTTATTGAAGATCAATAATTTTATTTGTATTTATGAAGTATGCATTTGATTCATGATGCTTTGAGCGGCGTAATGACTTGCCTATAGACGCTCTGGATGCAAAACAGCTGAAGTAGCAGCAGGGCTACCTGAGTGGAAAAGAGGTGTCAGAGTCCTCTTGGTGTTTACAGTTTGACAAAGATATCCTAATGCTTTTAGACACAGCATGGCCTAAATGATCAGTCAAGCTATACCAGATTAAGAAGAAAACAAGACGTTGAATTTTCAGAACAAGTACTGAGCATCACTTTTCTGCTGGTGTTATGTGACAAACAGGATTGTGCCTGACAGGTCATGTTTAATTAAAATGGATTGGACGGGATCAATACGAGTCTGTGGGCAAAAACACACAGTTTGTTCACAAACCCAAGTCGCAGTGAATTAAGAAATTCATTCTTTTCTTTTTAACAAAGGAAGAGCTCCCACTTAACTCTAACCATTCAGTGACTGCTAATTAATTTACCCCCTCCTACCCCCTGTTATCACACACACACACACGGACAAACACACAGCCCAACCACAAGCACCACTACACAGGAGCCCCATGACAGAATTAATTAAAATAACTTCATTAGTGAGCGCTGAAACACTTCACTCTAAACAAAAGCAGACGCCTTCAAAACCAGAGTAGTGCCAAAAAAAACTATGACTCTCTTTTTTTGAGTATTTTTTTATGGGATTGACGTGTTTTTAAACAACAAAATAAAGTCATCCGGCATGAAGACACTCCAAGTGTCTCACTGAAGAGTCCGGCTCAAAATGTAAGAGTTTACTGCCGCACGCAAACATGACTCCACAGCTTTCCCATTTAGACTGAATCTATAATTACAACAACAGTCGGCTACCAACAACGTGGCAGAGAGGAGAGGGGAAGGAAAACTTGGACAGAACAAGAACTTCAGTCCAGCACAGGAGGCAGGAACTTCTTCTGGTTCCTCACAGGCAGCTGTCTGGGTGCACTTTGTGTTTTTATTTTGAAGGAGTCTTGTATGGTCGCTAATATCTGTCAACCCGTGAGCTTCCCAAACCACATGAGAATAACACAACATTCCCACTATGCCTTTCAAACAAACTTGATTTTGTCAGACAAGCTTTTTATCAATGGGTATCAGCTATCAAACACACCAAACACACACACACACACACACACACACACACACACACACAAAACACACTGTGGGTGTCATTCTGTCCCAGGAATAAGGTCGGATATTAGGTTTCAAGCATGAAGCTGGATTTAGACCATAGTTAAACTGATACAGTATGCTTCCCTGGACACACACTGTCTCCCTTCATTCCATGATTTTACACAGTCCATCTGACACCCAAGTACTGTACAGCACCTATGATATCATCAGTCTGCCAGCTAGAGCAGGCAGCCTGACATTACCGGCTGCTGGCACAGGAGAGGAGCCAAAACCTCCCACGAATATACACAAGCCTCCAAACACACACACACACACAGGCATGCATAGAGAAAATGTACAGAAACTTGGACGCTGTAAGAAAGATGATAACATATGTTTTGCAATGACATTTAACGCACTGAATGCACTTTGTTGCACACACACACCAGTTAGCACAACACATAACACATAGAAATGGATACAAACTCACCTGCACCTGCATGAAGGAGCCCCGGTAGAAGCAGCATGCTGCAGCCGACAGGGCACTCCACAGACTACACCTCTCCGTCATATTGGGCACACACCTTTCCTCAAACCTTTACCCTTCCTCCTCTTTTCCTTCTCTACCCTCGTCCCCTCTTCTCTTCTACCCACTCCGGGGTGTCCAGCTAAACCTGTCCCAGCCCTCCTCTTCTTTCCTCTCTGTTCTCTCCTCGCCTGGCTAACAGCCTCTGAACATAGTGCCACTCATCCAAAAAAAATAGCTACAAGCTAAACCGCTAACACCAAAAAGATACAGCTTGCAAGCAGCTGCCTGTAACTACATCTGCTACGAGCTAGGAGCTAACAGCTGGAAGTGATATCACAGCTCCTGACATCTCCTCTAAACCGTCACTGCTGCTGCTGCTGCTGCTGCTGCTGCCCCGCACCGGCTTCTGCGCTCTCACCGCACTTGCTGCACTTCACGCGGCTGCGAGGGATTACCTCATTGCTTGCTGATGAAAGGAGTGTGGGTGGGGGGAGGGCGGACCAGAGGGAGAGAGAGAGAGAGAGCGAGAGCGAGAGAGGGTGGGAGGATGGATGAAGGGAGGGAGTGTGGGGAGCAGAACGGAGAGGTGCTGTCGAAATTGCATGCAGAAAACCCCACCCACGACCCCCCCACCCTCAGCTCCAGTGCTGAAACAATGCTGACACGGGTTTGGAGAGGCCACAGAGGGCCGGAAAAGAGTGTGGAAAGTGAGAAAAGATGGAAGATAATTTGAAGATGAAATGATGAATGAAGAAGAAGAAGGGGGGGGGGGGGGTGAAAGGGGGGAGGAGGAGAGAAGCCTCCCAAAGGAATCCAACCTTTCTTTTGCCATGAAAGGAACCCAACAGGGGTGCCCCTCAACCCCCAAATCTCCTTCATACACACTGCAACACTCACAGAAATATATGCACACACAAATGCAAATTTACACCTCTATTTTAACCTACACACACACACACACACACACACACACACAGTAACGCCTACAAACACACACGCATACACATTTTATTCTAGGAGATAGCAAGAGCGACCAGATTTTCGTTCCTGTGGTGAAGTAATGTGTGTGTGTGTGTGTGTGTGTGTGTGTGTGTGTGTGTGTGTGTGTGTGTGTGTGTGTGTGTGTTGTGCAGCAGAATATAATGATGTGTCTCCTAAAAAGCCCAAGCAGACTGCAGCTAGACAGCTCATTATAAGCTGAAACACACAGGCAGGTGTTTCAAGGATAACACAGTGTGATTTTCACCGGCCCATTTCACACACACATACACACACGCACACTCACACACACACACACACCCACACAGAGTAATAAAAGCACACATACCGGCAGGGAGAAGTCAGAAGGCGGGGCTCTGTCTCCAGAGGCCCTGAGTGAGTGACATCATTGAGGACGCTTCTCCATGGCAACACTGAGAGAGCCTTGACATCATCCTAAATTCTGACACTGCATTTAGTCGGGTGTGCACCACTGCAGGAGAGCTTGATGAAGGCCACAGACGCAGAGAAGAGAAGTAGGAAAAGCAAACAACATGCTTATCACTTTTTCCTCCTCTAGATATCTGAAATCTTTCTCTTTAACTCACACAAAGATAAGGAAGCCACAAGACACAGGATGGATTCATTAATGGAAACGACTCCTCTTAATGTAATCTCAAACCATCCAGCGCTGGATTAGACAGATTACACAGTGGGGACACAAATAATCCCATAAGAGGGGCCCTGTGCTTTCCTTTCCCCCCCAATCCTCTGTAATACCTTACCAAAACAATCCCAATGTACAGCTTGTTACATCTGGCTGCTAAACCACACACTCTGACACAGTGTGTGTGTGTGTGTGTGTGTGTGTGGGGGGGGGGGGGGGGGGGGGGGCATATGTGACATAGATGGATGCTGATTTTAAATCAGAGAAGATCCACAGAGTGAGGAAAGCAACAATAACACTGCCAGCATTAGAGGAACCATTCTCAGTCATATTCAGTGAAATGAACATGTGTTATTCTTCAGTTAGAGCTTCCTAAAAGCAACTCTCTTGTAAAGTCACATATATTTTATTTTACAAGTTTAATCCTGTAAAACAAGACCTATTTAATATATTCCTAGAGGAGTTTCTGGAAATGCTTTGTGAATGTTCTGGCTTTGTGTTTCCATGTGTCATTTTGCATCCTCAGATGACTTAAAGTGAAGTCAAACAGGTATCGAAACTCTATGTGGAGCTGTGACATTAAAATCAAAGCAACAGATGAAACTGAGTCACAGAACGTTCTCTGAAAACACTTTTTTTAAAACAGATATAAATAAATTCAGCTCTGTGATGTAACACTCATGGGCAGATATTCTAGTTCACTGCTCTTTGTGCTTGAATGCAGCATGAAGTGAGAACCATGTCTTGAATTGAACTAAGAATTGACTGAATGTATCAAATTTGTTAGTCATCAGGATTGTCCATTCAGCAAAATTACATTAAAACCATACAAACATATGGAATATAAAAAACAAAACACCTCAAGTAGTTTTTCTGTCCGATCATTAAATGCAAGAGACTCTTTGTATTTAAGTCCCTGTGAGGACTTTCTAAGTGATGTTGAAAAAGTTTTACTTCTAGATATCTGTCTGATCTTAATCCACAATTTAAAATGAGATTATCAGCACCAATACAGGTTTCTTTCTCAATCGGGTCAGGCAGGACCGGACTAATTTAAGACATGTTGAAGTCTGAAAAGACAGAAGAAGACAGAAAAAGAACAGAAGAGAAGAAGAAAGGTAAAAGAGAAAGGGATAGAGCACAGGCTAAAGGCCAAAACATGAGCTAAAGGCCAGAACACTAGCTTAAGGCTAAAACACGAGCTAAAGGCTAAAACACAGGCTAAACTGTGATAATGTTCATTCCAACCCACATGCAGCAGTTATTCTGCAGTGATCTGATCAAACTTGAGAGTCTGTCAGTAAAATGAAGGGTGAGGTTACGTTAGCTCTGATTGGTAGATGAGCAGGACATAAAGATTCGCAAAAGTTACATCTTAGCCTACGGATACATCTCAGACTTTCAGACTTTATGGCTGCAAATAGCTAGCTACTAAACTCCAGTACAAACTGACAAAGGTTGCTTGTTGTCATGTTTCAAACAACAGCACTGTGTAACTGTTGATAAATACCTTACCTCGTCACACTGATACAGTGAATGAAACCTTGGCTTCAGTTTTAAGTACCAGTACTGATACCCAGCATGCCTTTGGTTTTAGTGCCTTTCAAAAGATAACTACATTGGTTAAATTGACTGAGGACACTGTTCACAGAATTATTGAGCAACATTTTACTCTCTGCTGACTACTATACTCTGATTTTTTAAGGTTGTTTCTTTGGCTTTTTTTTAGCCCTTATTTGGTAGGACAACTGAGCAGAGACTTTAAATTTTGGACCATGAGCTGATCACTATCATAGACTGCATAATATATGGACGTAATGACATCACCTATTTTTGATGTAGAGTATTAAAAACCCATCGTCAGCAAGGGCACACTGGAAATTCTTGACTCAACAAAACTTTATTTGAGCAGCTGGGTGCACGGGGGGGGGGGCTCTTGATCCACTGCGCCTGGCCAGGGTGCAGGCACAGTGGCCAAGCATACCGTATACCGATGTGACTGCAAGTAAACCATGCTCAACAGTTATTTTAAGCTATTAAAGGGCTGTTAAAGGGCTGTGTCAAACAAAAACAACTTAACATGAGCCAAAAAGTCTCTGAAGTCCTACTCATGTTTTCTCTCTCTCATTGTGTTGACCCTGATGAGACCATGCTTCTAGTAAACAGATGCTCCATGGTGACATAGGCAGGCCATGCAAGTACCTACAGTCTGGTTCATACTGGAGTAGTGTGACAGCGGGCTGTACTGGCCAGTGTGGGAACAGCTCAGCAGGAGAGGGGGGCCAATCGTGCTTGAGTACGGCACGGTTTGGATGACCAGTGTGACTGCAGTAGGCCAATATCAGTACCATCAGTACCATCAGTACCAATACTGTTAATGCTATCAGGACAACTCTGTTACTAACTCTATAAATATGTGCTTGTTCCTCATTTTCTACACTGGTACTGATATGTACAGTACTGTAACAGTCAGATATGGGAAACCCAATGCTAGTATACAGATCTTAGCATTGTAATCGGGATACCTCACCATTGTAAGTGGAACAGTGACAAATAAGGGTTGGTATCAAGAATCTTCTTTAAACTTGTTCAAACAACATGTTAGATGTTTCTTTAAATGTGTACTTGTCATTTCTGTTGGTGTCCATGTATTTTATATGACGTTTCTACCACTTTTAACCAATTAAAGACAAACATCAAATGGTGTAACCACAAAAGCACAACAAGTGTTAAATAATTCACCTTCCTAGGAGTTATGACAGTGTACTCATGAAATCAATTATTCATTATGAAATGTCATCTCAAAGTATATTTAAAATATATAATTTCTAAACTTGATAGAATGGGTTTTTGTTGTCCTGAGTGAGTCAGCATTTCATTGTTAGCAATGTTTTCTCTGTATTTTTGGCTCAGTTGGTTTAACATCATTTTAAATTTCTGTTTTTACAGTGTAGTAGACTGATAAAATCAGATTCATTGGGACATAGTATTGTTATGATCACAGCTGAATGATCTTATTTTATCCTATTTAATTTACTGATTTAAAACATGTACACGTGCGCATTCCCCCGTTTCTTCTTATCTGATCTTTGAACCTTTTTTTTTTTTAAAGAAATCCTCCAGCTCTCCCTCTCTTTGCTCCATCAAATCCAACCCTCCTTATCACCGTGCTCCTCCCCTCATCTCCCCTCCTTATCCTGGCCTCTCATCACTAGCCTCACCACCTCCCTCCAGCCTCCTCCCTCCCTCTGATCCCTGTCTTTTCCTCTATCCTCCTCCCCTCCGTCCTTTGCTTCTCCTCTGAAACAAACCACCTTCCCTTTCCCTGCACACGTCTATCTCCATATCTCCTCCCCTGCTTGGAGGCGGTCTTCAGTTAAATATTAATTAGTGAGCCCCTTCCCGCGGGCTGATAGGGAGCACAATGGAGAATCCCTGCATGTGCCTGCAAGCATCCCACTAATGAAAGGAGAGTGTGAGTATGTGTGTGTGTGTGTGTGTGTGTGTGTGTGTGTGTGTGTGTGTGTGTGTGTGTGTGTGTGGGACAGAGAGAGAAAGGAGGAGAGGAAAGACAGCGTGAATAAAATGTGTGTGTGAGAGATGAAAAGAGCTACACCAAGGGCAGATGAAGATTAAAAGTACACACATATCTTTATGTGTGTTTCTGTGTGCACATGTGTGTGTGTCCTAAAACAAAGACCAGGCTCCATTGTGGGTTGGGGCTACTGCTAATGATCAGTGTGTGTGTGAGTGTGGGTGTGTGATTGTCATCAGTGTGTCTTTACAGGGCAGACCCCTTTCAACAACTGGTTAATCCGTATCGAACCAGCAGATATGTGTTTCAAAGCCTGTTGAAACATCAGTGAGAGAAAGAGGCCGGCTGAAGCGCTGTCACTCTGTCCCTGCAGACGTGTTAAAAATACTCATTTAGGTGTGAAATGGTGCAATTAAAAATCAGCTTTCCTGCTTTAATCGCATTAAAATGACCCCGCCTTGCACAAATGTGTTGCAGTAGAAAGAGGGCACGTGTTCAGTGAGAGTAAAGCGGTCTTAGAGAAACCAGTGTGTGGTTATTCTCTGCTTTGTGTTCTGCTTTGTTGCAGGAGTATGCTGACCTTGGACAAAACACCAGAAACACCTGAGGATTAAAAGCTCCTCAGAAGCTTTTTTCCTCTGATTTTCTGCAACGTTAAAGGAGAGGTCAAAATATCCCACAAAGTGTCAGCCAGTCATTCAGTCAGTCAGAGTTTTTGCTTCTCTTTGCTGGTGCAGTTTTCTTGTATTATGCACATAGCATTAATATTTTTGGGACTGTCTTTCTTCTCATCCTCTTAGAGCGTATCTTCATTCTGTTTGTGACTATAAGCACAAAGAGTTCAGTTGACTGACACAAGCGCTGTGAATCATCTTTACAACAGCAGCTGAACAATGAGTCATCAAAAGTTGAAACCTAATTAGACAAGTGTCCGCATGGCTCCAAAGATAGACGTGTATGTTGGTTTGACAGTCTGCCAAATTATAACTATGCTCCTCAAAGCACTCTCTTGTGCCAACATTTTTTTTACTCCTTTAAACATCTTCACATTTATTCAGTAGATTTTAAATATGTCACAGATAATCTTGATCCCGTGGGGATGATGTTTTTCAAGCCCAACACATTGAGTGCACATAAATAAGGAGCATCCTTGCTAATAGCTATAAAGGTTCCCATCAGTCACATGAGCTGAGCTGAGCTTCTGATTGGACAAACTTGTGATCCTAATGTCTTTTAAACCACTGAGTTATAAAAAAATTCAACCCCCGTACCGCTTGTGCTGGTAGCAAAATTAGCAAGCTTTTTTTTTTTTAAACCAGGGTGTAAATATGTTTTTGTTAATGCTGTAAAAGTCTATTTTTTTGTCTTGATGTGTTTGTGACTTCCAGTCTTTCTGCAGCCAGCCTCCAGCAGATTCTCCATGAACAGCAACTTTTAGCAGTTGTCTGTGTGTACATGCAGTAAAGAGAATCAGACTTCTGTCTGAGAACGTCTCCCTCTGCTTCAATAGGTGGCGCTGTGTCCTTTATTGATGAGTGAAGCTGCGTGTGTATCAAACTAGTTTCTGTTCACCTGAAGAGAAAACAACATTCTAACCACGATGGCTGAGATGGATGCAGCTGTAGCTCTTCATGTTTTTATTGATGTGTGTGTCATGGTGTGTGTTTGTTGTGTTGGAGCCACAGACTGTATGCTTTATAAGCATGTACGAAAAATAATGAACATATGAGATAACTGCAGATAAAGACAGGTCATATTATTTTTGGCGGCTCTTCAGGTGAGGCTGAACATGCAGTTTTGAGGCCCCATTGGGCTTGGGGGGGCTTGTGTATTTGCATCGTTCGCATATAGCAAGAAACGGCCCTGAATTATCCTGATTACTAAATAGAGACTGGAAGGCCGGGGGTTGGGCTCAATACAAACTGTTTTATTGCATGGTAGCTCATAAACTTTATATGACAGAGTGTTAAACTTTATATGGAATGTTATTTGGATGTGGGCTTCATTTCGCACATTTTGAGCAAGCTGTGTGCTGCAGAATGTGATTCTACCCTCAGAGGCAAGCCAGAGGACGTTGTGCAGCTTTTCAAACACAGATGTCAGTAAATTTGAGTAAATTACAGACTCTGCCTGTTCGTGCCCAACACGGACATCAGAGGGTAATTCACAAACTACCAGAGGCTTCCAGGCAACGCTAATCATGACTGCGTGGTGCTCGAGATGTAAATATCCTCAGAGATAAAACAGCAGCTGATGTATCTTTGTCTTTGTGTCTGTCTCTGCACAGGGAAGGAAGGAGCAGTAAATGAAGACTGTGCTACTGTTGGCCAACCCTGACAGTTTACACCCCCGCTCATTTATGGAGGCGCCACATTAATTCAATACACTGTAATAGTCACACTTCACACAACACACACACACACACACTTCCATGCACCCACAGGGCACTGCCTTAATTTAATCAGGCAGCAGTCACACACACACACACCCCAACATAGATTTTGGAAATTCAAACCATTCTCATAATCAAACATGCAGTAACACACAGACACACAGCTGAGCCTCTGCCCACACACACACACACACACACACACACACACACACACACATATTTTTTACAGAGCACAAGTGTGCCCGACATATGTGAATAAGCCTCATATGAACCAAATCATTTCACCCCCTCTCCCATCAAAGTAGCACCAAACTGGTAAATAGGACAGGAGACAAAGCAGGGCTATGCTGGAGGCTAAAACAAACGCACACAGTCATCGGGCAAGAAGCCACAAACAGGCACATTTAAAAAACAAGCTAAAAACCTTCTAAAGTTGACTTACTACATTCTTCAGTCATGAAAACAACAACAGGAAGTGTTTCCTGACCAGCCGTGCGTCCCCATGAAAAATGAATGATGATGGATGTTTATGATTAATCCAAAAGGATGGATAACTCGCTCCAGCTGCTTCAGGGCTTTTCCTATAAATTGCTTATTTTTGTTTTAGCATATAGATAATGTTTTGTCTCACTTTGTCTCCTTTTGTTGTTTTGTTTGTGTGTGTGTGTGTGTGTGTGTGTGTGTGTGTGAGTAAACACTGAGCACATGTGACACAGCGGGGGCAGAGTCCCTGGCCTCCTGGTCTCTGCCATTATAACAGAGAACACCAAGGCCAGCTCCTGATTTAATCATCAGCTGTCATAAATGTTTCAGAGACGTGAGAGGAGATGGAGGGACCGCCAGCAGCTCTCAGGGAGTGGGGGGAGGGGTTGTTTTGGTGGGTGAGAGGGAAAAGCAAATATCAAAACAGCTCGCTGATTGAGAAAAGAGAAAGCTACACCTCGTGTGTTGTGAGTGTAAGTGTTGAGTTGGAGGTGCTCTGCCACAGACGTTTCACTTGATCAAAACTGAACAGCAACGTGTAGTCAGGCTACATAGCATGTTTGCATGAGAGCTGCAGTTAAGAACACGCTTCAGAGCAAGTCTTCATGAGTCCTTGTCCCATCTCCTGTCACTTCTTCAAAGCTCATGAAAAGTGTCCTGAAAAGCTCGTCTTATAGGAGTCATTACAAAATGCTGTTATTCATGTATCAGTGCAGTGTACAGCTGATTAGAAACAGCAGGACTGCATTTAAAAATATACTGCTTTGAAACTGACTGACGAGCTATAAAAGCACATGGTTTGCCCACAGTGTAGGTTCACTCTGCCAGAAACAAAGACAACACCCCTAACATTAATAAACACCTCTTACCCAGCTGTGTTTAAGACTTCATTCTGTTTGATCAAAACCAGAGAGACTCCAGGATCACACACGCTGTACCAAACCAATCTGTGCTTAAAGTGGCCCCAGCTAGATTATATCCCGGGTATACTTTGGCCTGGGCCACCTCATACCCCCTTTATACCCCCCCCACATTATGTCGGTAGTGATGAGTGACTTTTGCTCTGTGGCAATGCTGAATCAAGAGCTGGTGATACAGTTAGTCTTCCATGGTTCAACATAAAGTAAATATGTTATGAAGATTTCAGATTTCAGTATGAAGATATTCATATCATAATTATCTCACACACACACATGCAATAACTGTTTTTATCTGAAGTGTACTCAGTTCCTGTGGAGTTAAACAGGTTAATCTAGATATCAAATGGTAACTGCTGTTAGCTGTCCACAGGTTCAAATCAAAGGGATGTGTCATGTGAAGATGACTGATTATTGCAGTTAAAGTAGATCCCAGTAGCACCTGGAGCAGTTTTCAATTTATAAAAACATCTATTCTTCAAACAAAAAATTGACATGCCAATCCAAATTGCTAATTTTGTATGAATAAAAAAAAGATTTGAGCAGTTCTTAAACCATTCAAGTTTTTACTTTTTGCTAGTTTTGTGCAACAAGTTTGGCTATGTTCAGATTTGAACAGGACAGTAAGAAGAAGAAGAAGCTGGAGACCCGCCTCTTCTCCTCATCCAAACTCAAACAAAGCTAGGCTGAGTCGTCCTGTTATGATGAGTTTGCACTTTTTACTTCAGTAGACTACTTCACTTCCTGCCCTTGTGTTTTCCAGCCTTTGTGATTGTGAGCCCCGTCCCTCATTGTTTCCACCTGTGCCCCACTACCTCTTGTATAAAAGTCGGTCTCCCTTTGTCTTGTGCCAGATCCTTGTGTCTAATGAGCCAGTTTTCTCTATGTTCCTTGTGTCCTGCTTTTCAAGTTTGTACTGCTTTTTTCTGTTTGACTTTGGAAAGCTTCTTCAGATTGAGATTTTGGTTTTTTTTGCTCTTTTGATATTCTGTTTTTTTCCAGCATTACTGCGATTTTTAGTTCCCCCCTTTTTCTAGTTGCTCCTGCAAGGCTGTGATTTTGTGTTTATAACTTTAAGGGACGAATTCTCATGAAAGAGTTTTTTGTTTGCCCCTCAAGTTGTGCGTTTGAGTCTTTTTTTTCCGATCTTGTCAGAGTCCAGCACTTTTAAAATGGCCCCTGTCAAAGGGTTTCTAAACTGAATCAGAAACAAAAGGGTGATGTCACAGAAACTACATTCATGTCTTAAACAGTCAATAGTTTAAACAGAGGAAGCTTAGTTAAAGAGAGTCCAAGCAAACCAAAGAAAACAGACCTGAAGCAACCACAAACCATGGAATGGGCTTTACAGGACCAGTGGTGTTCATGAGTACTGTACCTAAGAATATCTGCACTTTACATGAGTATTATTTTTGAGAATATTTTTCACTCTTACTCCTCTACATTTGAATGAAAAAAAAATGTACTTTTTGCTCCTCTACATTTCCATCAATGCCCTCATTGCTTCCTGTTTTTGCTTTAAAGCCAGCTCATCAGTTTTCTTTTTTTTACCAAGTTTGTTTAAGTGGCGCTGCCATACTTATGTCTTCATGATTGGACATGAAGCCAATACAACGTCAAACATCACTCAGATCAGGCAGCTCATTCAGTGTTAGTGTTGATGTCCACAGCAGGGAAGGCTGATGATTCTCCACTCCAGCCCTCACAGCTTCATCTTTAGCTCATGTTTGAAGTTTTTGAAAAGAAGGCTGATTTTATCATTATATCCATGTTTAAAATATGGAAAAGCATAATATCCCCTCTTTAAGAAACATCGGTCTTAGAGGTAAGGAACCCAGGCTTTATATTTATGACAGCCATGACGTTCACCTTCCTGTACTGAAACTGTAAGTCTGCGTACCCTAGTTCATTGTATCAACCATACAGTTGCAAAAAGATGCAAAATTTCAGGTAAATTTCAAGTTTCCTGTAAATTTCCATCAGAGTTTTAACTCAAGAATGTTAGAAATTTTCAGGATTTGTTGCCGTCGACTTAAATGATTGTTTTTTTTTATTTTGTTTATCAATTTGACTGTGGTTTACAAAAACAACTTGGTTGAAACAGCATGACTGAATGCAAATTTAACTGTGTCCCATGAATCACATGTGCAAACAATTCCAAGCACATTTGAATAAGTTTTGATGACTGTACTGAGGGTAAACATATCTGATGGTATGCTAATGACAAATGACAAATTTAAGTTAAACTAAGAAATAATCATCAAAATGTGGATCATTTTTTGAGACTAGCTAGCCAGTTAGCTAGCCAGTCTTCTGTTAGCTTAGACTGATTAAACTACTAACTGAAATAATTAGCATTGTAGTGAGCTAACATTGGACAATTAATTAATTATTGGACAAAATTAAAATGATATCAAGCAAACTTAACTTTTTGAAACTTGCAATGAATTATGTTGACTAATCTAGCTAGCCAGAAAGACAAATATTGCTCAGTTCCTGATTTTAAGTTAAATACATAGCCTATGTTAGGGTGACCAGCTGTCCTCTTTTGCCTGGACACACGCTCTCCTTTTTGGTCATAAAATTATGTCCAGAAAGATTTTTTGTAATTCCTTAAAATTTCTGGGTTTTACTCATCTTGTTCTGCAGACTATTAATATTTATAATAATGTGCTGTACTGGACCACAGGAATTATCTTGATGTACCTCCATGTCAGGCTGCATGTGTCATGACATGAAAGACCATGAGACCCAGGCCACTCCTCCTCTCAAACAGATCAAAACAGAAAACATGCTCTGACTGCCTGGGCTGCACTCTCAGACAGAAAAATGATGAAGTATCAAGCCCCGTTTCCACCAAGCGGTTCAGTTCAGTTCGTCTCAGTAAGGCACACGTTTTGCAGCGTTTCCATTGACTAAAACTGGGACAGGTCCCAAAATAACTGAACTGTAAATGCATCTTTACAGACGAACTGCAGAAAAAAAGTTCCCTTCTTTTCGTCGTGGTCGTGACCAGTGGGACGCAATGTGTACTGTCTGCAAAGATAAGCACTTTTTTTCTACGGGCATTTTTTATGTTTATTATTTTTATTTATTTATTCAAACAGAAAAGGAATGTTTTTAATAAGTGTATGGTTTATAAAGGTACTTGGTCATCTTTGAGTGTCTGCAGGTATTCTTGCAGTATATCCAAGACGCTGGCCAGGGTGTTCTCTTTTGGGGGTCTTCAGAATATGGTCACTAGCCTTTGTTGCTAGCTTGCTAGCTTGGTTTATGAATCTGTTTATCTATAAAAAAAAAGTGGATAGTGGACTGCTTATTTGGCTAATCATTTATTGTTTAGCTGACTGTTGTGCATTGCATTGAAACTTGTTCTCTTATTCTTGAAAAAAAAAAAAGACATGTGCACCATCTGAAATATGGAGATATTTCACAGCAGCCACTGTATAAAGTAAGGCTGTTTACTTGTGCAGCTACTGCTCAAAGCTATGTGCTGAAAATGCCACAAAGATGTAGGAGACTTTTTTTTCCAGGCGCTGAGGGGACATGAGGAATATGTCTAGGCTCCTGTAAATACCTGAATCTTTTTTCCATTTTCCACCATTCATAGTTTTTGTTGTTTTGTGAAAGAAAACATTAAAGTTCTACAGTTCTAAAAACTGATGGGTGTCATTTATAAATGTTGTTTCAGGCGTATTTGCATGTATATTTGCTTATGAAATTTTTTTATGCGTATATTTATGACAGTCAGACTCATTTAGGGAAAGAAAACCCCACAAACTCCCTGAAAATTCATTCATAATGTCATTTAAAGATATTACATAAGACATGTTTGCATGCATGTCTGCTACAACAAACCAAAATGTTTAAAATTTACACATGTATACGACCAGGTAAATACTGTTAATATGAATGCCTGTAAATTCCCAGAATTTTGCAACTCTAATTAACAGAGCTGTATTTTTGTTGAAAAAGAAGTTGATTTTCCACATGTAATAAAAACTCTTGAATGTATCTGTGACTGCAGTGAAACCTCAGAGCAGAGCTATAATAGAGGTGTTTCATCTGTTTGCTGTCATTCTGTCTCTACTTGGCATCTCAAACCTGACACAGTAGGCGTGGATTTAACTGTAGTCAATGTGTTGTGGTCGGATATGTTTGTTTTACAAAAGCAGCCCAGGTCAGGTCATGGGAGAAGGCCATCACCACCTTGTCTCTGATGGATAATCAATAGAGATCCCAAGAGCTCAGCAGTTCACTGACTTACCCTCTCCTGTCTTTATTTTCTTGCCCCTAATTCAAATTTTCACCCTTAGTTTAAAGTCCCCTCACTGTATAAATTAATGCTTGTAGTTAACAGGACACATAAATCCTGTCATGCAGCTCCAAGGTTAGGAAACAGCTTGTCTAACACTTCAAGCTAAACTCAAGAATGGAGCACCACCTGCTGGCTGCTTTACAAACTGCATGCTGTAGCTCTTTTTTTATGGTAAAAATCTAATCTTTATTTAAAGTTTTAAATTTCTTTTTTCCCCCAAAAAAAGATGAGTAAACACAAAGAAAAGGTTATAAGTTAAAGTGCAAGAAGAGATGAAGACGTGATACACCTGTCATAAACTAAGAGAGCAAAATCAAACAGGAATATACAACCAAAACTCTTTTCAGAAAACATTTGAGTTCAGTAAAAAGGATGATAAATACACTAGCAGCTACTGCACACACAGGGATTGAAGCCACATACTCATCATATAACATGTCATACAAATGCTGTAGCTGTACAGTGCTGACTGTGGCACTGCTGCACTTCAGAGGTAATTAGCTAACTGGCAGACCTCACAAGGCTTAATGCAGAGGGAGTTTGCTGAATAGAGCTAAACTGTTTTAGAGTGAGGAGTAGGGATTAAAAATAAACAGAGAGAGAGAGAGAGGGAGAAGGGGAAACTGCTCATGTACGCTGAAATAAAAGCTCAAATATGTTTCAGAGAAAAAAAGGAGTTAGGGCGCAAGAGGTTAAAGTTGTAAATTAACTGATTACTTTGCATCATATATGACAGGACTGACACGGTCACAGTAGACTTACCTGAACGTATTCAGCCTGGCTCCCTGCTGGCTCCATGTGACTACAGGAACAGAAAAAAGAGAAAGAGGAGATGAAAGAGGAGCATGTTTACCATTTTAATAAAAGAAAAAGAGGCTTTAAAGCTCGACTGAAAGTCCTCTTGTGTTTGATGTGCTAACAGGGCCTTATGATAGGCCCTGGCGACCCGTCGAGGGTCCAAGACCCCAGGATGGAAAAGCGGTAAAAGATAATGGATGCATGGATAGCCGTGGTAACAGGTGCACTGCATGCACAGAGAGGAAAAATGCTCCTGAATTCCCATGACTCATTTCTGCAGCAGCCTCCTCTGTGAGTAAAATGTTGTTGCTGCAATCGAGCTTCATGGAAAACAGACAGATAACAAACCCCAGCGAGCGTCTCAGGTTGCTGAATATGAAACTGGCCTCTCAAATCTCCCGGGTGCCATAACTCACACTTTCACTCCTGATGGATCCGGATCATGTGTCAGAAACTCCTGCTGTGCTGTAGTCTTGGGAGCCATATAGAGCTGTGCAGCTTTGTGATACAGCGCAGGCGTGAGCTAAAGGGGGCGATTACACCCCCAGACAAGTTAAAAGATCAATCATCCCAGATCCCAACTGCATGATGGGTCTCACAGGGCCTACAGCAAAGTCTTGTTACACATGACCACAAAGAGGCTGGATCAAAGGGTGCCAACATGGCAGTCAGCGGGCTGGGGAATGTTAATAGGTCCCACAAGAGGAGCATTACAATCCCCTCCCAAGCTGAGACCGAGCTGGTAGTTTGAAAAGAAAAAAAGAAAAAGGTTCTGCAGATGTGCCTCCATAATTTACAGCAATAACATCAGCATTTATCCAAAACAGAGAGTGACCGTACTAATCCTATACTAGGCTTTGAAAAAGCACCAGATGAAGACTGAAAAAAGGTCCTGCAGTTCTACAGTGGAGCTGAAGTCAGTGTCACGTATTTGTTTTACCTAATTTATGCTCTGAAATATGAGATAACAATGGACTGTTCTTTCATTGCAGATTTGGGTAGATTTTTAGATGCAAATACAGCTGCCCACCTTATTACTGTCATACAAAGCCTAACTCAAATCTCATTTAACAACTAAATACAAAACATACTTATCACATAACAAAAGTATTTCATCAGATACTAAAGTGTACTTCAAAAAAAGGAGGAAAACAATATGACCAGATGGTTTACAATTAGTATACAGTTGTTGTTCACAAACATTAAAGAGGGGTATTGGGCTTTTTTCCTCTATACTGTTCCTTTGGTTCTCCTGTAGTAGATTTACATTATTTACTGTTTTTTTTTTTTTTTTTAAATAAATAAATATTTAAATAAATAAACTCCTCCTGTTTTTTAAGGCTCCCCGCCTCAAGCCCCCTTGCCTCTGATTGGCCAGTGGAGGCCTGTCGAGAGCAGAACTACAGGCAGACCTTGGTGTTTGAGACCCGTCCATCCATGTCATGAACAAGTTAGGAGTTCCTCATTTCAGCAAGTCTGCTGAAGATCTTGTGAGGATCTTGTGTTAGTTTAAGAAAGGTTGTGATCAGTTTACAGACAGATTCAGGGATTTCTACGACATGTAAACATGAAGTGGTTTGAAAATCTTCACACGTTTGGTATGGACACCGAGGACTGTTACTTCATAGCCATGTTTAATATATGGAAAAGCATGGTACACCCCTCTTTAAAGTGGATTTTTAGACTCAGATTAAACCAATGAAACATAAATCATAAGGGCAAGAGAAATCTTGTGCAGGTGTTATTCGATTCTGACAGGTTACAACAATAAGAAAATAATAAACAATACGTTTTCATGGTAACTTCTTCATTTATTCGTCTGTAAAATAAAATCTCAGCTGTAGATGATTTTCTGTCCATCTATCGTGTGACAAACAAGCACATCATGCTTTGCTCTTTGAGGGACGATGAGGCTACAGAACAAAGCCACAGTTTTTAAGGGTCTGACTGTCTCTAAAACACCATGACAGCTCTTCTTGTCCGGTTCAAGACTTACCAGCCACCCAAGGCACCATCAAAACTGTTCGAGGAGAAACTGAAATTGGTTTTCAAGCACAGAAGTGAAGAGCAGCACTTTGGACGGATCGAGAGGAGGAGGGGATGGACGTGGAGTGTGAGGGCTGCAGGACCTGTGATTCGGAGCTGAACAGACGGGCAGAGAGCAGAGACAGCTCTTTGATGCGAGCAGACCGGACCTGCTCTACAACATACTGTCAGATTTCCCACGGTCCCTGAGCTGAACTAATGGGCTGATGCTGCACGCTCACACATGCCTGCACACGCGCATGCACGTACTTATGCACAGCGAATCCGCCTGTAACAGGATACATGCACTCTGCTATCATGCATGTGGGATACTGGAGGCTGAGACCTTGACATGTCATGGGAAAACAGCGAGTAAAAGCAATCTGCTCGGCTGGGAGGAGGAGGAGGAGGAGGAGGGGGGACACATTCCCCTCATTCTCTTAAAAAAAGTTTTTACTTTCTTGATAAACTAACTTCAAAGTTATGAAAGGCGCACAAACAGCACTCAGAAGCCTTATTAAATCCGTTCCCTGTGTCAGAACAGATCAATGCATGATAAAATAACAACACATCCACAGTTTTCCAGACCCTTCCGATCGATAAAAGTAAATCAATGTTCAGCAGCCGCTAAAAGATTATGAATCCTGCTATCTCACCTCACACTCATCGGCTCAGAAAAGTCCTGTCCACGGTAAGACCGGCACTAAGTGTGACCGTAGACCGTTAAACATCCATGGTGTCAGCTCTAGTAGTGAGACTTCAAAACCCTGACCCTTACTCACAGGCAGGGGTGTGTAGAGGGGGCGGAAAGGGGTGCCCCGTCCCTTGAAATCTAATTGGCTATCTGAGGTGTCACCCTAAAATTCTAAACTATGATTGGCTGTTTACCTTAAATTGCAATCAGTAATTGAGACTTTTTTGTACACATCCAACCAAATCAACAGTGATGTTTTTTTTCTTTCATGTAAATGGAAGAAAATTTTTAAATTAAAATTGTCTTTTTAATAAGTGCTGCTTACAGGAAGTGGACCAAAGGACGGGCATAAGGAAGCACTTATCCCCTCTGATGTGATCCTATGTGCGTGTTGGTGTGCGAAAGTAAGAGTATTATATTTGTCATTTTCATGACTAGTAAAAAAAAACCCTCATCCTGTAGTTATGTTAAGGTAGAAACCAGTGGCGGCTGCTGGTCAGTCAAGGAGGGGAAGCTCAATTTTTTTCTGGCCTACATCATAAATTTGTTTACTTATTTAAACGTAAATTTTAAACACAACGCTCGTCGTTTTTAAGAAAGGTAAACTCGCTGGGGATCGATAAAGCCTCCGGATCAGTCCAGAACAACTGAATGTAGAAGTTAGAAAGTCTCCGGTAGAGAGTTTTACTTCAAGATCGCTGATTGGCTCATTTCACTGTCAATCAAAAAGTGATTCGGCCTCAGAAAGATCATCCAATCATCATGCAGAAGCTGAGCGTCCGGGCCAGCCCACTGCCTCATAGACCCCCAGAGACGCTGAGCGTCCGATGGGCGGGACAAAGCCCAGCGTTTATCCAATGACCGTCCAGTTTCCACAGTGGAACAACCCACTCTACCCTACACTGTTGAAGTCTGAAGACGCTCAGCGTCCGACTGTGTTGAAGCGCTGAGACGCTGCGGGGATGAATGAGAAGGAAGTGGCACCAGTTACCTGTGATAAGTAGCTGATTCTGAACAAAAGATGAAGGTATGCAAGCGCATATTTAGGCAATGAAATGTACACACAGCAGGACATATCAACACTTTTTGGGGGGGACATTTTAGGGGAACCTGAGCTTCCCTTGCAGTCTTAGAGCAATCGCCACTGGTAGAAACAAATAATTCACTTAATGCCTTTGTTTTGATGCTGAGACTCAACTCCAGACCAGGCTCAAAGTTCAGTTAGCAAAGGACGAGCATTTAAAGCGTTACTGTCCCGATTTGTTGTGCTCATTCAAACAGTTTCCATCTAAGACGTTTAAGAAACACTGAAACAGAAAAATCACCTGCTCATGTTGTCAGATTTTGCATCTCCCTGGATCTGCCCTGCACTCTTTGCCTCCTCCTCTGGTTCAGGCACTGGTCTGGACTCTGATCCATCTCTACCGTCTGTCTGGCTTTGATTTTTCTCCTGGTTGAGCAGAGGTGATGAAGACCCCACAGGTTTCACTTCAGGACCTGTCTGGATGGTGTCTTGCTCTTTGGCCGTCTCTGGTTGCAGTGTAGCATTTGATCCACTAGATGGAGACAGATCTTTCTTCTCAGCTCCGGGCCATGAGATAATGTTTGGGATGTGAGGTTCACTCAGAGTTTCAGGCTTGGGGTGAGGCTCAGGAGAGATGTGATGGCTGAGTTCTGAGTTAGCTTGAGCCTCTCTGAGTGAGTTTGCTGCTATTCCAGGTTTCTGTTTCTCTTGAGCCGTCGTGGGCCGTTGGCTGTGACTTTTGCTGATGCTGCTCTTGTCTTTACTCTTCTTACTGCTGCTGCCTTCTAGAAAAGACGAGATAAAACATGTTTTGTCTTTGTAGAAATTTTCACTCTATGTTAAGTCAAAGGATCTTCTGCTGAGTTACCTTTACCACTCTTGTCTTTCCTCTTCATCAGGAGCCGCGGCAGCGTGCCCATGTGTGTGTAGCTCTCACTGGAGCGGACATAACTGGCTGTGCGAGGACGCATCCCATCCATGTCATCCACTGTCGTCTCAACAAGGGGAGCCAACGTTGTTGTGGGGCCATCTTCAGCTCCTGCTTCTGCTCCGGACTTTGACTGAGAGGACTTTGAGTCTGACTTCTCAGTAGAGCGGCGGAAAGTGAGGCTGGTGAGGCTGCCAAACCACTTGAAACCTTGGAGAGGGAAGCAGTGAATAAAGAAGAAATTGTGTTTGACCACATGTCCATATAAATCAATGAATAAATCAATCTCTAGTCCTTGTTCTCTCATCTCTTCACCACTTTCCTGTGTCTCTACTTCTGAACCAAAACCGTTTCTTGAACCAGGCTGTAAACATGTTTTTTTTTTTTTTTTTTTTTTTTTTTTTGTGTGTGTGTGTGTGTGTGTGTGTGTGTGTGTGTGTGTGTGTGTGTGTGTGTGTGTGTGTGTGTGTGTGTGTTTTTCTGCTGCTCTCCAGTAGCCAGAGACTACAAGGTATCTCCTCTGATCTAATCAGGTAAGGATTATGGTCACACCAAGTTGGAGTTGTATAACATAAACATTACAGATGATCAGATATGATGCTGTGTGGGTGGAATCCTGGGGACTGCTGAGTCCTCTGTGGGAGTGAGGGAAGCCAGCTGAGTGTAGACGCTCGCACAACAGACGCAGACATAATAGTGTCAATAAAAGCAAAGTGTAAAATTAGATGGACCTAGAGGACCAACTTACTGCAACAGTATGAGTCCTGTTAAAAACATCAACAGCATGAGTAAAAGGACTGTTTACATGACAACGTTTGGCTGGAAAACACAAATAACAGGGAAAAAAATCTGATACACAGAAACACAACAATACTTTTGCGTTTCACCCTAAAATAGTTCATTTTATATTCATTTATTTTATTTACACTAACATTAATAAAATTACTTATTTAAATGTTTAACATAAAAATATGTATGATGTTTACTGGAAATGTGGGGAACAAGCGTTACGCTACACGTCTCTGCTTTAGGGGTGCTGAAAAAAGACTGCCTCTAAAGCAGAGAGGAATAGCCAATAAGGGACTGTTTCTGGGGCAAGATACGCACCTAGCAATGTTAATTTGGCCAATCAGCAATGCCTTTAGTAGTTTGATAATCCCCGGCGGGGTAGAATAAAACATTTTTAAAAACATTTTTCAGTGAATATATTTATCATGCTGATGAAATGATACATTCAGCAGTAAAGTAAAGTCTAATCAAACAATTTTAACTAAATAGAAGATGTAAACACTTTGCTTTGGTTCCAGTATTTGCAGTGCATGTTTGCCCGTGTGAGTTTCAGGAGTTTTCCAGTGGTCAGACTTTGGACTGTGTTTGTTGGTGAATGGGATCTGTTTGTGTATGCTGTCAGTTATATGGCTGCACTCCTCACACTTCAGGAACAGAGTGGTTAAATATGTGATTTGTTGTCATGTGTGGGCTGCCTCACTCGTTTAAAGTCAT
Organism: Labroides dimidiatus; assembly: GCA_030710495.1. NCBI lineage: Eukaryota > Metazoa > Chordata > Actinopteri > Labriformes > Labridae > Labroides > Labroides dimidiatus. The sequence continues at coordinate 4,997,136 of CM061157.1, forward strand.
TGTAATAAGATCTGTAAGATCTGGCTTCATTACTTCATGGACACACTGTTACATTCTGCTTACTGCGACGTTTCACTGCCACAAAACTCAAACACCTTATAAATAAGACACCTACAAATGTATATTCTGGCTCAGAGAATGTTATAAACACACACACACACACACACACACACACACACACACACACACACACACACACACACACACACATGCCTACTCACCCAGTTTTCGTAGGCTCATGTTGCAGCTGTAGCACTGATGTGGAAACGACTTCAGGTGACTAACAGAAGAATCATCTGTGAGGAGACAGAATGTAGAGCTGGATAAGGAGGATCACTTCTGAAGATGAGAAACCTTAAACGACTGTTCCTCTCCGTGGTTCCTGATGCTGCACGGAGGTGTGACAGAGACACACAGACCAGAGACCAGCCACAGAAGCAGGGCAGAGCGTGACACTTCCTGTGTGAAGCTGAGACGACTGATGGTAAGAGGAAATGAAAATATGAGACGAGATGACAGGGGCTGAAAGGGTGAGACATGATTATATCAAACATGAGCGTGGCCTCGAGCAGGAAGTGCTGATGGGAAAGATGACGGTGAGCAGGACAGCTGTAATCAGAAGTGCTGAGTGGTGCCTTTTGTCCTGTAGAAATATAAAAGCTGGTCATAAAATCACCTTTGATCTCATCGATGCAATTTACAGAGACGGTTAATATTTGATTAAAGCAGAGATAGTTCATCTCTTATAATGCTGCTGCACACACTCATAATGTATAAAATATTTTTGCTGTAGAATACAGAGCCCTTTCTGATGTAATTTGATAAGATATTGATAGAGTGTAGAAATGTTGGTCTCAATTAAACAAAGATCATCCTTTATTTAAACTGACCTGATTATTTATTTATTTATTTATTTATTTATTTATTTATTTATTTATTTATTTATTTATGTATGTATGTATGTATGTATGTATGTATGTATGTATGTATGTATGTATGTATGTATGTATGTATGTATGTATTTATTTATTTATTTATTTATTTATTTATTTATTTATTTATTTATTTATTTATTTTTTACCTCAGACTACTACTTTGCATCCAAAAATGATGATTTGAAGTAGGCATTTGTGATCATGGGAAGTTTAAAGCGGGGGTATTCTGCTGGACTATGTTTCAAACATGGCTTTAAAATAATATTACTGGATGTTGGTCCTAAAAACATGCACAGATTTTCAAACTGCTGCAGATTCATAGGTCGGCACAGATAGCATTAGATCTTATGAGACTTGCTGAAATGATGAGGACATCCGATAAAGATCTCCTATCTGGTTCATGACACTTTGGAGGAGAGGGCCTTAAACACTAAGGTCTGCCTATAGCTCTGCCCTCGACAGGACTTCTGAGTTCTGGCCAATCAGGTGGAAGGGTGTTTGTGGGGCAGGGAGCATTTCAGACATCAAACTACAGGCCTATAACCTGCCTCAGCACCACATTGAAGCTCCTATCAGCATCATAGCAGCTAAGATAAATGGACACATGGATCAGTACATGAGCAGTGCACAGAGGGGACTTGGCAATAACACCAGAGGAGCCAAGCACCAACTACTGGTGGACAGGGCAGTCTCCTGAGATTGCAAGTCCAGAAACACCAACTTGTGCACCGTCTGGATTGACAACAAGAAGGCCTATGACTCAATGCCGCATACATGGATACTGGTGGCTCTGAAGCTGTATAAGTTCAGGGTTCGGGTTAGGGTTAGGGTTAGGGTTAGGGTTACTGCAAACCTTCCTGCACAACTCAATGGGACTTTGGAAGACAACTCTGGAAGCCAACTTGAAGCCAGTGGCACAGGTGAGCATCAAACACGGCATATACCAAGGAGATGCTCTGTCCCCACTGCTGTTCTGCATAGGCCTGAACCCCCTCAGTGAGATCATCACCAAGAGTGGCTACAGATACCGGTTCAAGAGTGGGACAACCATCAGCCACCTCCTCTACACTGATGACATCAAGCTATACGCCAAGAGTGACATCGACTCCCTGATCCACCTAACTCGGATCTACAGCAGCAACATTGGACTGTCATTTGGAATAGATAAGTGTTATTAGTAAAATACACTGTAAATAGACCGCAACACAAAGGAAATGTTTCCAGAGGACATTTAAAAGTGATGCACATGAAACGCTTGTTGTCGACACAGATTCTGAGTCACAGCCCTGTTAAAGTTCTCTTTCTGTCAGTGTTGTTGAAAAATGAGATAAAAGTGTTTTGATTTATTCTAACATCGTGATCACAGATATTGGCATATTGGCTAATACTGGAGGTGTGCGTCACTTTTAAGTGTCCTCTGGAAACTCTTCCGTTGTGTTGTGGTCTTTGCAGTGTGTTTTTCTAAATGCTGAGTGTGTGTTTGTCAAATTGATGAAGGTGTTTTCTTAATTTGTTTGTGTTTTGTCTCTCTGCAGACAGCTACTCTGTTTTTACCTGTCAATCAGGTCAGCCAGTCCTTATAAGGGCAAAACTCTTTAAGTTTAATAACTTTGAAAACAAAGAGCTAAGAAAAAAAATGCAGAAATGAGGTACTGAGACCAAACTGTTTCTTCTTCTTCTTCTTTTTAAAACCAGGCTGTAAAGACTAGCTTCTATAAATGTGTGTGTGTGTGTGTGTGTGTGTGTGTGTGTGTGTGTGTGTGTGTGTGTGTGTGTGTATGTGTGTGTGTGTGTGTGTGTGTGTGTGTGTGTGTGTGTGTGTGTGTGTGTGTGTGTGTGTGTATGTATGTGTGTGTGTATGTGTGTGTGTATGTGTGTGTGTGTGTGTGTGTGGCTTCTGCTATTTCTGCAGCCAGCCTCAAGCTTGATGCAGTTTTTAACACTTCCACATGGGCTTCATATTTTTAGACCGGAACTTGATGCTTGGTTCCCACCAATCAGACATTTATTAATCCCAGAAGTTGATGACTTCGACTTTTGGCTGTGCACATTTAGACCATTTGTTTTTGGTGAGGTCTTGTTGAGCTTTCTCTTCACACATTACATTACTGATTTAGATTTTTAGACTTGTCATGGAACGCCATCAAAAACCTTAAATTTATGTGTTTAAAATGATTGTTAATTGTCTTTTGTTTAACTTTATGTTTTGTTTACTTTTTTTAGGAAGCTGAATTTAGTGATTAGCACCTAAACTCAAGGACTGCATACAGAACATCACTTCATTTCCCCTGTTGTGAGCTTTGTAGCCAAACACATTCCCATGACTGCTAGCATCACGGTACTGATTTCATGTCAGCAATGTTATAAACTAAACATGGGTTAAACTTACCCATAACACCTTGCAGATCCCTCAGGTGGGTTCACTCCACAGCAGAACAGATTCATGTGTTAATCTGAGGTTAACACTTGTGATTGTGGACTCTTGTGTCTATGTTTGCTTTATTTTCACTCTCCATTCCAGCTCTGCTAAAGCAAAATGCTGCAGGAGCTGCAAGGTTGTCAATCATGATTTCACATTCCCTCTTTATAAAAATTAAACAACTTATTAAAGCATAAATCACCCAAAAAAAAAACAAGCAACAAGACATAGACCAACTTAATAAGAATCAACTTTAATGACAGAAACTGTTTGAGAAACAGTGACTTCAATGACCTCTCTGTTAACATTACCAGAGTCAGTCAGCAGAGGGAGCTCTACATTTTTTGACTAAAAGTTTTTAAAGGCACATCCAAAGTACAGCTGCCCTCTTTAAATGAACGTATTTATCATGATGTGAAAATGTGAGAGTTAAAAAAAAAACACTTTAGAGGACACAAAATAAGATTAAAGTTATGAAATGGTTGAGAAAAGACAACAATTGATGCATTAAAATAATTCAAAATGTTGTATAAGAAATATTTTGGGATTAAAGGTCAAAATAGTCTGAATGTGAAAACCAATCTTGATCAAATCCAGATCCTGATCCTGCCATAAAATCATGCTGACATATTTGTCCCATATCGCCCCCTAATGGAGAACATTTAACTTGGTCAGAAGCAGAGTTTGCTGATGTTTATGCAGCAGGTAAAACTGACCACTTGTCACCTGGGATCAAGAGATACCTGAGGGACAGGTGAGCTTTAAGTTCATCAGTCTGTAAAGACGGCACAAGTACGTTTGACGCCACTTAATGACTGATTTCTTTCTTTCTTTTTTTGTTTTTTTTTCCAGAAATCACAACCCTTCAGCCAGTGCCACTGTCTTATGAAAACTCTGAACGTGCACTTAGAAACATCTTTCTAAATAAGAAAAGTGTAGATGTTTGGAAGGAAAACAATGGATAACACAAATCAGGTTGAAATATTGACGGGTCAGATGTTGAGAGGCTTTGTTTTTAGAGGATGGATGAGGGAACACTCTGTTTACCAGCTATAAAACAACATGAGTAATGTGTAAAGATCACAGATGAAGGCAGCACATTCTGTCTAACCTGTGCTTTATCTCATCCACTGTCGCAGGTGAACTATCTGTCATGACTTTGTGCACAATTCTTAATGCATCATCTTTTTATTTTATTTTTTCATATCTGAATAAATGAAATCTTTGGTTTTAAGTGTGAAGTTTTGAACATCAGATACGTTTCTGTGTGGTGTATTCTTGTCCACAGTGTTGAGCATGAATCAGATATTTATATTCTTTCAGTAGAGGCTTCTTCACTTCCTGTTTCCTTTTGCACGGGTGGCTTCTTTGTTGACAGGAAGTCATCTTTTGTCTCTGTGTGAAAACGGTGCCACAGCAGTGTTTGTGCATCATTATGAGGAGCATTATGTAAAGGAGCATTAGATTTAACCACAAACTATGATGAAATGATAGCACAATAATAGATTTCAAAAGTGATTCTGAGGGAGTCAACATGGTGTTCAAACATGAGTGAGCAAAATCACCCTGCAGAAGGCAGAGACGGGTTTAGGATCAGACTTCTAGGGGTGCTCAGCCTCTAGAGAGACTGTGATAGAGAGAGTTTCTTTGAACCAACCTGTGAACCAACTAAATACTTGAGCCATTCCACCCAATCAGTGACATTTGCATCCCCAGGTAATAAAATGTATACATGTATGATAAAATTAACTGTAAAACACATTTTTGTATGAAGCCAAGTGTCCTGCACATTGATCAGATTTCATATTTATTAATAAGAGATTTTAAAAGATTAACTTACTGGAAAAATTGCATTTGTAGTCCGTCCCCACTTCCTAAAATTAGACTTTAACGTGAACTATAATCATTTAAATCCTTCAGAAATGTAATTCTTTTTAACATATTTGTGTTTCTGCTTATTCCAACTAGTTAGAAGGTGTTGAATGTACTTATTAATGAGAAAATATGTAGATGAATAAAATAAATTTAAAGTAAAATTAAAGTAAAATTAAATTAAATTAAAATAAAATAAAATAAAATAAAATAAAATAAAATAAAATAAAATGTAAGTAAATTAAAGTAAAATAAAATTTAATAAAACATAACAAAACAAAATAGGGGGGGGGGGTACTCAGAAATAACAGTTGTGAGTTTCTCAAAGAAAGTCAGGAAGGGGTGCCAAACGGTTGAATCTATTTTCTGTTCTTTGTGTGTTGAGACAGATTTTCTCTGGATTTAAACAGTTTATTGTGTTTCTGAAGAAGTGCGAGAAAGAGGGAAGAGTGTGATTCCTCCACTTTGATAAAATGACGAGGCGAGCCTTCAAAGAGGAAAAAGCTCAAACTTTGACTTCTGCTTTTGGTAAATCACCATCTGGATATATGCCAAAGATGTCTGTCAAAGGGTTTGGTATAATTTGATGGTTAAAAATTTCAGAGATGGTTTGAAAATAAGATGTCCAACATTTAGTTACAGTGGGTCAGGACCAGCACATGTGTAGAAGTGAGCCATGTGCAGCTTTATATTTGTCACTAGTGGGGTCAACATCAGAGTATGTACAAGTTTATTTAGTTTTAAAACATGAACTTTTTTTTTACCATTTTCTTCTTTGTTTGTTTGTATTAACAAGCTGAATGGACAAAAAGAGACATTAGAAAAGAACAGAAACCTGTAACAATGTGAAGCTGTGGCAGCTCACAGAAAGCGTGGCTCATCCTCATGTTGGTCAAGGCTCTCTGTGGCAGGTTCAGCTGCTGAGGGAGCTGATGTGTAGCTGGAGCTCAGCTGCTTTGACTTAAAAAGGTAAACAAGGTACTGACTGAGTCTGAATACATCAGGTTGTTTGCGTTGGTAGATATCAGGACGTACTGTCAACACATACAACGTTTGTTGAGAGGAGGGGTCACAGCGAATATAAACCGTGTCCCCACTGAGTATGTTCTTGTGCTCATGCATGGAGTGTGATTAATGAAGTGTGACATTTAGCTATTCAGGTTTACTATTTCATCAATAGATCATATAAAAAAGTGTTTTTAAAATATAAGTTAGAAAAAGAAAATTATCTGGACGGGGGATTAAATTCTGGCATGTAAAATTAGCATTTAACTTATTGAACTGATGTATATTGTCACATTATTGAATTTATTAGTTACAATGGGTTAGAGAACAGACTTAACATAAAGTGTTGTGTTTACATTCTAGGGCTGAAAATGAGTCCCACTGCTGCCCTGGATAGAGGTGTGTGTGTGTGTGTGTGTGTGTGTGTGTGTGTGTGTGTGTGTGTGTGTGTGTGTGTGTGTGTGTGTGTGTGTGTGTGTGTTCTTCCAACACAGAGCTAGCTCTGAGTCATCCTGAGGTGTATATGGTTAGCGTGTTAACCAGAACTCAGGCTTGTAAGCAGGCTGAGAGATGTTGATTAATCTGACTCTTTTCTTGCCTCTGGTCTGTCTGAAGACAGGTTGTCGCCATCTGCTGGTGGTCAAGAGAAATGCAATCCAGAGCAGGAAGAAGTAAAACCAACCAATGCACCTGCAGTGTTACTACCCCTAACCAGGGAGGCTCTCATCAGTGCTCATGAGGGTGACTCCTCCACAGCAGAGGGTTTTGATGCTGTTCAGGATGGCAGTGTGGGTAACAAGAGACATTCTTTCCTGTTGGATGATGGTTTGTTAATGTGGAGGTGGGTGACATCAACATCAGTGTCACTGTGCCGATGTCACTACGCTCCTTCCACACTGGCCGCTGTCATGGTGATCCACTCTTCTTCGTCCCACCATGTATGACAGCATGTATCTTCAGTTACTGATTATTTGCACTCTCAGGCATGATTCAAGTTGTATGTTGCATATGTGTGTTTGTGCCTCTGCACAGCACAGGAGATAACTGCACCGATGCAGACACAGAACACCTCAGCAGGTGTCACAAAGTTGGTTTATTAAATTTGATGCAATTTGTGGAATTTTGTGGGTGGGTGAGTATGGAGTTAAATTAGTGCCAAAACCTCACAAACACAAAAACTGTGTTTTATTTGCAGCCAGTGATTCACAAACAAACTTAGTGTGATTTGTAAAAGTTTGATTAATGAAAAAAGTCTCTCCAACAAACACATCTTGCTTCACAAATACAGAAAAATGTAATTTCACTTAAATGAAAACATCCTTGAGGCGCAAAAATAAAATCTTTAAAGTACAAAAAAAATATTGTTCAAGATTTAATTTTTTCTTCTGGAGTTCAAAAAAATTCTGCAAGTAGGAGAAACAGTTTTGACATGATTCTACCACGTCATGTGACTTTTGGCACTATCTTCCCGCCGTCACGTGACTTTTGGCAGTAACTTTCCTCCGTTCTGATCCACATCCGCAGGACTTCGATTTATTCATGAACGCCAGCACACGACTCGAGCAATGTTCTGCAATGTGCACGCTACAACAGCAGGTGGCACTGTTGATGCTGTTTAAGACCATAGATCTACATCATGGATACGGCGAGGAGCCCAGGAAAGAGGACAGCAACACTCGCCCTGGACCGTGCAAAATCACGGTCCCAAACTCACCTGTTGGCTGCTCATGCTGCCGTGATTTTCCATAGGTGAGCAAATTTTAAATATACAAATATTGATAAAAACAAAATAGTTTAAATAGAAACTTTGATATCTTCTATAAAAATAAAAAAGACAAGTCTGTGTGTGTTTTTTTTACAAAAGTTTATTTACAATCAGTAAGAAAAATATTATATAAAAGTGCTGAAAATTTACTCAAACCTGTAAAGCAAAACATTTTTGCATATGTATATTATCAACCTGTCATAAAAAAGGACTCAAAGGACATCCAAGTTTCAGTTTTCTTTCAATTTGTGCCAAAAAAAAAAAAAAAGATTCAAGCTTTGAGGCCAACCTGTGAGTACAGCGACACCTAGAGGTTGTTAAATCTATGGCAGCCATCGCAGTGCACTTCTCTGCCAGTTTAATCCAATATTTGATGAGTAAATGTCAGTTATGAAATAAAATTATCTGCACATATCCTTTCAGAATGAATGATAAACCATGTGTCGTCACAAAACTTATAAACATGAGTCAGCATGTCTGGTGGGTGAATGAGTCATCAGTTTTCTTTCTTTAAACCACACAGTTAACACACAGACTGTTGAGCGAAGACTTTTTGAAGCAGCAGTGATGTTTGAAGCTTCAAACATCATCAGACAAGTGACCTTTGACCTCTGAGACCTAACTGCAAAGCACTGCAATCCACCTGAATACAAGCTCCAGAGCTTTGCTGTTTTCTGTCCATCTCTAGTTTCAGTCATTGAGAAGGAAAAACACTTGCAGTGTGTTTTCTGTGACACTCATCAGCTCCCTTTACTCCGGACATGCCTCAATACCGATCACACTGATCTTCTCCCCAGCACACCTCCTGGCCCCCACCTCACATTCAGTCATCATCATGGCAGCACTCCCAGTACCTGAGCTGACACACAAGGGAGTGGAGTCCTCTGAGCACTCGGACACGTTCAGACACTCACATCTTCCTGATGATTCTGTAAATCAGAACAATGAGGTTACCTGATGCAGCCGAACATGAAGAAGTAAAGGTCTCACTCGTCATCATGCTCACCTTGACAGACTGTCCCAGGTTTGCAGTCGTTGCAGGATGTCTCCTCTGGCCAGTTACAGTCGCTGTCGTTGGCCAACGTGAAGCTCCGGCCTATACACTGCAGGGCTCCCAGCTGACAAACACCAAGTAAACGGGTTTGGCTTGTGCTAAGTCTGGCACACAGCTGCAGCGAGGTGCTAAAAGAGGAGTGAAAGGAGGAAATACATAAAAGTGCTAAATTTAGCTCTTTGTGCTTGAGTCTTTTTAATGCAGTTATAATGATGGAGAGGATACTCACGAGCACTGAAATGGCATTTTACACACACACTCAGTTTTTCCTACAGTCTCCCAAAGTTTACACTTCAGGCCAGCTGGAGGAGGGGGGGCTGTGGGTACTGAGGTGATGAAACAGAGGATGACTCTTATAATAAATATTTGTTTAACATCAATAGATAACACAACCCAATGACAGGGTCAGGGGTCACTTTTATCATACCTTCAGTACAAAGAGTGCTGACTGGAGAGGGAGACCACAGCAGACTAGGACTGCACATGATCTCTGACACCTCACCATCCAGCAGTGAGCCAACAGGACAGGACAGGGACACTCTGTCTCCGATCTGATAGACTGCTTTGGTGGGCGTGGCTAAAACGTCACTGTTGAGTGGTGGAAAGGCACAGGAGGAACCTGGGACAGGAGTGATTTTAAGTGAGAAATGTGTGATGACACTGCAAGTTCTAGACAACAAAAAATACGCAGAGAAAACTTTAAACTCTTGTGGAATATTTCATCTGAGTACGTTAAAAAACTAGCAAGAGGCACAGCAGATGTTTTGGTTTGTTATTTTAGACGTACTGCCTGAGAAAATCAATGACTGTTTGTCAGGTGGTTCTCATGCAGAGGATCCCAAACTGACAGAAATTACACCATGGGCTGGAAAAAAGATTGTGCTCCTAGGTCCAGGAGCACGATCTATCTATCTATCTATCTATCTATCTATCTATCTATCTATCTATCTATCTATCTATCTATCTATCTATCTATCTATCTATCTATCTATCTATCTATCTATCTATCTATCTATCTATCTATCTATTGAATACTATTTTTTTAATATTTTACAGAAAATGTGAAACCATTAAACTAAAAAAAATACTTTTTATGTGTCACTTTTGGATTTAATCACAGTAAAAAACAACAACAACAACAACAACAAAAACAACAACAACAACAAAAACAACAACAACAACAATAACAATAATAATAATAATAATAATAATAATAATAATAATAATAATAATAATAATAATAATAATAATAACAGAGTAAATGAAGACCTACTTTTGCAAACCATAGCTCCTGTCCTCCACATTTGGTTTCCAGTACATTCTGCCACAGCGTCTCCACTCAGGTAATGACCATCGATGCAGGAGTATTGCACTGTGTTTCCAACCAGGTAAAAATCTCTGGGACTCTAAAAACAACATTGAACATACTGAACTGAGCAGTGTCGCTACATTACTCTTCCACAGTTTTGCTCTTTTTTCACCATGTTTAGAATCTGTGAATGACACTTACTTGAATGAATCCGTTCCTGAGGTTTGGAGGCGGTCCACATGTCTTTGGTGGAGTCACAGAGAGACTGAAGCACTGCGGCTCCATCATCCTGCACACAACCAGTTGAACAGGGAGAAAGCCTTAGTACAAAGAGCTGCTGCTTATCAACAGTGTCTGATATTGAATCATGATGCAGGGGGCCATCAGTCATTGGTATGTGAACTGGTCTTTACTTTAAGTACTGGATTTCTTGATCCTCACAGGGTTTCTGCTCCACTCGTAGTCCAACACAGCTTTGGCCTCCTCTGCTGGGGGCGGGGTTGTTGCAGCTTCGAGTTCTTGACCTTTGACCTCCAGAGCAGGATCCCCAGGAGGACCAGCAGCTCCAGCTGCCATGGATAACCCCTGAGGGAAAGAAGAGACAGGTGGTTTTCAGGTTTGGCTGTTTCAGGATGGCAGGAGGCCAAAGTAACAATATATCTTCAACATTTTTTCATGAAGTGTTTGGTGAAAAAAGCAACTTCTTAGTATCTGATGACTTGCAGGTCATTAAAAAGACTTTTAGACTGACTTTGACTGATTTTACACCTGGTTCAAACTTCTTTTATCTTTTAGTCCGCTCAGCTTGTTTTCAAGCTACATCAACTTCTTTTTAGCTCTTCCTCTAAATTTAATAAACCTTATTTAGCTCTGCTGTGAAATGAAAATAAACATTATCTTTGATACAAGGATTTTTTTAAATACATGTGAAGTTGAATATATACTTCATATCTTTTTTCTAACTCGAGCTTAATTTCCCAGATAATCCTTCTTTCCCTCAGGGTTTGTATTTGCTCACCTGGTTGTTCTCCAATCACAGCTCCCCTCTCACAGGCCCGTCCTGATGTTCCTGGTTTGCAGACGCAGCGACACTCAGAGCCGGTCAGCAGCGGCTGCCCGTTGTTCTGACAGGGCCGGCAGTGACAGGGATGCTCCTCAGCCAGGTACTCCTCTGTGGCTCTTTTCAGGTGGAGCTTCTTCAAACCTGCACATTGTACCTCCTTCACCAGCTCATACAGAGGACGCAGCTGGAGGACACATTCCAGTTAATCATATATGTAAATACACAAAACTTCAGACAGACAACATTATTAGAAATCTGTAAACAAAACAGAAAACCTGTATCAATCCTTGAGTTAAAAAAAATGTTTGTCTTCATTTGAAACCAAATAGAACAAAGTTCAGATGAAACAGTTAAAGTTCACATTAACAGGAAGTAGTTGTGTCTCTTCTTTCATCTGAAATATATCAATCTGAAGCAGCTGGCGGCTCATTAGACGGGCTGACCCAAAAAACTGACAGACAATCACGATCCCGAACCACAGCTTTAACCAGCTCGCTGTCATACCTTCTGGTTCACAACTTCAGGGAAGTCTTTGACAGACGAGGCCCAGTTCTCGTAGATCTCCCCGTTAGCTTCAGGGTTCTCCAGATCCAGAACGCTCAGTGATGATATAAAGGATGGATCTCCTCCAAAAACGTTTACTTTGATGGGCATTTTGTTTGCTTTGTGTCCTGCAGACACACAGAAATAAAGTTCAGGATAAACAAAAAATATATACCTGTATATCCTGACACAACAAAGAAAGTTGTTACCCACCGTGAGTGGATGACAAGGACTTTGTCAGCTTTTCACAGACGGTCTTGACTTTCTTTCTGAAAAGTCGACGTTTCACTTTTCTCCAGCACCTTTGGTAGTCTATATCTGTTGTACCTGAGGAATATGAGAGAAACACAGTCCTAAATCTCATCATTGCTGGTTTAGGATTCAAGGTTGATGGAGGCACTATGTGTGAAATATTTATAACTTTTTTATTAGTATTTAAAGCTTTTAAAACTCTGTTTGTAGCTCATTTGGTTTTATATCCAAGTTATTTTTTTATTTTGAGTACGCTGGCAATTTGTTAGTCTCTTTATGTGATTAAAGTTGTCTTCAATAAGTTTATGGGCTGCGAGTGACTTACTCCTCAACTAGTAAACTTCAGATTCATTCTAAAACGACAGGTTTTTATGCCAGAATGGAACACTCTGCAATCGATCCACTCAGATTGTTGTGCTGAATCTTTAGTGTTACATCAGCTGATCTTACTGGTTGATTCCAGTGCTTGGCTGCTTAACTCCAGCAGAGCCTGATAATCTCCTCCCAGTGAGCCCTCTGAGAGGTAGTGAGTGCCGAACGTCTGCAGCAGCTGACGGTATGCAGAGTAGTGGTAAGTGACAGGCAGAGAGGATAGAGCCTTCCAGAAGCTCTCGGAGAGAATCAGGTACTCAGGGGCAGAGTTCTGAAACTGGGCCAGCTCCACTTTGTTCTTCAGTATTAAAAGTCTATGAGCCTGGAGGGTAGAGGTAAAAAAGTCATTTCACAAATGTTGATGATTAAGAAAAAACAAACTTTGATTCAAAAGTCACAAAGCCAAAGTAATGAGTGTCAGGCGTTTATGGCCATGATTTGTGGACACGAGATGAAGGTTCACTTCTCACCTTGTTGTCTGTGAGCTCTTTGTGGAAAGTACGTCGGTCGTGTCCTATCAAAGCGTTTGCCTGGATGTGCTGCATGTAGGACCAGGAGCTCTCATAGGATTCATCGCTCTCTTCGTTGTCAACTCTTACCTGCAGCAAACATGAAGAGAGCAAGTGCTCAAACGTGGTTTCGTGGAGCTGCTGCATTTCTGCAGTAAGATAGTTTGAACTCATGACGACAATAGAAACATCAACGTGAGCCTCAGAATGGAACCCAACTCAACAATTAGAGGGCAAAAAAGCAAGATAATATTTAGGTTGAGTTAATGTGAAGTAAGGGCATGATGAAAAAAGACATAACTCAGCAGGGAAGAGACAGGAAACATCATGACTGCAGAGTGGCTGAGCTCAGAAATGGACAGTTTGCTTTAATTACAGGCTATTTCTTCCTTTCAGCACACCATGTTTAGGCCACTGCAGCCTCCCCCTGCTTCCTACTGTTGTAGTGTTGGAAAGGAAATACAACACTGACAGCTCAAGAGAGACAACATATTATGCATATAGAATTTATGCATCACAGAAGAACTTTCATTTTAAGTTATCCATGAGCTAAGCATGCAGGTGCAGAGTAGCTAATCAGACTGATGTCAGTGGGAAACTGCATCACAATAGCTGACAGAGCATTTTGGATAGTTTGGATCACCAGAGTTCAGCAATGAGCGGAAACTAACCGCATGCCAGTCGCCACTGTGGAAGACCCAAGTTTAACAGCTTTTCTAAGGTTGGCTCAGATTCCTTTATGTTGTTGATCTGAACTTCAACAGTGTTTTGAAATGCCAAATAATGGAAACCCAACCTGATTAATCAACTATCTGACAGCCCTTGTTAACAATTAAAACACCTAAAAGGTCACAACCACAACATTAACTTTTCATTGCATTCACCTCAAAGTTGTATCTGAGGATGTTCTGGGGCAGCCTGTAATAGACTTGATGATCTCCACTGAACACCTTCCTGCACTGCCCACCAAAGCTACGAGTGTTAATCACAACTCCTCGCAGTTTGCCTGTCAGCACGTCATACCTGTAAAACATAACACAAACCCCTCCTTTAGACAGACTTTTAAAGATGATTGTGACATATTTTTTTTTTGTAATCAAGCAGAATTTAGATATCAGATTTTCTGGTGCAGATGTAGCTTCTCACCCTCGGCCTGTGAGGTCAGAGTTTGGAGGTGTCTTGATGATGTCACATGAGTAATGACTGCTGTCTACCTCACAGTTCCTCTCATCCAGACCATCCTCACAGTCCTGGTCTCCATTACACACCAGAGAACGCCTAATACACTGGCCTGCAGCAGGGATTAGAGTAAGTCACAGAAACCATGCCAAAGGCTTTATCTGACGATAATAAAAGGTGTAAAAATGAGGGACTGAGGGCAATATTTGAAAATGTTGCTGAAGCACATTTTTTCATCATTGAAAATGATGTTGCATCATACCAGAGGAACAGCGGAACCTGTCCCCACAGCCTGTTTCCAGGAGACATCCTTTCTGTGAGACGCATGCTTGTGTTTGTGAGGCCTCTCCTGAACATGGTACACCCCCAAACTGGGCGTACACCTCAATATGGTGAGTCCTCATCTGAGGAAGAAAGTAAAATAATCACCAAACCATATAAAGACAACAAAGCAGGACTTTTTCCTTTCTTTCTTTCTTTCTTTCTTTCTTTCTTTCTTTCTTTCTTTCTTTCTTTCTTTACAGCAGTTCCATGTTGGGAGCCCCTGTCGAGCTAACTTTTATCATGTAACCAACTATTTAGCCTCCTATCACTGTTTATCAGAGAGTCCTGTAAGGAATCCAAACAACATGCTTTAGCTCAATGTGTGTTTCAGGAGACATAAATCTCAGTGTGACAGTTTGTGGTGAGACACTGACTTAAGATCCCAGTGTTTGATTTGAGAACAGCCTGTGAGTGTGCTCTGAGGTACCTTCGTCCTGGAGCAGCCGTCACACTCAGACCACTCTCCATAAGGTCCCCATCTGCAGTTTACAGGCTGCTGAGAGCTGAGAGAAATGGACAACGGAAAATATCAAGCAGACTCACTTTTCACATCATCAGACATTATTCAACAATGCAGTAAATCAGCAGAGAGTAATGTGTGTGTATGTGTATGTGTGTGTGTGTGTTTGTGCAATTACCAAACTGGAGATAAGAGGACTGACAACAGTGCCAAAGAAGAAAGACATTCAACCAAATCCAACTGTACAAAAACAAAGACAGGTGTTGGATTGAATGAAATGTGCTTTTTGTAGCATGCCTACAAAGTTTGTTTGGTTTTTTTTACAGTGTACCAGACCTGTGATTAAATGCCACAAATCTCACATGCAGCTTGCACTTTACCCGTTGTTATCTTGGATTAACATTCTCCACAGTATTGCTGTTAAATAACAACCCTACTGTTTCAGTTTTGTCATCATTTATTCTGTACACTAAATGATGAATTTTTAATTGGTTATAAAACAGACCTCTGTCTCCTTTATATGACCTTCAGAAAATAAACAAGAGCAATAGGAATGAGTGTTTTTTTTTCACAGTATTACTCTAACACCCCTCATTTCTACCACTGGCAGGGTGTCAGATGTGGTTATTTACATCTAAAGAAATACAGACAAATAAAAGTAAGTTAAACATTTGTCAGTAAAAAGACATCAAGGAAATGCAGGATCCTTAAAGTAGCTTTTTACAAGTTTGAATCACTATGAGAACCTCAGCGATCATCATTTATAAATACTGAAACAGACGGTTTTTATTAAAAGCACATTCAGCTGTCAATACGTCTTAAACTGTGGGGTTCACATGGCCTGCATTTTGTCCCTAAAGGCCTGTGTCTAACTTTGGAAGGGGAAGTTTGGATTCACTCTCGTCTGTTGTTAGCCGGGAGTGATAAGAGTCTATATATAAGAGAATATTTCAACATTAATTTTTAGTTCCAGAAAAAAAAAAACAGTTTTTCAGAGACATTTTTCAAAGTCAAGTTTTTTGGCAGCTCT
This sequence comes from Labroides dimidiatus, assembly GCA_030710495.1. Classification (NCBI taxonomy): domain Eukaryota; kingdom Metazoa; phylum Chordata; class Actinopteri; order Labriformes; family Labridae; genus Labroides; species Labroides dimidiatus. The sequence continues at coordinate 5,013,227 of CM061157.1, forward strand.
TTTTGCTGGCAACAGGTATATTTTTGACATTATGTTAGATAAAAATAGCAGCTCTGCCTGCCTTTCATCTCTTCGCTAACAGCCACGCTGGCTTCTCACTCTCTTTGTGGAGTGCATTGCTCGCCACTGACGCCAAACCAGGCCAACAAGATGATACATCACAGCTAACTATAACTTGAAGGGTAACAGCAGAAAACATGTTCACCATTTTAGCCCAAAAATCAGTCTTCACAGAGCCAAAACAGTTTTACTCAGTGATTCAAAAGTAAAATAAAATCTCCAAATGAAACATGTCAGAGTCTACAGTACCTTCATGATGTGCTCCTCAGAGGACAGCTGTCTGATTCATCCAGCTCTCAAACTGTCCGGGTCATATAATCAGCAGGATGGGAAATTTCTCAACAGATCCCAGAGTTCAGGAATTCCCACTCTTGGGAAACTCATCCATGAAATCTGAAGCAGATTTCAAATGTTCCTGTTTGAGCTCTGAGTCATGAAAGGAGAGCTGGTGTTCTGCTGCTGTTAAACGTCAGTCCAACACTCTTTTCTTTTTTTTCTTTCCAGTAACACTGTGATCTTATTTCTATGCGATAATCATGTTTGCTTTGAGTGTTGTTGAGGGCTATGTGGTGTGTTGAAATCATGCAATGGACAACGTTCTCACTGGATTGCAACAGGAGCAGTTGTGTAACAAAGAGCTGCCCTGCCATCACAGGCTAAGCCTGCATGTTGAGGACAAAGGACAGAACAAATCTCCAAACAGCATCACTCAGAGAGTTTGGATCTGTTTTTCCTGTGGAAGTGGCATTTAAAAAAGTGTCAACTGATGCCACAAAGTAAATTTAATTAAAATAAATGTATTTTTATTAAAAAAAGAATTGATATAAAGTGAAAATGTTATTTTACATTTTCATTTCATTTAAGGCAACTCCATGGTCTATTATTCTGTCAGCAAATGTCATTGTTGTCAAACCCAATCAGAATGTTTCCTCCACATCCGCATACACAGGAGAAAATAAAGATCTCTGTTAACTTTCAGACTTATCCACATTTTACAGCAATACAGCATGTAAATCTAAAACCAGTTCCACTGTCTGGTGACTGGAGATTCTCTGTGTGGAGTCCCTGTGCATGCTTGGGCTTCCTGGTACTCCAGCTTCCCCCTGCAGTCCAAAGACATTCCTGTAAGACCAACTGCTCATAGATACAGTCAGCTTCACGTCACAGTCCATCATAGTTAGGGGCGTGGAATTTTGAGGGGAACGTCTGCAGCATTGTAAACACACCGATTTCAAAGTCAGATTTCCATGCCAATTCCTAAAATGTCATATTGATTTATTGGAGCCAGTTCAAAGGGATAGATACTTAAAAAAATCACTACATGTAGGTTTAGATTCTTGTCTGTATGTTATTAAAGAGTGGAGGAATGATCCTACTGAATAGCCTGATGTGTCATTCCCTGACACCTTCTGCTACCTGGCTGAATCACCTGGTAAGAGACAAAATCACATTTACTGATGAATTAACCCTCACATCATTTCAATGTCTGACAAGGAAATCAGCACGTTTTGGTGAATTTGTGCTCCACACAATGGTTGTTATTGCTTAATTGTCCCCATGAGCTGCCTATATATAGCTTACTGATGATCCGATATATCACACAGGGATTTACACACAGCAGCCTAGAGAACTTTAGGTCCCTGGAGGGGAAATAACTTTTAACAAGTGGTTTTGTTGGAGTTGTGCTTCATCACAAAACACCTGCCTCAGATACCCACCTGTTCAGGTGTGATGCTCTTAAAACTAGCCACTGAACGTTCATGTGAATCACAAAACAATTTAACACTGACTGAAGATACTGTTATCTTACCTGTAATGAAGTGCTGACAACAGATGTACATTTTGATTTTAGATCTCAAAGACGATCAAACTCATCCTCCTGCTGGATCGCTTGAAGCCACTGCGTTCATCCCCTCGGCTCTGAGCTTCCATTCGGTAAAATATAAAATTTAAGATCGTTTTGTTTTTTCCTATCTTATTTGTGGGGCACACAACAGCTCATCAGCACTGTGGAAAGCGGTTTGTTTTCACCTCAGTACGAACTGGATATGACGTTTTGTGGGCGTTCCTCTTAATAACGACAGTATATCTGATGTATGTTGAGTTGATGGACTTAACTCAGTGCATGAGTTACAAAAATAATGATAAAAAAAAATCTCATATAAATAACCCAAAATGAGTTGAACCTTTTATAACCCAGCTGATGAGTAGATTAAATAACCCAGCTGTTTTCTGTTTTTTTCTTCTTCGTGATTTAACCCCCTGACGCATGGTCATTGCCTCAAGTGGAAATGCATATCAGCCTGTGTCAGGATTATTTTCCTGAAGTTTTTTCTTCTCACGGCATGATTTTTTTTTTACTTCTTTTTAAATAGTTTTTTTTTCCTCAGATAGTTACGGACAGGCGTCAGAGGGTTAGAAAGCGTATCAAAGTTATAAAGTTAAAATGTAGGAATGTTGAAATGTTTTGCTAGTCATTAAGAAAGTTTTTTTTCAATCATGCATCGGAGGGTTAACATTTTGGACTTTTATTACACGTTTTTAATACTTTTTATTATTTTTATTTTTGTTTTAGCGTCAGCGACGTACTAAACACGCACGGGTTGCATCTGTATTTGATTGGTGCAGATGTGTTCTAGAATCCGGAAATTCGATCGGGGTATAAAAGCACGCGGAGCGTTCGTTCCGCCTTTTTCACCAAGGCAATTGGCGAGAGGTATGTTGCACTGTTTTATTTTCAAGCTAGGCTAATAAAATACAGCTCAGTAATATGTATCTTTAGTCGGAACAAGCTTCATATTGTTTATTTATTAAATGTATTATTGTATTTCTTGTTAAGAGTTGTGACTTTATGTAAGGTCTGACGGAGTTTGAGTTATCAGCTAATGAAACGGATCATAGTTGATCATAATTTGTGTTAAAGGGATGCTTGTTTTCATTTCACTGTGTAACACTCCGTGTGAATTTAAAGTTAAAGACTGTTTTGTAGTTTAAGCTGTGATAGTTTCAGCTGTGGACATTTTCCGCGTCGATTTGTCTGAATTTATGGAACGTTAACAAAACAGATCCTGAATCCTCCAGATTTGTGTTAAAAGGAAGAAGCGTTTTTGTGTTTAAATTACTTAATTTAACTCGGTGTTGGTTTATCTCCCTTTTTACTGCATGAATGTAGATTTAATGGTAGAAAGGACATAAAAAAAACAATTTTTGCGACATTCAGCAGTCGCAAGTCCGTTGCCATGGCAACACGAGCTAGCTTCTGGTGTGTTTTTACATGTTTTGGCTAAGATTTAAGTTCTAACTCGCAGCAGCACGGTGCTAAACATAGTTTTAGGACAGCATATGCGTGTAGCGTACATTTATGGGCCACAGAGATAACTTTACTACAGTTAAATATGTCCTGGTAATATTTTCAGCCGAGGTGTCCGCAGCATTTTAAAAAAACAGCAGCTCACACACGGCTTCATATTTCTTATCCATGTGGGGTTTTAGCTAGCACTGACCAGCTCCTTTACTGTTGAAAGATTAATTAAATAACCACTAAAACACTACAAAATCAACTCTAAAAATAACACGATGGATATGAAGGATTATTTATCTTTTATTACTGAGACATTCAGCGTTTTCACTCTTACTGAACAGATGTGTTTCAGCAGTAATCTGTATTAATTTAACAGATTACACTGATGGCTTTGTGGAAATGCTGTTTGTCATTTTCTAAAATCTGAATTTCTATTTTTTTTCATTTGTGCTGACTACTGTTGGTCTCTAAATGGTTTAAAAAGTCTCTTTAATGATCCTTTATCATTTATATCAATACAAATGTGTTGACATGTCTTTAGGGACTGTTTCTATTTTACTAACATGAAAAGACTTGTTCCTGTGGTTTATAAAATGATCTAAATATCAGGCTTTGTCCTGCTGTCAAAGTAAAGTGTAAGATTTTGGTATGATTATAATCCAAACCATTATTTGTACTTGGTTCATTAGTCAGAACTTGAAATACACGGTCCTTGGTGTTGTAGCTTCATTAACATTGTTGATTCATTTTCAATACAAACAGTCATTTTGTAAACAGTTAATAAATATGAGGGGATAAAAGCTAAATAAGATGTATTTAAATGGAAAGATGAAGTTTAATTGAATTTAATATTAAACATGTATGATGAAATTATGTTTCAGAACCCTAAACGAGAGCAAACAAAACTAAACTGACACGACTGGAAGCAGAGAGGAGGACAGAAAGAGGAGAGGAGAGACGAGGGAGGAGAGGTTTGAGGAGAGAGATTGAGAGCATGCAAAGACAAAGACAGGAGCAGGAGGAGCGAGAGAGGAGGGTAAGTATGGCAAGGATTCGACTTGAGGAGGATCAAGTGGGAGAGAGACGGAGACTTGAGGATCAGATAGGGAGACTTGAGGAGGTTGAAAAGGAGGAGAGACTTAGACTGGAGAAGCAAATACAGAGACTTGAGGAGGAGAAGGAGGAGAGACTTAGACTGGAGGAGGAAATACTTAGACTGGAGGAGAAGGAAAAGGAGGAGAGACTTAGACTGGAGGAGGAAATACTTAGACTTGAGGAGGAGAAGGAGGAGAGACTTAGACTGGAGGAGGAAATACTCAGATTTGAGGAGGAGGAAAAGGAGGAGAGACTTAGACTGGAGGAGGAAATACTTAGACTTGAGGAGGAGAAGGAGGAGAGACTTAGACTGGAGGAGGAAATACTTAGACTTAAGGAGGAGAGACTTGGACCAGAGGAGCAGAGTATGAGACAGGAGAACGAGAGACAGGGGGTAGAGAGACTGAGACAGAGACTGTTAGTGGAGGAGAAACAGATACAGGAAGAAGAGGAGGGACTAATGCAGGACAACACAAGACAAGACCTGAGACTTAAGAGGAGAAGAAGGAGAGTGGATATTATGGAGGTCATAATGGAGGAGGAGGAGGAGGAGAAGGAGGAGGGGGAAGTTAAAGAGGAGTTGAGACTGAGGCATGAGGAGAGAACTAGACTAGTACTGGAGACAGTGGAGCAACTGAGACAGGTAGAAAAGGATAGACAGAGACTGCAGGAGGAAGAAGAGGAGGAGTTAGTAAGATTTGAGGAGGAGGAGAGACAGATGCTACAGGAGGTGCTAGAGAGGGAGAGACAGAGACTTGAGGAGGAAGAAGTAGAAGAGTTGTTGAGATTTGAGGAGGAAGAGAGACAGATACTGGAGGAAGAGGAGAGACAGAGACTTCAGGAGGTGTTAGAGAAGGAGAGACAGAGACTTGAGGAGGTGCTAGAGAAGGAGAGACAGAGACTTGAGGAGGTGGAGAGACAGATACTTGAGGAAGAGGAGAGACTGAAACAGGGAGAAGAGGAGAGACCAGAAGAGGAGAGCAGAATGAGACGAGGACTGAGACTGACAATTAGATGGCTGAGAAGGAGACTTGGATGTTGTGGAGGAGGAGGAGAAAGAGGAGGAGAGACTGAGACTCAGGAGGGGGAGAGACCGAGACGGGACAGAATGAGACGAGGACTGAGACTGACAATTAGATGGTTGAGAAGGAGACTTGGATGTTGTGGAGGAGGAGAAGAAGCAACTGAGACTGGATGAGGAGGTCCAAAAGGAGGAGAGACTGAGGTATGAGGTGAGTACGAGACTGGTACTCTTGAAGCACCTCTTCAAAATAAAGGCTTCTTTTCACAGCTGAAGGTTGGCTTCCTGGAATACCAGAAGAAGAAAATGAAGAAGGCCGTCTACAAGAGCTACAAGAAGGAAGAGAGCATCGATGGTGGAGATGACATCCCTGAAAGGAAGGAGGTCAGAAGATGGAGGCAGCAGGCCGAGAGGGAGAAGCTGCTGAAGAAACCAGACGCAATGGAGGAGAAGATTAGAAACAAGAAGAAGAAGAAGAAGGGAGGAGCATTCACACTGGAGGAGGAGGAGGACCCCAGGAGAAGAGGAAGGAAACACACAGGAGGTGCATCAAGAGAAGAATGTGAAGGAGGAGTTTGAGGAGGTGGACAGGGACAAAGACGAGGAGGAGACTGAGGAGCCATTCACAGGACAGCAGTTTTAGGATGAAATACAAAAGTATTGTCGCGTTTCGTCCTCTCGTTTACACAGAAACTGTGTTTTAGTCGACCTAAAACGTCACCGTTGCCATGAAAACAACAAGCCCGAGTTTTCAGTGGAGACGCTGACGTCACGCTCCGTTTTCCGCGTGTGTGTATTCCACTTTTTGTTGTGGAAACTTTTTATAGCCAGGCAAAAACCAGACAACAACAACAACAACAACAACAACAACAACAACAACAACAACAACAGTTCACCGGTTTAAATCAACTTGTATGAATAATCTGAAGTCCTTGACAGCAGACGTGATAAAAACAAATGTCAAAAATAATGAAACGCTCAGATAAAGATAACAGAGTAGGTAAAATCATTTAGAACAGAGTCAGATTAGAATAAAGATTATTAGTCCTCCAGTGTGGGGGGGTGGTGGCGGGGAGTTAGATGCATTAGAGAGACAGAAGCCTGTTGTTGTTGTTGCTGTTATGTAAAATCAAATCATATTAAATAAAATGTATTTAAAACAATATAACTTTAATCCTTCTCTGAACATACAAAGACAATCTGATGTCTTCATTTGTTCATTGTTTCTTTATACCTGTACTATTTATTGTTTACTTTTTAACTGAACTACCTGTTGCACTGAAAGGAGAAGTTCTCCAGTCTGGTTGAACGTTCTGTAGAAAGATCTATGAAACCAAAAATCATTTAGAACAGAGTCAGATTAGAATAAAGATTATTAGTCCTCCAGTGTGGGGGGGTGGTGGCGGGGAGTTAGATGCATTAGTCTGCATTAATCTGAGCTCATTGTAGATAAACACAGCAGTTAAGGACTGACGTAGCTTCAGAGCGTTGAGCCATCAGTAAGAGGGCTTCAAAACCTAAAATCAATAAAAAAATACATCCGTACAAGTTCAAAACTCTCAGCAGCGTGGAATATAAAAGATCACTGTGACTTAAATTTAGATTAAATTTAGTATGTTGATGAATATTCAAAAACAAGGATCAGAAATAAACTAAGAAAAGATGCTTTTAAAAGTTTAATTAAAGAGCAAAGAATGTTTGAACTCTTCTCTCAATACTTTTAAAAGACAGAGTTCAAATGTATTTAAAAATGAGAAGGAAAAAAGGGTCGAGTGTTGTTAAACACACTTTATGACAATCAGTTATCGTCTCAAATAGATTTAAAACAACATAAAAGATTTAAATGAATCTGAAGTCCTTGACAGCAGACGTGATAAAAACAAATGTCAAAAATAATGAAACGCTCAGATAAAGATAACAGAGTAGGTAAAATCATCCAGAACAGAGTCAGATTAGAATAAAGATTATTAGTCCTCCAGTGTGGGGGGGTGGTGGCGGGGAGTTAGATGCATTAGAGACACAGAAGCCTGTTGTTGTTGCTGTTATGTAAAATCAAATCATATTAAATAAAATGTATTTAAAACAATATAACTTTAATCCTTCTCTGAACATACAAAGACAATCTGATGTCTTCACTTGTTCATTTTTTCTTTATACCTGAACTATTTATTGTTTACTTTTTAACTGAACTACCTGTTGCACTGAAAGGAGAAGCTCTCCAGTCTGGTTGTACGTTCTGTAGAATGATCTATGAAACCAAAAATCATTTAGAACAGAGTCAGATTAGAATAAAGATTATTAGTCCTCCAGTGTGGGGGGGTGGTGGCGGGGAGTTAGATGCATTAGTCTGCATTAATCTGAGCTCATTGTAGATAAACACAGCAGTTAAGGACTGACGTAGCTTCAGAGCGTTGAGCCATCAGTAAGAGGGCTTCAAAACCTAAAATCAATAAAAAAATACATCTGTACAAGTTCAAAACTCTCAGCAGCGTGGAATATAAAAGATCACTGTGACTTAAATTTAGATTAAATTTAGTATGTTGATGAATATTTAACAACGAGGATCAAAAATAGTTAAACTAAGAAAAGATGCTTTTAAAAGTTTTATTAAAAAGAATGTTTGTCCTTTAAAACTATTGAGAGAAGAGTTCAGAGTTCAAATGTATTTAAAAATGAGAAGGAAAAAAGGGTCGAGTGTTGTTAAACACACTTTATGACAATCAGTTATCGTCTAAAATAGATTTAAAACAACATAAAAGATTTAAATGAATCTGAAGTCCTTGACAGCTGACGTGATAAAAACAAATGTCAAAAATAATGAAACGCTCAGATAAAGATAACAGAGTAGGTAAAATCATTTAGAACAGAGTCCGATTAGAATAAAGATTATTAGTCCTCCAGTGTGGGGGGGTGGTGGCGGGGAATTAGGTATATTAGAGCGACAGAAGCCTGTTGTTGTTGTTGTTGTTATGTAAAATCAAATCATATAAAATAAAATGTATTTAAAACAATATAACTTTAATCCTTCTCTGAACATACAAAGACAATCTGATGTCTTCATATTAATGAGAACAGCTGCGCGCTTTGCTCAGGACTATAAATCAGTCAAACGTAACATAACATTAATAAAGTCATCCAGAACTGGACTAATCAAACTAACAAGGCTTCAGACTCTTTATAGGTTTTCCCTGAACCCAGCTGGATGAAGTCCTCTTCAGAGAGGAACACAACACTGCAGGAGCCTCAGAGTCATTACACCTCATGTCCAGCAGGTGGCAGCCTAACAGCTTTGGTCAGCTGAACATCTGAAAAGTGAAAGAGAACAGAAGTGGACACAAATGAAGACAGAATACAGCGCTCAGGAAACTTTGCTTCTGCTGCTTTCTACACATCAGCTCCCTCAGCAGCTGAACCTGCCACAGAGAGCCTTGACCAACATGAGGATGAGCCACGCTTTCTGTGAGCTGCCACAGCTTCACATTGTTACATTGCTACATTGTTGTGATTTAGACATAAAAAAATGTAGTTCAAAACATTTTTAACAGTGTTTTTTACTCAGTTTATCTCTTACATGAAAATAAGAAATTAGGCAAATTAAGCATAGACTTCATTTCTTCTTCTTCTTCTTCTTCTTCTTCTTCTTCTTCTTCTTCTTCTTCTTCTTCTTCTTCTTCTTCTTCTTTAGGTGAGAGGAGTGTGAGAAGAGAATAGAAAAGAGGAGTATGAGTTTGTGATTTTCTTTCTTTTTTTCTGTATTTTCTACTTGCAAACTTATTTCATCATGGTGCAAATTAATTTGTTCACTGTGAGGTTGTTTTTTTTTTTTATTGGTGTGAGGGTAGAGGGTTTTTGTGTTTTTTATTTTTTATTTTATTTTTTTTTTGGGTGTGAGGGTAGAGGGTTTTTTTGTTTGTTTGTTTTGTGGTGTCTCTCCCCACCACTGTTGCCTCACCACCAGCAGAGGTCGCCAGAGAGCAGGGCGAGGCCAACACCAGCTGGGCAGAGTGGTAGATCAAGCCTACCTGCCCTGCCAGATCACCCAGAGCTGGAGAGAGCCCAGCTGATGGTAATCAGCAATCAGAGGTGACCAGAGTGAAGTAAGGAGGAAGAAGGCAGACAGGGGAGAGGAGGGGAGCTGAGAGAGAGGACAGAGAGGGAAAAGGAAACCTGTGGAAAGGTGTATTGACACTTCTTTTCTGCCTGTGCTTCCAGGAGGGAACCAGCCTCACCAAGACTGCACTAAGACTGCCCCCGTTCGGGAAGAATTTAAGTTTGTTTGCACTCCCCTGCCCTTTTTCCCTAGAGTTAAATAAATCTGATTTTTGTTGCATCAACTCTGTGCCAGTCTGGTGACTCCTCCATTGTTACAGTTTTTTTAACCGGCCCGGCCAGCGTGGTGTGCCATAGTGACCAGTGGGGATTTCTCAGTCGGGAAGTCTCGAATGGATGGAGTCATGTTAGTGGAGAAGGTGGAACAGGTCCACAAGCTGGTGGAGACCGGGATCTCTGTGAACGAGCTCTTTGCTCAGCTGCTGCCGCTGACGCAGCCAGCAGTGAAATTCACTCTTTCAAATGTTCCGCCTTTCATCAGAGGTGACTTTGTGTAGAGAGCTCTCCAGACATGGTGAGGTGGTGTCATCTGTAAGAAAGGTGCTGTTGGGATGCAAGTCTCCTCTGCTGAGGCAGCTTTACATGATATTAAATAATCAAAATGAAGAGTTTAATATAAGTTTTCATGTGAGAGTTGATGATTTGATTACTTATTGTTTGCAGCATCTGCATCCATGAGGTGTTTTGGGTGTGGTGCAGATGGCCATATAACTAACTCGTGCCCGAAACCGAGCTTCACCTGGAGAGCACTGCGGTCACGCCATCTACGCTTTGGAAAAGCGCTGTCTACGCTTGAACATCGATTGCCTGTCTACATTGCTTAGTATGGTAAAGTGTGTGTGTGAGGCTTCATGGTACATTCAAGTTCACCTCGTAAACTCAGAAATGTATACTCGAATGGCCCAAGCGGCAACCTCCAGTCTAAAAATATGAGGCAATGCTGAAGTGCTAAAGTCTGCTGTTCCTCGAGTGTCCGCTTGAGGCCGGCTCTGGAAGTACCGGAAGTACACGAAGGCACGCACTGTAGGGGGGTGAGTTTTTTTCTAATTCGGCAGTTTCCACAATATTAAGCTCACCAGTTCGTCCAATCAGAGACACAGCTCAGATCACTTGACTGTGGAGCGTCATATGGTTGTTACTGTGGAGACTCACAGCACGCCTCATTTCCAATATGGCTGCACCGGCCGTTTGGCTTCAAAAGTCGGTTTCAGAAACAGACAGATGATATCGCGGAGACTTCGTCCATTAGTTATACAGTCTATGGTCACAACACTTTGCTCAGTGCAGGAGTGGGGGTCCTTTTCTCCAGAGCATTCAGCCCTCGGTCCATAGAGGTGCAGCACATCGTCCAGAACAGGTGCCTTTTAATACGAGCTGTTTTTGAGCATTTTAGTATTGCTTTGATTAATATTTGGGCGGCTGTGGCTCAGTTGGTAGCTGGCTCATCACCGTCGCCCCACAATCAGAAGGTTGTGGGTTCGATTCCAGCTCCTGCAGACACATGCCGAAGTGTCCAAGTTGCTCCCACTGTTGTTCAGTGGTGTATGAATGTCGTGTGAATGTTAGCTACAGCTGATGGTCTGATTAGCTTAAATCGGCTGTCTGTGTGAATGTGGTGTGGATGGGTGAATGAGGCTAGCAGTGTAAAGCGCTTTGAGTGGTCAGAAAGACTAGAAAAGAGCTATATAAGTACTGGTCCATATACCATTTATTTATTCTCCTCACAACGGTGCAGAGAGGAAACACTTCTTTGAAAAAGTCACAGAGGAATTGAGGGGCTGTGGGTCTTCTGATTGTGTGTTTTTAGGGGGGATTTTAATTTCACAGAGAATGAGCTTTAGACGGAAATCATGCTGAGCCTCATCTTGGGTCCCAGCTCACTCTGAGGCCGCTGGTCTCGTCCCATGGCCTGGTGGACGTATGGAGGAGGATGCACACAGGCTCCAGGCAGTATACATGGTCTCACTGTCATGAAAATAGGTTGTCTTTAGCTTGACTTTTTTAGGTTTCACAGATTGCTTGTTGAATTATGACTAAAATGACTCTAACTACACTAATATGTACGGATGTCATTTTAGTGTCTTCTTTGCGCTCCTTTTTGGAGGCTGTTTAGGACTTGGCTTTCCCGTCTTGTCAACAGGCAATCTGGGAGGATAGATTCCACCTCCACCATATGACACATGCACACTTACCTTCAACCATCTTCATTCATTGACTCAGTGAAAGATGGACAGCCCATTCTCTGTAGTCAAAATCCCTTCCATTCCCTGGGTCTCTGTGAGAGGAGGAGGAAACACAAATAACATTTAATATACTTGCGGATAATAAAAAACAAAGCTGAATAATCTTTAAAAAAGGAAAAACTAAAAAAAGAGCAATTTTATATAGTGATGATGATGATCAAATGTACCTCAGCAGATGATCTAACACTTCATGGCAGATTTGCTGGTACTCATCCACTGAATGGTCATGAATGGTCAGAGTCACTGTTCTCAGCAGTGGACATGCAAGTTAGGGGACACAGGGGCAGGGGTAAGGCCACTGTCAGGTCCTCATGTGGGATGGTGGAAGAGTCCAAATCCACAGCAGGTACAGTAGGTTCATCGGAAGGAGGAGGACGGGGCATGGAGCTCCTCTTCTGAGGATGGTTTCCTGCGGCAGCAAGCGCAGCAGAGTGCCGTGGCCTGGAGGAGGAGGAGGAACTTGAACCTTGAGAAGATCAGAATTACACAAGAGAATACTTTTCCAGCATATTTCACCAACCTGTCATTAAACTTTCCACATCACGTGACATAAATCTGTTTTTGTGGGAAAGTCTGTGCCTGCAGAAACAGATATAAGTTTCATTTTTGACAGATAAACACAAAGTGCACTCTTTCCTGTGACTTTTTTCAATAAGTTATTTCTGTCTCTACACAAGTCAGACTTGAGACACAGCTGCAATAACAATATGAGAGTGTTTGCAGTCCAGTGCCCTTAGCGCTGGACTGCAAAATTAAGCAATTTTCTCCCCCTCTAAAAAAATAAATAAATAAAGACTCGCTCCAGTCATCTCTCAGAGGAGAGAGATGTGTCAACCTTCTGCTGCGATGTGGAGCGCATCTCAGCAGAAGGGCGACGTATTTTGATTTTTAAAGTCACTCTACAAATTGCCAGAAACATTCAGGGTCCATCTGTTATTACCTGATGGGACTTAAGATGTCACTACAGGTCAAACTGAGAGAAACTCCTTTAGAGCATGTGTGGCTGACTCACTCTCTCCAGTGTTCATTCAAAGAAGAATGTGAGTTTGTTACCTATGACCACGTTTCAATAAAGGCTTGTATAACCTCATGTTTTTAATCATGCTGCCATGTTGTGTTTGTGGTACAACACCAGTGCCAACTCACTGCCAGCTGGATGTCAAGGTCGAGCAGGAAAGAGGCTCCAGATCAGATATGGTGCCTCCACACAGCTTCATGAGTGCATTAAACTGATGAAGCCTTTTGTTAAAGCGATGAGGATGAAACAGGTGGATGAAGGTGTAACTATCACGGTCTTAGTGACCAGTTTGACCTGCAGGAAGTGTCTGCCCTCATGTTCCAATAACTCACCCTGAACTTAATATCGCGTGTCTCTTTTCTGAGGGGGTTGTTATCTTGATCTGCAAAGGCTGTTCCCAAAAAGTAAAGTTTGTATTAATGAGCAGCTGTTGACCTGAAGTAACCTCTTTGTCCCCACTCAGCTCATCAGCAGCTCCATCAGGATCTGGATTTGCTTTTACCCACAGAGCTTTATCTCAACTCAGTGTATTAAAAAATACAACTCCAATTCCAGTGAAACTGGGACGTTGTATAAAACATAAATAAAAACAGAAAACAATGATTTGAAAGTCCTGTTTCACCTTTATTCAATTAAATATTCTGCAAAGACAAGATATTCAAACCAGGAGCAATTTTGGAGTCTGTTGGTGCCCAAGGCAAAAAAATCAGCGGAGGCCCTTCAAGTCGATGTGTATCATAATCCTTTTCCTCTTTGCCCAATTTGAAATGTGGACTCGTCAGACCACAGCACACTTTTCCACTTTGCGTCAGTCCATCTCAGATGAGCTCGGGTCCAGAGAAGCCGGCGGTGTTTCTGGGTGTTGTTGATATATGTCTTTGTCTTTGCATGGTAGAGTTTGAACTTGCACTTGTAGATGTAGTGATGAACTGTGTTAACTGACGATGGTTTTCTGAAGTCTTCCTGAGTCCACGTGGTAATATCCTTTACACAATGATGTTGGTTTTTAATGCAGTGCTGCCTGAGGGGTCAAAGGTCACGGTCATTCAATGTTGGTTTTCAGCCTTGCTGCTTACGTGCAGAGATTTCTCCAGATTCTCTGAACCTTTTGATGATATTATGGACCGTAGATGATGAAATCCATCAATTCTTTGACATTGTACGTTGAAAAATGTTCTTAAACTGTTGGACTATTTGCTCACACAGTTGTTCACAAAGTGGTAAACCTCGCCTCATCTTTGCTTGTGAATGACTGAGCCTTTCAGGGATGCTCCTTTTAAGCCCAATCATGACACTCACCTGTTTCCAATGAACCTGTTCACCTGTGGAATGTTCCAAACAGGTGTTTTTGAAGCATTCCTCAACTTTCCCAGTCTGTTGTTGACCCTGTAAAGTTTATCAATCTGAACATACATATCTTGTCTTTGTAGTGGATTCAAGTGAATTTAGATTTAACAGGATTTGAGAATCATTATATTCTTTTTATTTATGTTTTACACAAAATTATATATTATATTATATTATATTATATTATATTATATTATATTATATTATATTATATTATATTATATTATAATTTATCATATATTAGGTACACCTGTTGAACTGCTCATTAACAAAAATATCTAATCAGCCAATCACATGGCGGCAACTCAGTGCATTTAGGCATGTGTATATGGTCAAGATGAGCTGCTGAAGCGCAAACTGAGCGTAAAGTTGATTTTAGTGACTAAACATGACATAGAGTAGTTGTTGCTGCCAGATGGGCTAATCTTAGGATTTCAGAAACCGCCTGACTTACAGAGATTTTCATGCTCAACCATCTCTAAAGTTAATGGTCTCAAAAAGTCAGCAGCAGTTTTAGGAGCCAGAGGGCCTTGTTGATGCTGCAGGAGAATGACCAGACTGGTTCAAGGTGATGGAATAGGAACAGTAACTCAAATAACCATTTGTTACAACTAAGACCATCTCTGAAAACACAACTTTTTCAACCTTGAAGCAAATGGGCTACAGCAGCAGAAGACCAGACCGAGTGACCCACCTGTCAGCTAAGAACAGGAAACTGAGGCTACAATTCACACAGGCTCATCAAAACTGGACCTTAGAGAGAGAGAGAGAGAGAGAGAGAGAGAGGGAAAAAAAACATTGCCTGGTCTGGATTTCTGCTGCCACACTCAGATGGTAGTGTCAGAATTTGGAATGAACAATATTAAAGCATAAATCTATCCTGCCACTAATGGAAAGGTGTGCTTAATAAAGTGCCAGGTGAGTGTAGAAGTAAGGGTAAGTTTAACTCTAAGGAGTCACAAGAAAAACATTTGTGACCAAAATCGCAATTCATGCACACTGTTTCTACCATCATAAACAGGTTTATCATCAACAATCAGACTGTGTGAAGGAGTTAATGTGTTTTGAAGGATAAGTCTTTTTATTCTGATTCAGATATCAGTCACAGCTGCATGGTTCACATAAAACTCTACAGATGATCACAGAACCCCCTGAGTGTTTGTCTCTGCTCATGTTTGGCGTGCAGCATTTCCAGCAGCAGGTTGTTACAATGCAACTCTCCGCTCAGGTGTCTGTCGTACAGGTAATCTTCAGCAAGAGCACTGAGAGCACGTAACTCTGACACACACAGCAACAGGTGAGAAAAACGCCCCAGCAGGTGAGAGGAGGAGCTTAGAGTGTACTCCAGCAGAGCTCCCTCTACCTGCTCCTGCACGCTCGCTATGAACTGATGATCCTCCAGCTGTGGAACATCTGGCGGAGAAGAGACAACCAGTCAATGGAAGGTCAGACCCCTTTATACCACTGAGGACAGAAACAGAAAGAAGCTTTGGCCAAACTCTGAGTTGTCCTGAAATTTTATTCATAAAAGCATCCATAGTCACAAACCTGGGTTAAAGAGGATGAGGAACTTGATGCACACAAACTCTTCACGGTCCACCTGCATGATGTGAAGTTTCCTGATCAGATCCTGTCCTCTGTGGACCAGACCAGTCAGAGCGGGACCAGCATGAGAGGAGATGTCAGACACTTCAATCTAAACCAAATAAACCATATTCAGACACAGACACACAGGAAAAAACAGAAATAAATGTCTCCATGGTCCAGTTGTAGGTAAGAGTAAAGACAGGTCCCACCTCCTGCCCAGTGACTAGCAGCAGGTGACCCTCTCTGCCATAGAGAACCTGTCTGCAGACGACGTCCAGCAGCAACAGATCACCCCAACAGCTGTGCAGCAGCTTCATCTGGTCACTCACCTGGAGCAGGAGAGAAGAGGTAAAACACTGAGGATCAGCCTTTTGAGTATCTAGGACATGAGCCTATCATCTCATGAGTGCTCGACTTTACAGGAAGTGGTTCTTAACATCTCAAGTTGCCCATTCAGTAAGACTGCTGTTTGATGAAACCCAAAGACCAGAGACCCTTACACTGCCCCCCACTGGCTAGATGTAAGTGTACCAGAGGTTTAGCCAGCAGAGGTCATGCAGCTTGGTGAGACCCTGCAGATTTTTTCATGCAAACATTTTTGTATTATCAGGTAAAAAACTGGGTAGCCAGATTTCACATTTGGAGTAACTTTAGACTGATTCATCTGCTTGATTAACAGGATGATATCCATTCAAATCCATTGCAGAGAGTCAGTTTTTGTTTGGTTTTATGAGGTTTTTCTGAGTTTTTAAGCTTGAAAATGGTCAAACAGTGTCCATGGGGTACATGTGACTCCGACACAACGTATCCTGAGAGGCTGGGTGACGGGGTGTATTTTTAACCCTTTCCCAAAGCCACATCTCAACCTAGAAAAGTGTCTTCTTTGGATCAAATTGTGCAGTAGACCACAACATCAACTCAACATGAATAAAATGAACAAGAATGTTTACGTCCGTTCTAAGGTAAAACAACATCGTATGTGAGGCAACATGTTGTTATCTTTAACATCTCTAATGTTAGCCTAGCGTTAGCTTCTAGCTGTGTTGTTCATCATGTCTCTTTGTTTGTTGGAGTTCATTGGCCTGTTTTGTTCTAGTTTTTGTTCTTTGGTGATCGTCCATCATTGTTAGCTGTTGTCCAAAGGGCTCTAGTTAAACTAACGTTAGCTTCTGGAGCTTAGCTTCATTAGCTTATCTGTAATAGCCCAGATAACAAAGGTTGTCAAATGTACTGCTGAATGATTCAATGTAAATACTGTAGCTCCAAACTAACAGAGACACTCTTGGTAAAGATGGTAAAAAGGAGGTTAGATTTTTCTCCTGACTGATGCTGATCCTCTGTCTTGTTGTCTGAGATGCTGATGGGAACCAGATGTGGTTTATCAGGTTTGCTCTGGGACCTGGAAGTTTGGTCTTGTAACTGAAGCTTTTTATGGACCTTCAACAGTAAATTGATTCATATATCCTCCAATGTGGAGTTTAGACCCTTTTGGTGTCTTCTAGATGATATGTGATCTTTCTGTCTTCAGAAATCATCAATGGCCTCCTATGTAATGTCTCCTACTGTGACACCTCCCATAGCACCTGACACTGAATGTTCATCATTTGTCAAAGTGAGTGGAGGGGGGCGGGGCTTAGTCAAAGGTCAGATGTATACTCCAAATGAAGTTTCTGTAACTTGCTCAAGTTTATGAATATTTGACAAAAATAAGTACAACACTTTGTATGTCCCTGGGCTTAAAAAAAGACATGCATGAAATATTGCTATGTTTAATTATTCATGCAACAGAGTTAACACACACACACACACACACAGACACACACACACACACACACACACACACACACACACACACACACACACACACACACACACACACACACACACACACACACATAGGTTTACACAGCTATAAGAGTTCATCTTACTCTGAGCTGTCTGAAGAAGGTGGAGGTGCGTGCCCACTCCACCATGCACAGCAGTGTCTGGTCAGCCAAAATGCACATCAGGCTGAAGGTGGTGGGGGTCCATTGCTCCCCCCTGCCCATCTGCTCCTGCAGAAGGCGACCTGAAATCTTCTCCTGCAGCTGGAGCTCGTCTGGACCCCCCTCCAGGAGCTCTATCACCAGCTGAGGGGTCCGAGGACCGCGGGGGGACTGAGGGATAGTGTGTGGATGGTCTGAGATAAGTCCTGCAGCAGAGCCTGGTGGACTGGTGCTGGGGGCCTCAGACTTTAGGGTCCAGTTTGGGGAGGGAGTGCTGCAGTGCTCGAGGGCAGCAGGGGAGATGGGGGGGAGAATGGGGCTGAGTGATGGAGGCTGAAGGCTGATACAGTGATTCCATAATGTGGACATGGGGGCGCTGTGAAGGATTGAGACTGGGTGGAGGCCTTTAGGAAAGGTCCAGTCTCTGTGGGGGTTTGAAGAGACGAGAGCGGGGGCTATCTCAGATCTGTACCCCCCTTCCTGAATCATAGCCTTCCTCTGCTGCTTCAAAGCTCGATCTTGTTTGTACATCGGACCAAATTTGCTTCTTCCTCCTCGTGTCCGATCTGCTCGAACAGCTGAGGAGGGGGAACAGTTTAAATCTAACATGCACTGCTTTGTTTCTCATCATTAAAGGCACAAATGATGATGCACATGAGGGTCAATTATGGAAGGCAAAATTTTCTACATCAAGTTTACGTTATATTAAAATCCCTCAACTGTGTTCCTTCAAAAATGGCAAAGTAATACTTAAGATGACAGCACAATAATTAAAGTGTTAACAAGATAACTCTTGATGCACCTGAGACTTAAAAACCCTGAATCCTTTTGAGTCTTACAGAATGACATGAACACTTAGTTCACTGTCACAGCTTTTTATGGATAGTTTAACTTTGCACGCTATCAAACATGCCCTCCTCTGGGCTACAATGATTTTTTTTTCATTTATTTGTAGAATAAGTTCTTCCCCTCTTACCTTCCAGTCTCATCCCAACATGAAGACACTTCTGAAATCTGCAGAATGGACACCGTCTCCTCTGAGTTTTATCGATCCTGCACTCCTGATACTCTGCACACTCATACGTCTTTTTGTTCTGAACAGTTCTTTTAAAAAAGCCCTGTCAGAGAAGAAAAATCTGTTTTAAGGCATGCGCCTGAATATATGAGTATAATAAGCAGTACTCTGGTGGAAATTTCCCACAAATCTAAATATATCAGAAAAACAGAGAGTACCTTACAGCTCTCACAGGTGAGCAGACCGTAGTGATACCCAGAGACTTTGTCTCCACAGACAGGACACAGCTCCTCCAATCCACTGTCAGGTCTGAGCTCCATTCTGGAAAACACACCTGGAGAGAAAATGCTGGACTCATATCATCAGAGAGTGACAAAAGAAACTGACTGTGAGCACAAATGATAAACCTGAAACTACAAAGAAACCGCACTAACTCTGAGAAAACATCTAAACAGCTATATTTACTATGAGTCAGCTATAAAAAAATAAGAAGTGTGAAATAATGGCTAAAAAAAACAATGCACAGTTATCATTCAGTTGTGAAAGAAACCAGTTCAAAAAGAAAAAAATGTATAGAAAAGGAGTAAAAAAAATGTACATGACTGTTCAGTCTGTTAAATAATGATGCTTTTCATTGTTACCTGAAGTAAGAGTTTGATAAATACAGAGTAAATGTACCTGTGGGTGCACGGTGATCAGAGACTCATCCTGCAGTCCGGAGTCCCTCTCCATGGTCCTGATTCTGCAGGAGTCTGAGGTCCTGCCCTGGTGTGAAGCTGCAGCCAATCAGGACATCTGATAAATGACTCACCTGTCTCTGTGATGATGTGGAGTCTCTGTAATGTCTCGCTGTGTCTCAGATAATCAAAGTGAACCCTCATCCTCATCCTCCTTCCAGTGTTTTAACACAACAGTGCATAGGAAGCACTCTGTCACAATACTTTTCTACAACTTTAACCACAACTTCTTGGACTGGAATGTGCTTCAATATGATTTTAAAGTTTAGATTTCACACATTCAGCCAAGTGGTGTATACAAGACTTTGATACTACTGTTAGTGATGACCTTAAGACCAACAGAAGATTGATACTTTCAGAAAAGTCATGTAATTCTCTGTCAGTTTTATTCATAATGTGGTCAACAGGGCCCGGATAGCCAGACGTAATCTATGTGATCAGATGAAAGCTAACAGATAGGAACAAATTTTACAGTCTGGTTGTCCAAAGGGAAAAAAGAATCACTGATTACAAATTGGGTATAATAATAATAATAATAATAATAATAATAATAATAATAATAATAATAATAATAATAATAATAACAACAATAATAACAATACTACTAATAATAATGATAATAATAATAATAATAATAATAATAATAATAATAATAATAATAATAATAATAATAATAATAATTATTATTATTATTATTATTATTATTATTATTATTTTAATTTTTTTTTTATTTTTTTTTTATTTTTAATGACAGAGTTGTTACCCAATGAGAGCTTGATCTGAAAACACAACTGGGCTTTGACATAATTTTTGTAAAGTTGCCTTTCTGGATCAAGCTCTGAATTATCATGACCTCGATGACTGAGAACCTTAACAGAGATTCAGTTCCTGTAAAACTGGTCACAGATAAATGAAAATACTGAACAAACATGTAGATCTTTTCACATATGTGATGATTCAAGGCCAAGTCTATATATTTTCAGGAGCTTGTCTTTCACACATGCACCTCACGGTGGGAGATCAACTGTCTGTAGAGCTCTAACAACTAGAATTACTGTTTGATTTATGTGTGAGGTGGATTGGACTGGCTAGCAGGTTTAGGAGGAGGAGACTTTTTCAAGATCACTTAGAAAGTCCTCATAGGCCCTTTGAGTTCTCCTGGATTCACATCCTGCATCTACTGAGAAGAGGGCTTTTTTTTTTTTTTTTTTTTTTTTTTCCCAATATGCTGGAATTTTATGTTTTACATTATTTCAAAGGGTTCCCCACAGAGGGTCTGTGAGCAGCAGGTGGAGCTGTTGCATCAAAGAACAGATCAGCATCAGACCTGGGCCCTTACCCACAAATCAAGTTCCTCACTCAGAGTTTTCTCTTTAAACCTTTTCACAAAGCTGCTCAGACTAACTCTTACTAAGGAATTCAGAGAACTCTAAAGCTAAAAGAAAGGTGTGAAGCTGACCCTGCTGCTATGGATGATTCATGTTTCAGGAGCCACATCACTTCCTATGCCTACAGTGATTGGCTGACAGGAAATGTGTCTTTGAGAGGATGCTCAACATAGAAATCACTTAGTTTAGAGAAAGGTGTCATGTTGGCATAATCAAATAAAGACCGTAACCCTTTACAATTTCTACAGTTTCATTTAGCAGAGGCTTTTTTCCAAAGCAACTGCCAAACGTATCATATTTGACACACGTTTAAAGACCACTGTTTCACCAACATGATAAAAAAAAATTCATTGAAAACATGTTTAAAATAGATAAAATAAAATAAAAAAAAATATATATATAAATAAATAAATAAGTAAAAAACAAACAAACAAACAAACAAACAAACAAAATGTATTCTACCTCTTGAGGATTATCATTCCACTACAGGCAGCTGAAGTTGTATTTTGGCCCTTTTAAAAAGTGCTGCTCTCAGGAAAATATCCACATACTATATATATATCAGATGAATATATATATATATATAATTGTCAAAAAGTTTGGGGAAGAATAACATCTTGTTACTCATTATTCAAAATTAGAATTTTCTGTGATGAATGAATGCATATTTACTAAAAAGACAAAAAAAAATTGCCAGAAACAAATTTCAAAAACAAAATATAACAACATTTTTTGTGGATTTTATTTAAAGGTCAATAAACATCTCAGTATCAAATATTAACATTTTCTGTCTATTTTGTTTGATGGATCAGGCTTTTGAGGGTTTAATGAAAAAATTAGGCTACTGATTAAACATCAAACCAAGAGTAATATGTAAGCAGCTGTATCTGGTTAAAGGATGAACAGATCTACATATAAGCAGCTTTTTAATGACTGAGATTCTAGAATAACCATGGCTGAGAAAACCAAAGACAAAAGAAAGACTAAAACAAACTGTTCACATGAGCATGAGGTGGATTTCCAGCAGCAGCCATGCTGAGACTCTTTCTGAACTGGTCGTAGTGAATCAATGGTCCTCTTCACTACTTCTGACTTCTCACAGAAATTTAGTTGTCCTTAAATTAGGACTGACACGCCCAATATTTTTGAGAGTTTCTCCTAAATCAGCAGGATAGGAGCTCCTTTTAGCTTTAAGAGGTTTGGTGAAAACGGGCCCTGGTCTAATTCATGAGGAAGCACATTAGAGCTGATTTAATATCCATTCCTGATGTTAACTTCACTTTCTGAGCACAGAACACTGACCGATATACAGAACACTGACTGACATGCTGAACTTAGATCACTCCCATATAAGTAAATCGATGCCAAATGATCTCCTCTCATATTCCTGGAAAGACCTCTTTTACATTCCCTTGGTTTGAAAATAAGCCCTTCTTCATCGAATTAGGCATTCATAGGATGAATGGCAGGGGGTGCATGAGGACACAGAGAGAGGGGATCTCAGACCACAAAGATGACCAGCCAGAGCTTAACCAAAAACCAGGCTGGGATTAACTCCTGTATGGAATCTACACAGCAAAGCTAAGGAGACACTCCAAACATTAAAGTGTTTCTTAGTAAAGAGTGGCTAAACTGCTCTTTATTGTATCTAAACAATGACAGTCAGGACCTGTTCTACTCTTGACTCTTACTCTTGCTTGTCATTGATACCAGTAGTTCTCCAATGGGGTACACATACCCCTTGGGGTACATGAGGGCACTCTGGGGGTACACAGGATTCAAAAATGTATATTCAAAAAATATCAACCAAGCGAAATTCCTTTAACACTATCAATCAATGTTTGAGTCAAATATAAGTTTAAGATCATGGACTGAATATTATGTCCAGTAGGTTATTCAATTGTTTTCCCCCAAAGAATCCAGAGTCTCCCTCATACCAGGATGATGAAACAAATAACAACATCATGGTTGAAGCGTAGCAGCAATGCTGCTGAAAACACAGAGGGAAGTGCGCTAAAGAAGGCAAAACAAAAACCTGCAAAATTCCCTCAGGATTGGAAAAATATGCTTTAATGGGATTAATGTCCACAAGTTGTAAACCACCCAGGGCATTGAGATTTGTGATAATTATTATATGTGATAATTATTTCTTTGTGCACAAATCTTTCTTCTTAGCACGTCTTTAGTTATTGTAACTTTATATTTGATGTAGTTCTAATGTTTTGTGTCTATTCGCTCAGAATTTTAAGGGTTAATAAAGAATATTTAAAAAATTAGACACTAATAGTACAACAAAGTGTTTTAGGTCTTTTCCTCCAAACAAAACAGCTTTGGGCTTGTTCAGGGGTACTTGGTAAAAAAGACATTTCACAGGGAGCACATCACTGAATAAAGTTTGAGAACCACTGATTTATACTTATGAGATTTATTGTAAAAAAAAGAGAACATTTTAAAACAAAAGTGTGAAATGATTTCAAAGAAAAACAAATGTGAATGTTAAAACTATTAATATTAATACTAAAGTGCATTTAAGTTTTTAAAATAATTGAAAACATTGTCCAGAAAGAAAATATACAGGCCAAGCTTTGAAACTGTAAAGCTGTGATAAAAAAATATAAAAAATCAAAAGAGGAGGTAGTGGAAGCACTGGATGCATACACAGAAGAAAAAAAAAATCCAGCTGAAACTGTTCCAGGTGTAACCCAAGCATTACCACAGCAAGAGAAGGAAAAAGAGTTGTTTTTAATGCTGCTTTTTTTAGCAGCAAATTAAAAGGGAAAGCTCAAACCTCAAATTTGACCTTCACAAGATCCAAAAACTATCAAAAGTAGAAAAATGAAATCAGCTCTTGTATACCCGTGGGGTCTTTGTACACCTTCTTTTCTCCCAAACCTGGAGTCAAACTTCCATGAAATTCAGAATGCTGCAGCCTTCCCAGATATTTCTGAAGATCTAAAAAAGATGAGGCAGCAGCAGAGGATGTTGAACTCTGGGTTCTTTCAGGTTGGATCTTCAAGACAGGAACTGAGATCTTGAGCATCTGGACTGAGTTCACAGGCGGTCAGAGCATCTGTGGGGATGTGGACGGCTTTGCAAGATCCAGGAGCTCAGGGTGACTGCAGGCGCTTCTGGCAGAGTCGAGGTCACGCCGGGCTGCATGAAGTTTATCTGAGCTTGGTTTTCTGGCAGGGGCCATGGATGGAGGTGAAGGCTCATCTCCTTCTTCTGTCTGTGGTGAACTGTGAGCAGACAGATGTCAGTTGTTCTTTGGGTGAATCAAAGTCCACACTATAAGTTGTAGTTTCATTTTCTAAAGTCCAGTCCAAGGCTTCTGTCACATACGACCCTAGCAGATTACGGATCAGACAACCTAACCAATCATCTTTTCATTAAACATTAAAGTGTTTCCACCTGTTTGGACTGAGCGTGCCTTTCCATCTGGATCCTGTCTTACTCTGTAGATCCCCTGGTTTGTGTGAATGATCCTGTGGGAAGACGGAGGAATCCAGGCTTGTTTCTTCAGCTCCTGTGCAGTCACAGGGTGCACAGAGGAGAGAGAACGAGGCCTGTTTTGTTTTCTCAGGAAACATACAGCTGTGTGTGTGTGTGTGTGTGTGTGTGAGAGACGTGTGTTATGGTCATTTTTCAAAACATTTCTTAAACAAACTGCAAAATTTGACAAGTAGAAAGCCATTGCTGTAAATAATGAGTCAAAGGTCATCTGAAATGTGGTTTATGAGCCCAAAATAAATACATTTTACATGGTTTACATATAACTACATCATGCAGATGCAGATTTGTGAGGAAAAAAAAATCTTAAATAGGATTTGTCAGATCTGTCAGGACATGAAAACAGCTTTTATTATGGCCTTTCCTTCTTTTTTACAGGTGCTTAAGTCTACGGAAAATGAAAACAGCCATGGATTTTTCTTTTTTATGTACTGTTATCTCCTGATAACGACTTATTATTTTGTCATCTCAGTATAACAAAGATAGTTTTCTCGTTATGAAGCTTAATTAAAAACGTGTTTGTCTTGATTTGAACCTTCAAGAGCTGCCATGAACTGCTTCCAGCCACTGGGTGTAGCTGTACAGCATTCATATGAAGTTATTGAATAATCTCCAGTAGAACACTTTGAAATGTGTTTAAACATATTTACAGCTTATGATCAGATTTTAGTTGTGGTTTCCCAGTGATATCCATGCTGTTCTTAGTACTTCCGTATGTGCAGCTGAACACTAAAGTGATCACATTAAAACACTCTTGAATCTACGCTACTGTGATTGGCTGAACTGGGGAGAGACATCTGATTGGCTACAGACATTTCCCTGTTGAAAAAAATGGATTTATGAATCTAAGCTCATCAGGGGAGTCTCAAAAATCCACACACTTAGCAGCGAGGTTCACAAATGAAAAGCAGCTTTTAATACACCGTATATTTATGAATTTCTATCAAATATATATAAAACAATAAACACTTGTGTGTGAATCAGAAATATGTTTGTGAATTTTGTTTTTTATTTGTGGAATATTTTCACATTTGTGTAGAACAATATATATTTGTGTGTGAGTCAGAAATACATTTGTGAATCCTTCTGTGTGTGTTTGTGAATTTTGAGACTGACCTGACTCCATAGTTTCAAGGCCCCCCTTAGTGTCCAGTCAGTGAGTGATGATTGATACCAGGATGTGTTTGTCAGTTAAAAGACTTCTTCAAAGGCTGCTTCCAAGTGTCCTTGCTTATCATTCCTTTGATTTCTCTCCTCTCCTCTTGAGCAGAAGTAAACAGTCCTTAACATGGTGGGTGTCAAACTATTTCACGTTCAGCCAAGGACTGAGGAAAGAAGAGACTTCATCTGAGAGCTTTAGGACACACCAGTTGGTAATACATCTAGCAGCAATCTGTGAAGCTAATGTAGAAGTGCAAAATAGTGAGCTTCTGGAGACTGTTTCCTGTAGTGAATCAGTGTCCGTAGATGAAATTCAGTCAAATCAATCAAATTGAACATGTATCACTGTCTGAATTTAAAGGCTGGAATTTTGTGTCTGGCAGAAATGCCTGATGTATATAATTAAAGTGTGAGACAGGAGCTGGAGAGTCAGACTCACCTGCCCTATAATGCATCGCAGCTCTTGCAACTAAACAATTATACCTTCCAGAGACACTTTACAGAGCACGTTATACATGATAAAGGATAAAAAAAAAGAGACAATGTCCTCTGGAAAAAAAGGAATATTTGTTGACCAACTTTATAAAAACACATTGAATGAATGGATGGGAAAGTGTCCAATAAATAAACTCTGACCGGTTCTTAAGAAGACTGCTGTTAGACTAAAAAAGCAGTATACATGCAGTAATAAAGGTTGATCATCCATTTTTTGGAAAAAAAAAAAAAGATCAGAAACTTTTGTAAATGTAAATTTAAATTTCAAAGTCTTTGCCTGGAGCATCCTACATGTCCTTAACGCTTTAATAAGAAGCGGAGTTTGTCTGGAGGACAGCAGCTTCAGGAAGGAGGATGGATCCCATCTATCCCTCGTGTATCTAACTCGGGATTTCCGCACTGAGACGCTCAGTTTGGGACGCAGCTAAGTGGGATTTAAAGAAGAAAATGAAAACCATGTGTATTTAGTGCAACCAACTTTCACCGTTTTATTCAACAGAAAGTCTTTTTCTCAGAGTACATTTCAGTCAGAGTGCCTTGCAGGAAATAATTTGTCAAAATAAATAAATAAAATAAATTATTGATTTGTTATTGCAAAAGACTGAGGGAGAAAAGTTACTTTCAAGTGGCAAAGCCAGCCTGGTCTGTGTGCCTACATATCACAGCAAGCTTTACACAGCAAATCTGCACAATAAACAAATGGGGGCAAATTTTCAACCTTTTCTAGATAGCGTGCAGTGGATGATGATGCACTCACAGTATTGAATGAACATGTCAGTGAGAAAGCTTTAGTTAAATTCTCCTAGCTTAAGTACATCTTTCTGCATTCAATACTGGTATACTGATCACACAAGTAAATAAGATACAGCTCAACTTTGTAATGGATGTAGTTCTCAAATCAGCCTGTATGAGTCTCAGCCTGTTGACACCGTGTCAAAAAAACAAAAAAACAGCTAGCTTTGTGTCAGGGACCTGCTCACCCTGTGGAGATTCTAATTTGCATTTGACGGATCATCCAGGAGGTCACAAAAGAACCTAGAAAAAGAACTGCAGGCCTCGCTGGCCTCAGTTAAGGTCAGTGTTCAAGACTCCACTATAAGAAAGACGCTGGCCAAAAATGGCATCCATGGGAGAGTTCCCAAGCAAAAAACACTGCTGTCACAAAAGAACATAAAGGCTCGTCTCACATTTGCCAAAAAGCATCTTGATGAACCTCAAGACTTTTGAAAAACATTCTGTGGACTGATGAGTCAAAAATTGAACTTTTGGAAGGTGTGCAGCCTGTTGCATCTGGTGAAAAAATGTCACAGCATTTGATAAAAAGAACATGATGCCAACAGTAAAGCATGGTGGTGGCAGTGTGATGGTCTGGGGCTGCTTTGCTGCCTCAGGTCCAGGACAACTTGCTGTGATTGACAGAAAAATGACTTCTGCTGTTTACCAGAAGATCCTGAAGGAGAAGGTCCGGCCATCAGTTTGTGCCCTCAAACTCAAGCGCTCTTGGGTCATACAGCAGGACAACGATCTGAAACACACCAACAAGTCCACCTCTGAATGGCTCAAAAAAACCCAAATAAATTAAGGTTTTGGAGTGGTCAAGTCGAAGTCCAGATTTAAATCCAGTTGAGATGCTGTGGTGTGACCTTAAACAGGCAGTTCATGCTAGAAAACCCTCCAATATGGCAGAATTAAAACAATTCTGCAAAAAAAAGTGGTCCAAAATTCCTCCACAGCGGTTTGAATGACTCATCACCAATTATCACAAACACTTGATTTCAGTTACTGCTGCCAAAGGTGGCTCAACTCACTATTAGGTTCACGGGGCAATTACTTTTTCACATAGGGCCGGATAGGTTTGGATTTTTTCGTGCCTTAATAAATTGAATCATCATTTAAAAACTGCATTATGTATTTCCTTGGGTTGTCTCTGTGTGAGATTAAAATTGGTTTGATGATCTGAAACCTTTGCAAGTGACAAATATGCAAAAAACACAGAAATCAGGAAGGGGGCATATACTTTTTTTAATGGTACTGTATGTTATGTAATGCACTGGGGGCATCTCATTTCCTAATTATGATGCACTGAGGATGAAACACTCGCTGTTGTTCTTTTTCTGCTGTAGAAATTATTCCCATGAGTAGGCTACTGAACCCATCCTGAAACAACCTTTTGAGGTCTGTATGAAAAGGTTGCTCTACCCCTGGAAAAGCATCACAGGTACCCTGTTTTTGGATCTGTTCTCACCATGTTGAATGCTTCTCATTACGCAAAGTTATGCCTCCTCGCTTCCTTTCTGGTTCTATGACCCCACATCCTCCCTTTCCTGCCTTAACTGAGGATATTCTGGTCACCTGAAATGCACCTGAAGACAAAGGAAGCTTTTCATAATGCTTACTTACTTATACCTTCTCTCCTTCTCCACCCTGGCCCCTCCTTGTGGATAAATCAGCCTTATGTCTTTGCTGGTTTTGTATTCTCTGTGAGTATGCTGTGTTACTGAAAGATAAAACTTTCCTGTTGCCTTATCAGTGATCTGATCACTCACTGTAAATATTTGCTGAGGAAAGTTGTTTCCTCAGCGTGCTGTTTATTCATGAGCTAGTTAGGAGCTAGTTTTTGGAAAGTCTGCTGTGGGTTGGGTAGAAATGATGGACCTATGTGGATTAATGTTGTGGTTAGAGGAGTTGTTGGCCTGAACACTTCCTCCAGGTCCTGATCTCTTTCAGCTACACTCATGCATCATGCCTGCTCTTATATTTCAGCATTAGAGTGAGCTCTGTATGTGTACCTGGTTGCTAAAACAAAACATCATCTCTCAGGGTTTAAACCTGTACGCTGTGCCAGCTGATGACAAACATGTTTCAGTCCCACCTGGAGCAGGTACCAGCAAGACAGCGCTCCCACACACATTTTAGCAGTGTGCTAATGTGGCTGCAGACAGGTGTCAGCCATCTTTAATGTTTATGACAGCACTTTTTCTCTGCACGCTGATGATGTCACACTGTTATTAATGAATAACGTGGGGAGGCAGGAGCTAAGGTTTCAGCTCTGAGGTTATTCCACAGCTCTTATAAAACAAACAAATCAGCCTCAGCAGCTCCAGTTACACACAACAGGAGCTCAGGGGCCTCAGCACTGACAGACTGCAGAGCAGGGCCCGCTAACTGCACCTGAACTTTACACTCTAACGTCAGGTTCATGTGCTGCAGCATTATTTACTTTGGACGTGTAAGATTATGAAATAACATTCTCAGACACTATTTAAGTCATCTGCTCATTTCTTGTTTCCTATAGTTAGATTTATCTTCTGTAACTGTGACCAACATCATTTCCTCATCTTCATTAAAATATTATTTATTATAATCACCATGATACATAGCTCTTCTAACATTAAACATACTCTAAGGAAATTTGAAGTGGTGATTAGAAAAATACGATAAAAAACCAAGACCATTTATAAGAATATTTTTAACATCCAGAAAATACACTCCTCATAATAAGTTAGGGATACTGGCCCTCATTTATCAAACATGTGTACGACCGAAAAATGAGTGTACGCTCATTTCCACACACAGATCAGCATTTATCAGTCTGTACGTGGGTGCAGGGTGTGCTCAAATCACAGGCCAGGTTAGTTCATGTACGCAAGTTTCATGTCAGAGAGGAGCACAGTGCAGCGAGGAAAATCCATCTGTAGCGGAGAATGATTGGATCATATGAGTGCAGAGCATTTTCAGACAGAGGTTTGCAAATTAATATTTTGATTGATGAATTAGATATGACACCAAGAATGTTTCAAACATTTCACTCTTTTTCTACCAATCTCTGTAAAACACATCACTTATGAAAGAGCAACGCGAGCTGTCAGCTGATTTTTTTTTCATATAAATAAATGTTTCCTTTATAGATTTTACTTTTTAAATTAGAGAGGCTGTTTGCAGTGATTAAAAACACTCCCATGTCCACAGAAAACAATCAGTAGAGATTATTAAGAGGACGCTGCATCAAACTTTTAGTGTGGCATTTAGTTTTTTTTGTTTAAAGGAAGCTGTATTGATCACAGGATTTACCATAATGACAATAGATTCACTCCTAACAAATCATCATATTAACCTGAGATGAAGTATAATTGAAGGTTGTGTAAATTAAATGTTTTAAACTCTGCTGTAGTTTGGTTTGTTACATCAACACTGTCAAACAACAGCTTCATTTCTCTCTACCTCATTTGCTGTGGCATTGTCGATCTTCAACACAGAGAATTCTCCTTTTTTCCATAATGCATCCCCCATGATGTAAATTCCGTGGGTCCAGCTGAACCTTGAATATTTAGAAAATTTTAAAATCAAGATTGTTTTCAGTTGCCAGATTTACCAATACCCGACCAGATGTACGCCCTGATTGGCCCTGGTACAAAGGTTTCATAAATCACACATGAACGTTGCCATAAGCTTGTTTCTACACCCAAATCTGCACCAACTCCCACGCAAGACTGTAAAATGAGGACCAATGTGAGGTCCTCATTGGATTTCATACATGAGGTGTTTGTTTCACTTCAGTGATTTTTGGGATAGGGAGCCAATTGTATCAGTGTGATAGACACACCTCATTTAGTGTTTTCCATGTAATGGTCTCTCTGTGTACAGTGAGTCTTACATATTGGAGCCAATACCAAAAAATACAAAAAGACAACCCTCTACAATGTGGCATCAATTTCAACATTCTGGGGGTATAAAAAGCTGGTACTGTCAGTAAGTCATTCCCAGTTCATCATTCAAACAGCCATGTAACCCAGACAATGCAGCAGTGGTCTACCGTCCTGTTCACTGATGAGCGTCGGGTCACTTTGCACAGTAATGATGGTCGTCAGTGTTGCTGGAGAAGACAAGGTGAGGGATACGCTGAGGTCAACATGGTCCCCAGGGTTGGCTTTGGTGGAGGAGGAGCAACAGTCTGAGCAGGCATCACCAGTCAGCTCAGAACAGATTTGGTGATTGTAGATGGTTCAGTCACTGCACGTTCTTACCTCAGAGACATCATAGAACACATCATCATCCCCCAGTTCCACCAGCACACCCCCAACTTTCTGTTCATGGATGATGATGCTCCACCACATGGTTCCAGAATTGTCACAGCTGGACTTCAGGAAGTGGGAGGGCCTCATATGGTATGACCAGCAATGTCCCCTGACCTGAACCCCATAGAGCACGTCTGGGACCAGCTGAAGCAGAGACTGGATGCTTGTACCCCACCCCCATGTGACCTGTCAGAACTGTGTGTAGCACTTGTGGAGGAGTGGAACTCATTGCCTCAGAACAACATCATGAGGCTGGTGAGGAGCATGAGACGTCTCTGTCAAGCTGTCATTGAGGCAAATGGTGGAAACACCTGCTACTGACTTTGTCAGTTTGGTTATTTGGGGCGATCTTTGTTATTGTCTAAATTGTTGGAGTAAGAAATATTGAACTAATGAAAATGATGTTTCTTCTCATTCATTAATAGTGATATCAAAGGGAACTATTACTGATTCCATTAAAATTCAGACCAAGTAGGAAAAGAACTCATGTAAATAACAATATCCCAAACTTACTGTGAGTAGTGTTTATGTGACATATTACTGTACATTTCAATATCTATTGAGATGATGCAGAGGCAACGGACCCACTCACAGCCTGAGCTGCTCTCAGCTTTGCTGTGAACGACCACTCTTAGTGGGTAAAGGTGGCACACAAACATAAGGACATCACAGCAGCACGACAGGAGAGGCTTTAGAGATTTTAGATCCATGCAGTATTCCATTCTGGAACAAGGCTGCTCCTCCATCCAGTAAAGTGAAACGTCTCAGGACTAAAAAAAGCGATATGTAGATGATAGTATGATATATGGTCTGCACGGTCAGAGAAAAACCTAATAGCTTGGAAAGTGATATTGAGCACAGTGTAAAAGCACTGAGTGACATCCCCTCCTGTCTTTACTGCGTCAGATCATCTCATAATAACTGCTGAGTCTGCTGGAAGATGAAAAAAATCTTCCTGAAGGTTTGCTCACAGGCATGTCAGTCATCTCTTTTAAGGAGGAGTTCTGACTGATTTGATCTTTCTCGTCATACAAATCTGTCTCCATGAAGTGTAGAGACATTCACACCTGGAATACTTCAAAATCTTTCCTCAAAATTGCACATACATCCTGGCCCTGAGAGCTCACAGCACTGCAACTTAAGAAAGCACATGCAGAAAGACAAAACACAAACATCTTCATCAGTTTGACAAACACAGATGCAGCATTTAGAAAAACACACTGCAAATAAACCACAACACAACGGAAGAGTTTCCAGAGGACACTTAAAAATGATGCACACATCCTGATGTGTTGTTGACGTGGATTTTGAGTCACAGCCTTATTAAGGTTCTCTTTCTGTCAGTGTTGTTGGAAAATGAAATAAAAGTGTTTTTGATTTATTTTAACATTGTGATCATATGATTCAGATATTAGCATAATGGCTAATAACAAATGTGTGCATCCCTTTTAAGTGTCCTCTGGAAACTCTTCCATTGTGTTGCTGTCTATATGTAGCATGTTTTTCTAATGTGTTGCTCACGTGTTGTCAAATTGATGAAGCTGTTTTCTTAATTTGTTTGTGTTTTGTCCTTTTGCATGTGTTCTTTTAAGCTGCAGTGCTGTGAGCTCTCAGGGCCAACTTAACAAAATGATAGAAAATCCTGAAAGTGTGATTCTTGTGGCAGAAGCAGATTTTTGGCAGTTAAAATGTGGTCTAAAAAGAAACTTTTGACAAAAAATCAAATTAAGCTAACAAAATTAAATCTTTCACTTCTTAACCAGTGATCAACTTCATTAACCGTTTTAAATCCAGTTCTAAATTCTGATGTTGAAACAGACATAAAATGTATCAAACAGTTCAAACAGTTTGGTTCAGTTTTCACACCTTTTGTTCTGGAGATTTTAAACCTCTGCACTGTGATGTTACATTTTGCATTAAATCAAAAACAAAGAGAAGTGCACATTTATAATGAAGAGAACAGCTTAGTTTTCATTGTCTTGGAACACTGGAAGTAGAAGAAAAAAACCTTTGACATATTTCAGTGATGCAAAGAGACATTTCTGAAGTCCAGATTTTAGTGAGCATTTAAAAAATAGAGAGTCTGAAAAGAAGTGTCAAAGCGGAGCTCTTGTTTCAAAGCAGAAGTTTGATATCCATCAAACACAAAGTGTGAATTTCTACCTGCCCCCTGGCTGACACACACCTGTCTCACACTCACTCAGTTTGGACAGAGAGTCTCTCTGAGGTGAGGACAGGTATGGCAGTAATGTGACTGAGGGCAGCAGGTTACAGAGTGAACGTGTCTCTCAGGGTCAGCAGGTAGCAGCTCTGCCTCTGACAGCTCAGGTATCCCCTCAGGACAGAGAGGAGTGCAGGCTCTGACTGACTGCTCCGTTCACTCACACCTGTGTAGTCAGATTACCTGGATGATAAGATGCAGAGGCGCAGCATGTTGTCGAAATCTGTCCCACAGGTTGATGCAGTGGGCCTGGAGCAGAGCCCTGAGGGACACCACAGACACACTCTCTCTATTTATCTCACTTTAACAGAACAGAGAGAGGAATGCGGTGTGTGTGAGAGGATTAGCATTCCTGTAAACGAGATCAAATCTGCAAACGTGTTAGGAGAAACAGCTAAAGACTACATCTGAAATATTCTTAACTGAGACATGCAGTCTGAAACGCTGGATAATTCTTCAGCATCCACTTGATCCACTTTATTTTTTTTATAACACCTATATATATATATATATATATACATATATATATATATATATATATATATATTTTTTTTTTTCTTTTTCTTTTTCTGATCTTTTGTAGCTTGACAGAGGTTGTATTTACTTTTTGATGGTGGTAGGTAGTGCTGGAGGTATTGTATGTTTCTAAAGCTTCTTTTAAAGGCTTTAGCTGGTCTAAAACAGACTTAAAACAAGTCAAACAAAAGTGAAACTAAAGCAGGTAACACACCAGTGCAGCGAGCTACACCGTCAAGATCATGTTGTCACTTATCTGGAATCAGAATCATCAGTTTCTGGGGTTTAGAAAATTAAATGTTGTCTCATTCTCGCTCAAAACAAAGATTTCAGATGTACAGTGCTGCTCAAAAGTTTGTGAACCCCCTCAACATTTTGGAATTTTCTATTATTTCAACCTGATTTCCTAATTTAATCAGAACCGTTATTTTTTATATGAAATAACAGGTATAGCTTTACCAATTCAGTAGACTTTTTTTTTTTTTTAACAATTGTGTAGTCGAGACTAAATTAAAAAGAGTTTTTCATCAACTGATGCAGGTGCAAAAGTTAGTGAACCCTGAGCTGCATTGCTTAGAACAAGCAGTTAAGTAGAAACAGGTGGGACAAATTGGTGGCTAAATTAACCACTGAAATGGACCAATGAAGTGAGAGATGTTTAGGGAAGAAATTGCTCATCACTGATTGAAACAGAGATAAAACCAGGTCACTTCAGTCTTACCAAGTGAACCCGTACAGGTCAATCATGCCGAGAGGAAGAGAGATCTCAGAGGACCTCAAGAAGAGGGTAGTGACAGCACATTTGTCTGGGGAAAGCTATAAAGTCATCTCAAACAAACTTGAGCTTCATCGTTCCACCGTGAGGCAGATCATCTACAAATGGAGAGCACTGAAAAAGACTACAACCCTACCTAGAAGTGGACGGCCGTCTAAAATATCAGCAAGAGCCATAAGAAAAATGAAGATTCAGGTAAAAGCCAACCCAAACATAACATCTCGGGATTTGCAAACCTCTCTTGCTGCATCTGGGACACATGTGCATGCTTCCACAATAAGAAGAAAACTCAATCAACATGGCTTTCATGGAAGGGTTGCTAGGAAGAAGCCTCTGCTCACAAAAAAGAACAAAACTGCCCGTCTCAACTTTGCCAGAGAGCACCTAGAGAAACCTGAAGCTTTCTGGAAGTCCATTCTGTGGACAGATGAGTCCAAAATTGAACTGTTTGGTCACAACCAAAACCGCCATGTTTGGCGAAAAGTCAACACTGCATACCACCAAAAGAACCTTCTCCCAACAGTGAAGCATGGAGGTGGGAATGTCAAGATCTGGGCTTGCTTTTCATCCTCAGGACCTGGACAACTCCACATAGTCCAGGGAATCATGAATTCTAAGGAATATTGTAAAATCCTAGAACATAACCTGTCACCATCTGTTTTGAAGTTAAAGCTTGGCAGAAGGTGGATCATGCAACATGATAATGATCCAAAGCATTCCAGCAATACAACCAAGGAATGGCTGAAAAAGAAGAAGATTCGTGTTCTGGACTGGCCCAGTCAAAGTCCTGACCTAAATCCCATTGAAATGCTGTGGCGGGACCTGAAGCGGGCAGTTCATGCCAGACGCCCATCAAACCTCTCTCAACTGACTGCGTTCTGCAAGGAAGAGTGGGCAAAAATCCCCCAAAGTAGATGTGAGAGGCTGATAAGTCACTACAGAAACCGTTTGGTTGAGGTAATCTCTGCAAAAGGAGGTGCCATATCCTATTAACTGAAGGGGTTCACATATTTTTGCACACATGATATCTGAATTTTTCTTAAATAAACCACTTTTGTTAAATAAAGAATGACAATATAACTATTTCTTTAGTTTCAGTCCATTATTTGGAATGTCAGTATTGTGGATTTGGGTATTACTTAACATTTAATAAGGTTATTTTAGTTTTTTTTACAAAAAATCTGACCATCGCTGTGGGGTTCACAAACTTTTGAGCAGCACTGTACATATACTGCTCTTGCATACTGTAGGCCTCCAACAGTCTATCAGAGTCACAGAGGACTGCTGTGAGCCTGTTTAGTCACCTTGGCCTCTTTATCACCTGTGGATTGTTTGCAGGTAACATGTGTCTTGGCTCGTTGTCGGGCTGCAGGTTTCATCGTGCAGAAAGCCGTTGACATCTGTCTCTCTCTGTAACTTCCAGCTGACTGAACTCGAACCATGAGCTCTCTTTGTGTTTGCAGGACGTTTTATGATCAATTGTTTGGCAGAGAGGCGTTTGTTTGTCTTAACGCCAGCAGCTCGACGGGGCAGAAAAAATGATTCCTCTCGTGTTCACTCGCAGCTCGAACAAAGACAACCACAGACCTGATGCATGATGCGTAAATATTGCAGCTGTTTGACACTCAACAGGTGAGAGAGCCCCACGCTGTTTACCAATCAGGATGCAAGTACAAGCCATGAACTCAAAATCCCACTGCAGGGATTAATGGATTAAAATCAGAGGTGTGAGTGTTTGCAGATTTTTTCTGAGCTTCAAACCTGCAGGTGTCTGACTTCTGCTGACTGAAAGATTAAATGTCTCACAGGTTACTAAGTGAAAATCCTGCAGATACTTGACCTCAGCTCATGTGTCTGCAAAGAGTCCCTGCAAAGAATCTCTGCAACTACAAGTTAGGGTGACATGGAGTAACTGTCAACTCCTGGTTTAACAGAAGACTTCAGATGCAAAAGTAAAAGATAAATCAAATGTTGCACTGCAAAACTTAAATCCTTTAGCAAAGTGCTGCACAGTAAAATCAAAGGAATCTAGTAACATGATGTCAGATCCCCTGAATACCTCTTAAAAACTGACTCATATTTTTTGGGGAAATATAGCTCCTGATACAGTCTGTAGACATCATCATGGGCTGGTGTTAAATAAAGGAAGGAAAATCCCCAAAATCGCCAATATCGAACAATTGCAATTTAAATCAAATCAGCACCCCAAAGATCTAAAAGAATCAAACAGGGAGAAAAGCATGGTCCCAGCCCCAGTAAACTTGTTTATTCTGCTTTTTTTTTTTTTGGCTGGGTGCGTATGTGGTTTCATGTACTTCCAGAGCCAGCCCAAGCAGACAGATTTTAGTACTTCTGCATTGCCTCATATTTATGGATCAGAGGTTGTTGCTTGTGGTTCACACATGCTGCGTTCAGGGTCAATTTGGTACACAGCAAACTCAGACCTTGTGAATAAACTATCAGAGAGTCACATTTAACTTCATTTGAGTGAACATGTGAGACCATCGAATGAACTCTAAGCTTCACTTAAAGTTACTCTTTTCCTGGAGTTCATCTTTTAACTCTTCACAGGAGTAAAAATCTAACTCTTGTGGGAGATAAAATGCTGCTTCCATTTGTCGTAAAATTAACTCTCATCTTTGGTAAAAACATCTCACGTTTATACTGAGTTACTTTTAACTCGTATATGGTTTAAATACTTAAAACAAAATAAAATTATTTTCTTTACACATCAATGTCACCATGGCATGTGCAGCACAGAGCCTTTAACCACCGTGCAACATCTAAATGTACATCAGGGTCTCATGTCCACTGCAAAAATTAAAAACAAAAATTACTTTGCCAAAACCATTATCTTTAAATGTTAAGGATCAGTTTTTTGAAGATTGGTTACAGATGATATTTAACTGAAAAGTTATGGAAACTTTAGGTTAGTGTGTCTAAATTTCGAGTTGGAATATCCAACTCCTGTTTTTAAAATCAGTCCTAATGGTTATTTATGAACTCCAGAGACCTGTTGAATGACTGCCCTCAACACTTTGAGAAACAACTCATTTTTTTTTACACCCACAAAAAGTAACCGCAAACACAGCTTGAAGTCTACCTGTTTAAATAAACTCCAGAAATGTACACTCTTTTTTTTTTCTCTTTTTTGCTCAACTCTAGATTTTTTTCACTCTCAAGATTTGCTGTGTACTCAAATATTTCTTCAGCCAGTGGGCAGACTTCAAGAGACAGCATTTTTATTTGAAATACCAACACTTTTCATAAGTTAGCAAATTCAAAATGCACTCTGTTATTGACAAAAATAAATAGCAAAGCTATACCAATGTACACATTAAAACAGCACAAAGACTATAAATAGCAGAGACACAGGGATGAAATCAGGTTGTGTATGTTCTTCTTGCACTATAACAGGAACAGATTGTGCTTTTCAGAAATTTGGTTTTCATGTTGAGAAATAAATAAACTTCTGTTTCTGAGGAACAGTGATTACTTTTAGACCATTATGTACATTCAGCAACAGTTTTCTATCAGTCAGTGCGTTTACATGCAGTTTCAGAAATCGGACTATGAGCTTAGTCAGTGTGAGATCAGGCTATTAAAATCCATGTAAACAGCTCAGCCTGACTGAATACAGACTGATCACAGCTCCATTAACACACTTAGATAATGAGGTTGCTATCAGGCTGTGGTTGGATTCAGCAGGACTCGTAGTCCTCTGTGTTCAGTCGGATGAAGAAGTAGGTGACCATGATAAATAGGGTCACTGCTCTCATACAGTCTGAGGCTCCAACACAACAAACACACACCATGACACACACATCAATAAAAACATGAAGAGCTACAGCTGCATCCATCTCAGCCATCGTGGTTAGAATGTTGTTTTCTCTTCAGGTGAACAGAAACTAGTTTGATACACACGCAGCTTCAC
Source organism: Labroides dimidiatus (assembly GCA_030710495.1). NCBI lineage: Eukaryota > Metazoa > Chordata > Actinopteri > Labriformes > Labridae > Labroides > Labroides dimidiatus. The sequence continues at coordinate 5,051,821 of CM061157.1, forward strand.
TCATCAATAAAGGACACAGCGCCACCTATTGAAGCAGAGTGAGACGTTCTCAGACAGAAGTCTGATTCTCTTTACTGCATGTACACACAGACCAGACCAGACCAGACCCCCCACTGTGACTTTAAACTCAAGCTATGACCTTAGCTGGACTGCTGCCTGCATGTAAACGTACTGAGTGTATTCACCTGGAGTGTTTGTGGTTTATCTTTATTATCCTAATTGTTCAATTAAAGCAAACTACTGCATAATTACTGAGGTGATTTACTGATATTTCAGCAAATATTTGATGCACCTTGAACTTTAGTTTAATTTTCATAACACAAATAAAAGTAGACAAAGTGATTCTGTACAAATATGGACAGTGATCGCTCCAAGAAACAGAATGCATTTAAAAAAGCAGAATACTGCTTCAGCTTCAAGTGTTCCCTTTCCTTTGGCTGCTCCTTTGGAGGTCAGTCAGGTCTATTTGGTGGATTCTGTCCTGCAGTCACATGTCCCTGCTTTAACCCTGATTCTTGTCTCACAGGAGAATCCAGTGTGTCCCGTTTCTACACAGTTCATGGCTTGGGAGGCAGTGTGGAGGGAGGGCGTGGGTTGTGGTACTCAAGGTGGTCTCAGGAGGCAAAGTATGAGCTCTGCATGGAGTACAGGCGGTCAATGGGGTTTCCATGTAAGGGGCCAACATCAGGCGTGGTCATGAAGCAGTCGCTGATACTCGTCAGGGAGGTGTCGCTGTCGATGTCGTGGAAGATGGAGTCAGTGCCTGAAGACGAGAAGTTGGATACAGCTGCTGAGATATGAGAGATGGAAATGATGGATTCCCTTATCTAAATACACGTAATGTTTCTTTATTTTAATTACCAAAAAAAAACAAAACAAAAAAAAAACGAAAGGAAAACGAAAGGAAAGGAAAAAAGTTTTCAAGTACAGGTAGATGGGTTATGGGTTATCTAACACCCTACAGTTAGATTAAAGTCTTTAAAGACTTCCCAGTTGTGGGTGAGCTGTTCATGCTTATGTGTGTGAATCTCTGTGTGTGTGTGTTTTCTCCTTCAGTTTAATTTTAAAGATGTGTGTGTCTGTGTTACAGCTCTCCTGGGCGTCACTCTGGTTTATTGGTCTGACTGTGTCTAAACAATGACATCTTGATGACTCATCCATTTTTAATCAGCCGTCAAACCTTATTGGTTCACTCTGCTCTGACAATAAAACAGGAGTGAGGTTAAAACAGAGGTTTTGTTATGTTGACTCTAAGGACAAAGAGCAAGAGTCAATAAAGAGAGAGTAAACACTTTCTTTGATTTGTGTGTCATCATTCGTGTCAATCTGCTAGATTTATTAAAGCAACAAATATTTTTTAAGGATATTTTTAAGGGCACTTTTTCTTGGACAGCTGACATGAAACAGGAAGTATGGGGAGTAGAGATTATGGAAGGACATACAGCAAACAGCGGTGGTTGGGAGTTCAACCGGTGACTGCTGTGATGAAGACTATAGCTTCTGTGCATGGTGTGTGCGCTTCAACCAGGAAGCCGAATGCTGTCGCAACTTTTTGGCATACAGACACCTGAATGAGCTGTGATGAGCTCTGAACATGAAGGGATTCTGATAAAGTGACATTTAAGGGTGTAAATATCAAACTTACATTAGATAGTCTTCAGAGAAAAGAACTGATGAGACTCTGTGCCAGCAACGATGACAACAGAGAGAACAGGTACAGAGCTCAGCAGGAACAGAAACTCACCGTAAGGGTTCATGTGGTCCCCGGGCATCTGTGGGGGGGTGAGGCCCTGCTGGAAGGGGTCTGTGTTGTACCTGTTGGTCTCCATCGTGAGCAGCTGCTGCTGCTGGTTTGGAGGGAGGGGTCCTGAGTAAGAGCCAAGCAGACCCTCCATACAGCCTGACAACATGTCTGAAACACACACACAGGAAGGAAACAGGTTACAGCAGCATTACTACGGGCTGAGATTTATGTCACTACAAACTGAGTATGAATTATTATACTGGATTTGAAAAGCATGAGCAGCCTTCTGGTCTGTGTGGCATTAAATGGGACCATAGTTTACAAATGAATACTGTGCTGTATTGAGGGAGACTTGAAACCAAAGATTGAGACCATAAACTCATTAGGAAAATATTTACTGTGGACATAAATCAGCTGAGAAGGTGGACCAGTATCTCATGGGTTGCTACTCAACCGGACTGATTTTACAACCAGTGGAGTCTCCCTGTGCAGAATGAAGACTGATACTAGCCTGTTTTAATTTGTTGCAGGTTTATGCACTTGCTCATTTCCTCTGTTATGGCTGTATGAATTTAAACTGAAGATAAAATCATTTTTAAAAGCTTGAAAACAGGATTCTCTCCTTCTGGATGCAAACACAGCCTGTACATCCACGAACTGCTGAAGCCAACAGTTTCCTTTAAATGCACACAGCATAATCAGTTTATTGTAAAGTCATTGTGTAAACCCAGTGTGTGTTTGATCTGTCGGATGTCTCTCCACTCATGCAGGAGGCTTCATTTCATCCTAACATCATCTTCAAACACCCCCCGTTTGCTGGTTTGCTCTGCTCATTTGGTTAACAGCAGCAGCTTCACTGTAATAAAGCCGCTGCTCTGCCAATATTTACACGCAGGAAGTCCCTGAACAGAGAGAGGCAGAGCCTGCCAAAGCACCGAGACACTTATCTAAACTGTCTGCTCATATCCGCCGTGAGAGCGTAGAGACAATAAGCCCAAAGGCTGCAGGAGACGAGCTGCTCAGAGAATCATCATTTTACAACCTCAACCATGGAAAAAACTCTGATTTACCTGCACAGGAGTCACTGCAGGACTCTCCCTGAGGACAACAAGCCCACCCACACACACACACACACACACACACACACACACACACACACACACACACACACACACACACACACACACACACACACACACACACACACACACACACAAACACACACAGATGATAAACCCTCACCTGGTCCCAGCCTCTGGTTGCTGTGTTGCTCCTGCTGTTGCTGCTGTCTGCGTGCTAACTTCTTCATCTGTAAATAAATAAACAGTAAAAAGATTAGCATGAGGCTAACACTGAGCAAACAATACACAGCTGTCACCCACCTCTAAATTACTCATTTAAAATATATCATCTCTGACTTAAGTCTGATGTTTGGTTTAAAAAAGGTTCATTGCTTTCCATCAAACAGGAAATGAAGGCTTTTTTTGGGGGTGACTATTTGCATTGGTGGATTAATACACATTTGTTACTTTAGTGAAGCAGTGCTCTGGCTTTTTCTGCCATGTCCTCTATCTGTGGCTTTATTCCTGGTCTATAATTCAAAACAACTCCCCATGAAGGTTTCCGGCTTCGTGCAACTGTTTGCTGATTTTTTACGAACCACAGAGCCTGGAGAGGTTTCAAAACATGCATTTACATATTTTCTTAGTGATACTGACAGAGCTGACCAGTCCAGGGTGTACCCCGCCTCTCTCCCTAAGACAGCTGGGATAGGCTCCAGACACCCATGACCCTGAACAGGATAACCGGTATAGAAGATGGATGAATGAATGAATACTGACAGAGCTTTGGAGGCTCTGTTCCCCTTTTTTCACACATCGTTCTCTTTGTTCTCAGCTCTAAAGCAGCAGAGTTTCAACCACCAACACTGTTTTTTTTTCACTTAGTTCATCTTTAAATTGTTTTGGGGGCTTTTTTCCCTTATCGTGATAGGACAGCTGAAGAGAGACCAAAATCTTTGGAAAGATGGGACAGTGGACGACATGGAGAGTCGACCCCACGGTGACTGTGTGGAGGATTTTCGTCTCCTTTAGCATCTCAGGATGTGCACTAAGGCTGCCAAGCTAAACTACCACCCACTTCTATAAGTCTTTGACTGTTTTTAATTGTTCTAGGAAAAAAAAATAACATAATTTAACAACTGATTAGGCCAATTCTATCAATAGCCAAAACATGACAAAAGATATTCCCAACTCAGTTTGTTGTGTTAAGTTTTCATTTCTTGTAGTTTATAGATGCATTGAGAGACAACATGGATTAAATGGGCGACATTTAAGTAAACAAAACTGCAGTTTCTGGATCTACCCGTTGGGGCTGAACAATTAATCAAATTTAAATTGACATGGTAATGTTATAGAATGTAATTTTCAAATCGCAAAGGCTGTGATTAAAAAAAACAGTTTCATGTACACAGACGCAACCTTGACATGAGTGGCAGTAAGGCACCTTTCAGCTGGTTTGTTAACGGCCAAAACTCTCAGAAGAAGCATGAGACGTGTTGATGTGGATGAAGAAAACAACTTCAGCCACGTTAAGTTTTGATGTGTTGTGTTGTTGTTGAGATCTTTAAAAATGGCCTCAGCTGAAGAGGAGACAAGTGGGATTGTTTGTGTTTAATGAATAATGCAGAGGATAAATGTCCCCTCCAAAAAGTCACATGCTAAATCGCAATATTGGTCCAAAAAAATCACACTTAGATTATTTTCATGCAATCATTCAGCCCTTTACCAGTAGAGGCTGTCCCCTGCAGTCAGTCAGCCTTCATAAGCCCCACAGATGAAGATTGTTTTACTGGCTCCTCTCCTCTCCTCTTCTGCTGAAACAGCAGGGGCGTCGTAGTGGGGGGAAAAGTGAGACTGACCACCTAGGACCCAAATGCAGAGGGGGGCCGGAAATAAAATGTGTTTCCTACTATGCCTTTCTTTTGTTTTGTGTTATAAGTGTTATGTGCAATAAGGTAACTAAAATTGTCTGAATAAATAAACAAACATTCAGATTTTCTTTCAGGAGAAAGGGGAGTCTCTCCCTCCCTGAATGGTTTAGTCCATCCCGTTCCTGATCTTTCAGTCGCCATGTCCGCTTACTAGAAGTGATTCTGGGTTTGTTTTTCTGTTAAGTTTCTTGTAAACCTCGTCAGTCACTGGTGGTGGGGTTTGGGCTTGTTTTCTAAAGTGTAGTAGTTTATTTGAGCTTACTTTGCTGCCTGTATGATTATCTCCTGATTCCCCCCCAGCTCTCCACAACGAGAAACACGAACACAGCAACTCGATATGTTGCTCAGATTTGGGTTAGTTAGCCAGGATAGTTTGAAGCACATATTTTTGTTTATTACAAATAAAGAATTGTCTGCTCCAGATTTAGATCTTCCTGAGGAAATATCACATTCACTTTTGTGATTATATGTTTTTCAGGGCTGTAAAACCAAGTTACAGTTATCAATGTCTTTTAATGGGTCATTGCAGGTGTGGCCCCCTGAAATAATATTTCAGGGGGCCACACCTGCAATGACCCAGAATTCCTGGTGACACCCCTGTGCAACAGTAGAATTCCTGGTGACACCCCTGTGCAACAGTACTATAAATATCTTTGTGCCATGGGCAGAACAAGATGCTGAGGTTGAATTTGGCTTTAGGAATCACTCAGCAGTTTTTTTCATCATCACCTTAAATTTATAGATCGAGCAACCAATCAGTTAATCAAACAGATGAACTAATAGTTTAAAAAAAGTAAGTGTTACATCTGTCTTACAGCTCAGAACAACAGAAAGCAATGACAGAGATTCATTTCAGTGTGGATATTTTTATACAGAAGACTTACTCAGTAAATAATGATGCAATTCTTATAAGTTGATAAGTGACAGCAGCAAAAGGCCGACTGGATATTCAGACTTTGTTCAGATTATTCTCACAAATTCCACCAAGCCAACCAAATCGCAGATTATCAGTTCCTGATCCTTTGAAGATTAACTGATGAAGAACTGGTCTTAGAAACTAAGTCCTCTGGCATAAAAACCCAAAACAACAAGACCCCATGTTCACTGTGATCCGGATCTGGATGACAACAGGAAATCTGACTGACTTCGAATCATGTCTAACAAAAAGAGAGCTGAGTTAGCGAACATGTCGACATGTCTCCTCAGGTTAAAATACAGTACAGGAGGGTGGACTCTCTCTTCAGGTGGAGACTCTTGCTGTAGGAGGGCAGTCAGAGCTGCTGGAGAAGCCTGTTAGCACTTTTACCATCTCAAACAGCTCATTCAGTTTTGAGACTCTTGTCTTGCACATAATGGCGATTATGTTTTCTTTGCTGAGAAAGAACTGGTCTGTTACTTCTGATGGACAGCTTGAGATAAGACGAGTTAGTGAGTTTGTGCCCAATCAGTTTTTTTTTTTCAGATACAGCCTAAATGAACAGATTAACACCTTCAGCAGAATGCATGAAGTCAAAGTTTCCTTGGAAATGTTCAGTTAAAAGTCGACAGGTGTCTTATTTATCCTTGGATTTGTAGTCCTGCGATTAATGATGCCAGTATGGATCCATTTTTGGATCAGAACAGTTGAGTTTAGTGAGTAAGACTGTAAGGCAGCTGAAATCTCCTCTAAAGACTGAAAATCAGAGACTGGCAGCCACCAGTGGATATTTTTTCCTCCAGGGATGGGGCATGAGGCAAATATTTCCTCCACAAAATCTCTCTCCTCTGACCATCCAGACACCACAGTCCAGCTGAGCGAAGACACAAGCTGGTGTATTTACAGTGATGAATAAAAGCATTTACACCAAGAGCCTGCTGGTGCTTCCACACAAGTGCATTACAATGTGCAATAATAAAATCTATGGTCTGTGGGATGTAGAGGGCCTCACTTTGAACACAAAAGGAGCATGTCCACCAGGTGATACCATTTGTTTTAGTAGAAGAAGTTGGATGAAGTTAAACCTGATCTACAAGAACTGTAACCAAAGCAAGTGTTTATGTCATATTTCTAGAAAAAAAAAACAACCTGTCAGACTCAATGTGAGCCGCATTCACCTGATAAGTCCAGAAAGTGTCTTATTTCAAGATACTGAAAATGAGGCCTGATTTTTTTGATGTCTGTAAAAAAACAACCTGACAGTGGGGTAGGAAGAATTTACTGGTCCAGTTTGTTGAATTAAGACGTTATTACTAACTGACTTCAAATACTCACTTTTGTCTTTCATTTGAAACATTTTTCTGGACTTGTCAGGTGAATGTGGCTCATGTTAAGTGTGATATGATGTTCTTCTAGAAGAAAACATAAACAAACACCTTCTTAGATTTCAGTTTTTGCAGTGTGTTTGTGTTTCACAGAGATCTGTCTTGTTTGGTGCTTCACACAGTGCTGGCTTCATGAACAGCTTGATTTTCAGTTGGTTTTGAATGTTAACAGCTTTGAGCAATTCTTCTGCTGTTGTCTTGTCTGTCTCACATGCAGAAAATCTAGAGAATAAGGAGTGTTTTTTTTTTTTCTGTGAACTGCGCCATACTAGAACAGACCAGACTGAACTACTTGGCAGCTAAAGAATGCTGTACTGGTTATGTTTGAGGACAAATAGTGGCTACAGGGATGAAAGGACCGTGTTTATAGGAGCAAGAAATATCAGGGCACTGGACATGGTCTGGACCATGTGTTTGAAACACTGGAGAGATAAAGGTTCAATTAAATGTGAACGCATGGGGAAATACTGACCTTGGCTCTCTGGTTCTGGAACCAGACCTGGACCACTCGAACACTAAGTCCAGTCTCAGCAGCCAGAGTCTCTCTCACCTGTAGGTCACAGTGCAGGTTTACTCAGAAGATGTTTAAAAGCTCTAATGTGTGTGAAATAAAACGGTAGACTTGTTAAAAAACACTGTGATGTAACTCTGTTATCAGTTAAAGTCTGTGTAGAGCAGCAATAAATTTGTGTTCTGAGTTTGTCACCACAGAAAAATGTGTCATTGAACACTGAGCCAAATTTGAAAGATTAAACAAATGTCTAAGTTTATAAAATTAGGTCTCAAATCATGGAACAATAAGCTCTTCTCTCTGCTGTGGAACTCTGGGGGCGTGTCAGTCAGAGGTGCTGGAGCCACGCCCACACAGAGGGGAGCCACCTCTGTGTACTGTACAAGGATGTTACCTACAGTAACAATGGAAGCTAGCTCTAGCAGCGTGATGGGACGGAGCCAGCCCTACCTGTTTGATCCATCAGAGGCAGAAACTGACTCTGAGTCAGACACTGATAGAGCTCAGCCTGGTTCCTCACAGTCTCCATCAGAATGATCATTTATTTCTCCATTGATCACATTTAGCAACATGGATCACTGACTAGTAACGTTAGAGCCTAGACAAATACAGTTAGACTATCAATCCACCTGTTTCTTCAGAAGCCTCTGGGTGTTGCTGTGACAGATAACTACTTCTGCCGGTGGTTATTGGTTTCCGGCTCCACTGCCTGCAGCAACAGGGGGCGGGGTTATGCTAATGATGGCTCAATGATGTAATGCGTTTATGATTTCTGACCTGTCGATTGAACCCTGAACACAGAAGTATGTGAAGCCGAGCTCCACAATTAAATCCTACATGGTTGAATGGCTGTGACACCTCTTTAGTGTGTTCAGAAGAAAATTACTGATTTTGCTTTACACAGACTTTAACGTTGTAGCTCCCTTCAGAACCTTTTCATCTTCATATTTTTTTCTTTTTTTTTTTTTGGCAGGATCTCTTTTCTTAAGCTTCCTTTGACAGCTGCATATATATTACTTCAGCAGACTTCTGGACTTCTGGACTTGTGATACGTCATCATTTAAAGCCAAAGTCCTGTTCCAATTCAAAGTCCACATCAGAACAAGTTTGGTCGAAGTACCCAGATGTGGAACTCAGAAACATTGGATGAGTTGGGTAAAATTACACGTCAACAAACTGCCGGCAATGGAACTGGATGTGAGGTGTATAGGTAGGTGAAGGTCCGCTGCTGTTCCAACAGTAGTAGGATCTTTCTATGGATCGTTCTTGTACCGCTGAAGTAAAAATTCTGGAACAAACTTGTCAATTCTGAACTTCCAGCAAGCAAGAAAGCACGTTCCAACTAGTGAACTTTGAATTGAGAATCAGCCAGTGTCTTTGGAGTTCATCTGATCCAGTAGTTATCACATGGTTTATGAGAACATGCTTCCTAAATAGATGGTTGGAGTATCTAGCACTCACCTTCCTGCAGGGTTTGGAGGAGACCTCAAAGGAAGCCTTGAACGCTCTCCTCTGCTGGGTGGTCAGGATGGTGCGGGGGCGTTTGGGCCGACGAGGGTCTTTACTGTCATCACTTCCTTTTCCTGCTGCAGGTCCTTTCTCTGACTTCCCATCCTCATCATCGCTTTTATCTGTCAACAAGCAGACATGTCATTTCTGTCCCTTCCCCCTGTGTGCCTGAATGTGAACCTCTACCTGAGGAACAGGGAGGTGACGTGTTTGTTACCTGAGTCTGAGCAGTCCAGACTAGCTATACTGAACAGGTCCTTCTCCCTCTCGTAGTCGCTCTTGCACAGCAGCTGACCGTCTTTTAGGACAAACTGGTCTCCTTTGAGCAGCTGGCGCTCACAGATGCAGCAGCAGAAGCAGCTCAGGTGGTAAACACTCTCCAGAGCTCGAATCACAAACTCCGTGGGGGCGATCTTCTCCAGACAGCCGCTGCACTTTGTGGAAAACAACCTGAGGACACAGAAGAATGAGAGGGGTAAACAAAACAGAAGAAAATACTCTTCACAAATTACTGTTTCAAACACAAGATGGTTAACAGTACACCTCCTCTGTGCTCTGCTTTTTCATTGGATTTTCACCCAATTCTTCCATGAAAATGATCACACCAAGAAGACAGCATGATTGGTACAACTCCCTCACCACCAACAATCAAAACAAACTTTCCCATGTAATCAATCTACAATGACTGAACAATAACTGGTTCACCCCTATCAACTATTTGTGATCAGGAAAGCCACCCTGATCACAGAGGACCCCTCTCACCCCCCCCATCACTCCTTTCAAACACTGCCATCAGGCAGATGATGTCAAGTTCCTCTGTCCCTGTTAGAGCCTGTTAACAACAAATGAAATATTGTTTTTAAAAAAAACAATAAAACCCAAAATGTAATAACTGGTTGATAATGTTACAAGTGCTGAGCCCAAAACATAGTAACTTTTTGCCCATAATGTAACAACTTGTGACATCTGTAACAAAATGTAACAAGTTGTTACATTTGGTCCTTTTTTGATGGTAAAAACTTGTGACATTTTGGGTTTTATCACATTTCTTAAATTACATTTTAAATCATGTATAAAACAATCCTTTAACCCCTCAGTCAGTGGTGTAGTCGAGGGTATACGCCGGTATACGGCGTATACCCACTTATTTTTCAGTCAGCATTGCGTATACCCACTTCTAAACACACCCCGCCCCCGATGTGCACCATTCAGTAATATCTAACTGCCAGATTGCCCTTTTTTCCCTCAAGGATGGTGAAGCCATGACCCACCCTCCTCTGCCTCTAATTGGCTGGTACTCGCTGCCTTCACTGATTAGATTGGTTAACTTTAGGCATGGTGACTGATGAGCCAATCAGAAGCAGAATAGGGGTGGTCATGCCGATTAAAATGTCGCTAACACCTCAGGTGTCTGTGTGTGACACTTGTATGTGAACGGCAGCAGAGCAGACCAAACAACAGAACAAGCGGCGGTGAGTTGAATATGAACAAGAATGCATCGTCAACTTCAGATTTAAAGTATTTTATTTAAATAAATGTTCAAAGATTAACAAACATGGAGCGCAGTTGGCAAAGTGGATAGGGTCATGCTTCATATACACAGGTGGCCCAGGTTCAAGTCTACCCTGTGGCTACTATCTTGCATGTCACTCCCCACTCTCACCCTGTTTCCTCCACTCTCTTGTCCTCTAAATAAAGGCATAAATGCCCCAAAAATACATTTAAAAAAAATAACCAAAACACCAAGTTTGCCTCATGATAAATACATACATACAATCCATTCTGCTTGTGTGACCAGTAGTAACTACAAACTGCTCCTAATTAAGTCATGATAATTTTATAATAGTGAGCAAATAGAAATGACAGATTTTTGGGTAAATAGAGTAGTCTTACATGTCACTGGTTCTAAAACCGTCTTTTTTCTGTACTACTTAAAAAAAGATAAAATTTAAGGTAAAAAATTTAGAGTATACCCACTTCTCAAGGGACCACTACACCACTGATGACAGCCATATTTTTCCTGAATAAAAACAAAAAGCTTAACATTCTGCCTTTTTTTGTGATGTTTTTCTCTGTGTTTCTGTCTCTATGAAAGTTGTACTGTCTTCTGAGCCATACCAGAGAAGAGTTTCTACCACCATTAGGACAGACAATAAGGGCTGTCCAGATTCATCCTCTTTCCTCCCCTAAAGGAGGAGAGGACAGAGAGACAGGGGAGGAAAAAAAGAGGTGTCTGAATGTAGGTACAAAGGGGCTCAATATTTGGACAGCTGCACTTCTCCTCCTCCTCCTTACACCCATGTGAAATGCACCAGTTGTAAGAAGAAGAAAACATAATGTGGTTAAAAACTTTAAAAAAAAAGCAGGATCATACTTCTTGTGCATCACTGGAGCTTCTTGCTTCTTGTCCTCATAGGCCACCGTTACTTCAATAACAAGAGGGGTGAGCAAGGGAGCATCTTAGTGTAGAATCTGGCTGTTAGATATTGCTACATATTCTCAGTTTCACTCACTGGACCTTTATATTTCAGTGAGACATTCAACAGCTTCAAACATTAACCACACAAAGGGAAGTTTCTGAAGTTTTTCTTTTTTAACTGCAGGACAGAGAGAAGTGAGTATAAGTTCAAATGTAATCTGTGTGTATACATTAAGCCAGTTTTGTGACTATCCTGTGCATACTGATGGTTTAAACATTGCTCTGTGTATACACTCACGTCTTGTGTTTGTTTTTCTTTGTCATAAACTCACCAACTCTCTGTCTGTGATTAGTTCAACCCGTGCACTGATTCTGTGGTCACACGGTGTGCTGGTCAGCTGTGGTTTTATAATGATGCAAATTGTTTCAGTGCATGAAAATGTACAAACACATGGCTGACACATGGCCTCAAAGAAGGCTTGGTAGAAAGTACAAAAGAGAATGATGGTATAATGTTGAGCTGGTATGAATTAAAATTACTTCATCTGTAATTTTAAAATTCATCCATCTGCTCGAACTACAATCACTGAGAATGAAGACAATGATGAGAAAATAACCCAAAACTAACAAGACTTAAGGGTTTCTCAAGCTCACAATCACTCACACTCACATTCAGAGTTTGTTTGAGATGAAACATGAACACTAACAGACTGGAAGTGAGTCACATCACAAAGAGAACTTCAAACATGATGACCACAGAGCCCTAATCCATCCATCAAGTACTGTCGTCTGCTGCGGACACTATGAATCATAAAAACAGCAGGCACTTTTCCTCCAATGGAAACAATGAACACACAGTGCAGAAACTCACACCTTTAAGCTGTAATCCAGATATTTATGCTCAAAGAAAAAAGCTTCAAATAAATAGTCTAATGAAAGGATCATTAGTTTTTTTTTTTTTTTTTTTTTTTTTAAGTTTAGACCGATGGTTTCCTACTCTATCCTCTGTCCTGTCCTCGAACAATAAACGCATGAAATTTTTATTTTCATTTGTGAAATGACAAACATGTTAGGAGACCCAAAATAATCTGAGACTGTGCTAAAAATAGTGATTACATTAACCCACTTGTGTATTTGTCATGTTGGAGTAAACTGATTAAAGAGGGGGTACAAACACCCCGTGGTTGTACCCCCCCCCCCCTCGACCCAACCCCACCCCCATGAAGATCTTGTGCTGTTTATTAGCATGTTTGTTATAAATTGGTGCTATATAAATAAAGATTGATTGATTGATTGATTGATTGATTGATTGATTGATTGATATTATTTTCAGGGGTATACAGACAGATTCAGGGATTTCAACAACATATGAAAAGTGTAGTGGTTTTAAAATCTGCATATATTTAGTACCAACATCCAGCATTGTTACTTTTGCAATATGGCGGGAATGCCTGACACCCTCTCTTTAATGATCGGGCTCACATACTTGATGATCAGCTGCTGCTCCATATTAAGCAGCTCCAATTCCAACACAATACATTTAAATGGTTTTTAGTCATCATGGTTTTGAAAAAAAGGAGGGAAAGTAGCAGGAAACTGGTTAAGTGAACAACTCATGATGTCATGTAACACCACAGTGTGGAAAGAGTATAGAATCAACGCAGCAGTGCAAATCAGGCTTTACAGGAGCTGCTGCACAGACGGCTGAGGCTGGACCATCAACAAGTTACTTCTTATGTCAGTAATCTTTAAAACTTTGTAACACCACAACAATACAGAATGATAAGAGGAGAAAGTTTGTGGGAATCCTGAAGAAAGCACTCTCTCCATGTTTCCAGGAGACTTCATACTTTTTTTTTTTTTTTGCTTACCTTCTTCTCCAAGCACCATTGTACAAGTTTAGCACAAAGAGCTCTGAGTGTGATCATCATTACATGCATGATGTTTTCTTGTGAGCTGGAATAAACTAGGTGCATAGATGGTTTTGTTATTTTAAGTCTTAGTTGTGCAGGGAGCTCAATTTGAAGCTTTGTCTTAAGATTTGGCAGTTTTGAATATTTGGAGCAGACTAAATACTGGAGATTAAATATCTTGGCGGACCAATCTGGATTTTTTTATTTTATTATTTTATTTTAGAGAAAAAAAATGAGAAAAAGAAAAAAACACAGCTGTGTTTGTAAAACTGGTTTAGGAAAAGCGTTTTCTCTGATGTAAACCATTTATGAGGAGACACCGAGTTCACAGTGTCATACAAGTTAACTCACAGTATTCAATTCGATGCTCAATTTTAACAGAAAGATCAAGTCATATTCCCATTTTCTCCCTCAGGTATTCCTTCAGTTTTTACCTTCACAGCTTTAAAGTTTGTGTTAAAGCTTTTGGTGTTGAACTCTTGTGGGGTCTGAAATCCGCCTCTCAAGGAGCCGAGAGTTGGCTTTAGACTTTTGGTCTTATTTACTCTAAACTCTTGTTTGGTGCAGCTTTCAGTGTTTGTTCCAGCAGAGGATTCATGCGGCTCTCTTCAGTCAGGACCTGGACCACCACTGCTGGAAGAGGGGGCTCTTTGGAGGAGCCTCCTTGACCCCCTGGCCCTGTGCCCCGTGCTCCACACGGTTCCAGCAGCTTAACAAGCATAAAGAGGTTCAGGATTAAAAAGGATAAGAGGAGAGGAGAAAGGACGAAGCCGTAAAAACAGACTGTGTGTGTGTTCCTCCTCTGTTCTCCTGTTTGCTCTCTCTCCTTGGGGAGCTGGGTGACCTGAAGGGGGAGGCAGGGAGGAGGGGGGCGGAGGCTTCGGGTGGCAGCTTGTTGGCGTTTTAATTAGCAGGAGTAATCAAAAGATGACTGTTGGGGAGGCAGGGAGGAATAAAAGCAGGATTCACAGAGTGGGGATGAGCTGTTTGCTCAGCCAAAGCTCAAGAAGTCAGAGTGAGACGTGGAGACTCTCTGGGGAATGACTGCGACATGTTGGTCAGCAGGAAAATGATCCCAGGAGTCTAGAAGACAAACTCTTTATCCACCTTCTGGAGGTTCAACTTATTCAGAATGAAGGAGAGAGGAGGTTAGAGAGCAGGGAAGCTAGAGACACATCTCTGCAAACAGAAGTTTACAGAAAACCTGATAACAGATGTCAGACCCTTACTGCGCTGCACTTTACTTTAAAGTCCAGACTATACGCTTGATGCAGGGATTTTTTTTCTCAGTCTATCTCTCTAAAGATCAGCCTCGAATAAATGTTCATGTTAGAATATTAATTAGTGCAAATTGGGAAAATTATTTCTTTATGAAGCTGTTTGTTCAAGAGGTAGGAATCAGCTGAATGGAAATACCATCAGGACGCACAACACCGTCAATACACTCCTGCTATAAAAACAACAACAACATTTATTCAGACTGTCTGATGATAAACAGATCTTGTTCGACCTCTGCATGAACCACACTCACCTCCTACCACTGTGGCATTTGTTGCTCTGTGTAATCAGTAACTTGATCTCTTAAAGGCTGTGATGGAGCAGGCAGGAAATATACTTCAAAAACATCTTTGAAAAAGTTGTGTTTTAGTATGGTGGCCAAAAACTGAGCACGGTGTCAATCCATGCAGGCCACACAGTCAGGCTCAGCCTGCAGTACACCAGCTGCTGGTAACGCACACCCCATCAGCTGACAGCTCAACTGATCACATCTGAGCTTTCCCCTTGGCAAACAGGAAAATGTGTGTTCTACTTGAACTGCTTTAGACTGTCATTTCTTGCTGCTCTCCCTGAAAACCAGTTTGCAATCCGCCTCCACTCGAGCTCCTCCTTTCATGCTGTCGCAGATCTGAACAGTATATCAAATGCATCGTCACTGACTCTTGCTCTAATCTGTACCACTAGGGGTCTTTGATGCTGCTCTCTCTGCCTTGCATGTGCGCATAAATAGAGGAAGAAGGTGTGCTTTCCCCACCTCAGGCTTTGGCATTCCACTTGGGCTTGTGGAAAGGCAGGGAGCTCCCTGAACAGAGACAAATATAACTGACTGCAAATCATGATGAAATGACTCAAGCAGTTTCCACATGAAGAAACAGACTAAAGGGCTGCACAGTGGTGCAGTGGTTAGTGCAGTTGCCTCACAGCAAGACTGACACCAGTTTGAATCCCAATTTGGTCAAGGTGTGCGTGGGTTCTCTCCAGGTACTCCAGCTTCTCCCACAGTTCAAAAACATGCTCATCAGGTCAACTGGTGATTCTAAATTGCCCATATGTGTGAGTATGAATGGTTGTCTGTCTCTGTGTGTCAGCCCTGTGATTGGCTGGAGACCAGTCCAGGGTGTACCCCGCCTCTCACCCTAATACAGCTGGGATAGACTCCAGACACCCACAACCCTGAACAGGATAAGAGGTAGAAAATAGGTGGATGAAGAAACAGACTATAAATACAAAAACATGGAAAAAAAAAACAAACAAACAAACAAATGAAAAACAACATGCAATGATGGAAATGCTGCAAAAAAAAAAAACTACATAAAAAGCACACAAGCTGCAAATAAAAATGTTGCATGTTCTCTTATTGGACCAACAGACTGCAGGCCTGAAGGAGCATTACATCATTTATGGAAATACAGGTTTCTCCTCCAGAAGAAACTGTTGTGGGACATTGCAGAGTGATCAACACGCATCAAAATGAATTTTCATGACATGATTACCAATCGATAGATTTGATTTCATTACTACTCGTTTCACTTTTATATTGCTGAATTTTGCGAGACTACTCCAACAGACTTTACTCTTCCAGACAACAAACTCTCTCATCTTTTTCTCTCTGCCTGTGATGTGATAGAGATATGGAGCTGAGATCCACAATGAACACCTTTAGTTAAATACAGCTCATCGTTGAAGGTACTGCTGCAGAGGAAGATGGGAAATCTTCGAACACATAAATTCTTGTTATTGACGTGTATGCTTGTTCTGTGTCATTTGTAATGCATGTATCTGCCCAACTTTTTAACTCTGTAGAAAGCCTGCTGCACATTCGCTCCAGAACATTAAACCCTCCCATCATTCAGTGCCATGTTTGACCAGGTGGAAGTGATTGTATTTTATTTTGTGCACTGTTCCTGCAGAGCTGGAGAGTGCTGTAAAGAAGAGAGGAGATAAAAGAGACACAGGGAGCTGAAGTTGGACTTGTTTTCTTTTGGCAACAAAGCAAAAGGAAGTCTGATGCCAAGAACCACACAGAGAGTCAGAGAGAGAGAGAGAGAGAGAGAGAGAGAGAGAGAGAGAGAGAGAGAGAGAGAGAGAGAGAGAGAGGCTAAGCCAGCAGAGGGGTCCAGAGGAGATCCTCAGGACCTCAACAGGGAGGCAAAATTTCAAAATGGATTATTTTGAATTTGCATGTCAGACCTCAAAGAAGTGAGATTTAATAGTTTCTCTGAAGTTATTTTATAAAATCTGTTTTCAACAAGAGTTGGAGAAACAAGTTTATGTATGTTATTCTCTGCACATACATGAACGAACAACTTCATGTTTCTGTGCTAGGCTCAGTCAAAGAGGGTCCAGTCTGATCTGAGTCACAGTGACAGCACACACCATGACACACTGAAGTGCATTATGGGATTCAAAGGGTTTGAATGGAAAACAATTGGAAAAGTATGTGATTCAGATTTGAGTTTTCAGGTCAGAAGCTGGAGGAAGAAGAATCAGAAAGGCAGAAATGGATGTTTCGAGACTTTTACCACAGTCTTAGTTCTGATATGATTTTAGAGCACATGCAGACCAGAGTGAACATGATATCCTCAAGAGCAAAGTAAGAAGTAAACTACCCAGAGGACAAGAACAGGTTATGTGGAACAATAAGATTCACAGCATAACAAATGGCAGTGTAAACAAAGGCTGCAAACAACGGTTGAAAGAAATGCAAAAAGCGAATGCAGAAGTGCTAAACCCTGCAGTTCCTCAAATGTCCACTTGAGGCAGACTCCTAAAGCACCTCAAACCTCATACATTCCAAACAGCTCACCTTTCAGCAGAAATAAAGCAGGCTTACAGCCTCATACAACAGAAAAGCACATCAGCACATTAGTTCAGAAGATGCTATTAGCCAGGAAGCTAAAGGCCTGCCACACCTCCACCTCTGTGCCTCTTGTTATAGGTTGATCAAAAGATTATGCTGAGACAGCATTTCCAATATGCCCACTGCCAACAATCGGCTGCAAAACTCTGCCTCAGAAACAGATGAGTTACGTCACAGAGGCCGGCTCACAGAGAGGGTCGTGCTGGCGAGCAGCGTGTGGAAGTGTACTGCCACAGTGAGGTTTTTTAAAACTTTATTTGTAACATTGTGTACAACAACACATCGAGTTTACCCCGCCTCTCTCCCTAATAGGCTCCAGCCACCCATGACCCTGAACAGGATAAGAGGGATAGATGAATGAATGAATGAATGAATGAATAAATGAATGAATGAATGTATGAACGAATGAATGAATGATGCATGTTCACGCATGCTTATTCAGAGCATGTGAGCATCCTAGAGAAAAATAAAGTTTGATTTAATTTCAGACGTTACAGATTGTTTCAAAGCATTTTTTTTTTTTAATCATTTTTTACTGACAGAATACAAAAGTTCAACATTACAAAATATCATTTGTAAGGGCAATGTCAGGCAGAGATGACTGACAGTTGATCACCGAGTTTAAGACCCTGTTAGTTTTAATGGTGTTTGTA
>CM061157.1:5072500-5221077 GCA_030710495.1 Labroides dimidiatus
AGTTACCCTGCAGGAGGTGGAAAACATCATGAGGACCTGTCCAAGGTTTGAGCTCCTAAAATAAAAATGTGATACACTCACTGACCAATGAAAACACACTCACTCTGACTAACTGAATAAAAACATCTTATGAAAGATGGCTCTGTGGCATAGATGAAAATGAAACCACTGAACAATGCTTTCAGAGAAATAAAACAGAGAAGAGACAGATTTAAAAATACGAATTGAAAAATTAAAAATGATTGTTTTTCCTCATCTATGTTTTACAGAGAGCGTCTCGCAGTACGATATTTACAGAGCATGTCATCGGCCTGTAGTGCTACAGGAGAGGAGAATGGCTACACAGCTGCACGCTGAGAGCTGCTGACAGGCCTGAGTCCTCTTTAAACAGCAGAAAACACACACACGGAGAGAGAGAGAGAGAGAGAGAGCGATCATCTTTGTGGTTAATGATGATCTCTTTATTTAAACACAGCACTGCCCGTGTGCATTGTGAAGTGACAGTTTGTCATTTAAATTTTTAAATTAAGATGCAGAAATGAGAGGTACGAAAGAACAGTTTCTTATTTAGAGAGAGAGAGAGAGAGAGAGAGAGAGAGAGAGAGAGAGAGGCCTTTTAAAATTATAAATCAAAGAGTCAGAGTCACGGTACACACTCTCCTCATATTTGATCAAAATTTGACACTGAACAAAGATTAAAGGAATAATTCAGCACTGACTCATCCTCCTTCAGGCGTGTTTCTTTCAAAAACTTGTTTCTGTCATCCAGGTGAGTTGGCGTCACCTGGACTCTAACCTGTGTACTGTATCTGTGTTTATTGATCAGGCATGCGAGAGGTGACACTCTTGTTTGTGCTCACTGAACTGCACGCTTGTCAGACTGAGCTGTCAGTCAAGGTGAGGATGGTAACAGCAGTAATGAAGATGTCTTGCACTGCTGGTATTCTAGATATCCATGAAAACACACGCTGACCTAAATATTAACAAATCAAATCAGTCATGCTAAACTCACCTGCAGCAGAGGTGTCAATTATTTATTTACTGTGTCCCTCTGTGAACTCCAGGTGTAACTTCTGCACATATCTTTTGTGTGTCTTTTATTTGCTGGTGATTCTTCAAAGAGAATAAAACACTATTCTTTATACCTGATCTACCTGGTCTTTACAACCTGATATCTAAATACCTGGAACTTATGAACAGTGACACAGGAGGTGCTGAGGATGAAAACGATGAAGTCTAAATTTCAGTGATTCAAACTGTACTCATAATTAACAAGGAAACTCCAGCTACTCAAACGTTCTCAGAAAGATAGTATCAGAAAGACAGGTATTGGAGACATTTTTAATTTGGGGATATCTGATCTTTTTTTCTGTATAACTTTCAGAGAATATTTACAGAAATGTCTCTTTTTTCCTGTGAATGCACTGGGATGACAGACCTTTTGACTAAAACAAATTTTGTTTGCTATGATGATGTTTTTAAACTCCTTCCTGTTTATCTCAGTAAAATGAACAGTAACACTGAGATTGATATTTTATATTGTTAAATAAATTACTTTCAATTCACGTAAAAATAAAAATAAAAAATCAAGAAGCAATACCTGCTAAAGGCCTGCTCATGAGTTGATTTCATCCTCACTGTCTGCAAACTCTGCAAGAAGGTCTCAGACCAAACTGCAGAAAATTTTAATGCACGACTTCATACTCACTGAAAGTGTGTGCATGAGTCTGTGTATGTTCAAGTGTGTGTTCAGAGGGTGTTACCTTGTTAAACTGAGCCACAGTCTGCTCTTTGTGATGCTGGAAACTGTGACCAAACGTCTGTCCTCTAAGTAGGACGGATACACTTCCCAGTGTAAACAATTCCTCTAAAGGATTCATATTGTAAAGACCGTGAACCCTCTTCATTTTTTTATTGATACCAAGTCTTTGTTCATCCCCACCAGGCTGTGTCATATGATTTGGGTTTTGTTTTGTTTTTGTTTTTTTCAGAATCTGAACACAGAATCAGTAAGTCGTTCTCACCAGGTTAGAAAATGAAAACATTTATAAATGAATGAAGGTAACTAGTGAACAGGCAGTGACAGCCTGACTCCCTGAGGTGACACAAAGCCTCTTCACTGCAGTATGAGGAGTTTAGTAGTTATGACACTTTGATGACACTTTGATTTTTGCCTTTGCAGCTGTTAGATGCACATCAGCTCAATGATGTCAGCTACAGGAGTACTTTCAGTGAGAGACTGATTCCACCTAAATGCACCACTGAGCGTCACAGGAAATCATTCCTGCCTGTGGCCATCAGACTGTATAACTCCTCACTCTGAGTGTCCCATGGTTTAATCAGGACTCATTTGGACTAATGAAAGAAATGTGCAATAATTATGTCCTCTGTGCAATACCCATAACTAGATAAGTACTTGTGCAATAACCCATAACTTATGTCATTATTTATACCACATAGTAGTTAGTTTTTAGTTTTTAGTAGAATGTACATAATTAAATTACTTTTGCACAATTCAATTTTTGTATGACACTTATGTTAATTTTTGTATTTTTGTATTTTCCTATATTTTAACACTTCTGAATGGGAGCAGCTGTAAACCAAAAAGCAGTTTCCCCTTGGGGATCAATAAAGTTTTTCTGATTCTGATTCTGATGATAATAATTGCTTAAAATTAATAAAACTCAAAATTCAAATCTCAAAAAAAAGTGAACATTGTGAAAAAGTTCAATCTAAAAAAATAATGGTGTAACACTGTAATTGGCAAATTAACTGGAAATCACAGTGCTTGATTGGCCAGCAAACCCTCCAGACCTGAACTCCACAGCAAATCTATGTTTTATTTATTTATTTACTTACTTATTTATTTTATTTACAATCTGTACACCATAATAATGCAGTAGTGCGAGTGCCAAATAACTAAAATAAATCTATAAAAGAATAAGAAAATAAAAAGAAAAGGCTAATAAAAGTACAAATATAAAAAAAAAATCACATTACTTTAAAGTGCTTTTATACTGTTTTTTTAGATGCAATGTATTATTTCTTTTGTTGCACACACTGAACTCACATTGTTGTTGCTTTCACTGACTACATTTTTTTTACTGCTTACATTTTTTGCTGCTTACAATGCACCTCATAATGTCACATTAAAAGCAAGGAAATATGCACAGAAAAATCGGAATGCCGTTGTGAAAATTAATTTGTAATTTGGCACTCTCACCACTCCATTCATAATCCTGACATTTAATAGAGATAAATGTTTGAAATATTTGCTCTGGATCTATATAATATATGAGTTTCACTTATTGAATCAAACTACTTGAATAAATAAACTTTTCCACCATATTTAAATTTACTGAGACGTATATCTCCGAGGGTCAAAGGTCAGACAGTCTCTCCATTCAGCGTGTCATTCAGTTTGGATCTGACTCTAATAAACACCCTGCAGGCTGAGGGACTTAACACCACTTATACCCTCATAAACACACACACGCTCCAAGCAGATGAAGAACACTGAGGGGGGCGGGGTCAATGGCAGACTTTATTTCCCAGAGGAACCCCCTCCCCCTCACCCCCAAACCCCCTCTACACACATTTGCAGGAGGAAGAGTAAACACATCAGTGACAGCGCAGGTTGTCTCTCTGCAGCCTCGGCAGCTCTGACACAGGCCGACACCTGGATCTGAATCTTTATAACAGTGAAGTAACACTACCAACCATTAGAGATTCAAGAGCACATATCTGGGTCCACAGTTCCTTATTATCTTCAACAGCCCCACCTAGTGATCAAAAAGGACCACATTTTATGTAACCTAGAGACACGGTCCAAGAATTACGGTCCTTAGCCTTCAACCTTTAGCTCTGCAGATGCACACAACACACAGGACAGTAATAACAAAGAAATGATGCACCACTTTGTCCACATGGGGCGCTAAAATGACCACAAACTCTCATGTTTCTGACAGAAGCTTTAAATTCTCAGCCGATGTGATGGTACTTTTAATTTTTTTAGTGCCATAGAGATGTTTATGGTTCTAATGTTGAGTTCACTGAGCAAACATAAATGGACCAGTACTTATATAGCGCTTTTCTCATCTGTCCACTCAAAGCGCTTTACACTGCTGGTGTCATTCACCCATCCACACCACATTCACACACTGATGGCAGAACAATCTACTTATTGGCCATCAGTTTTATCTAAACCAGTCATACTCATTCACACACCACAATTTGGGGTTCAGTGTCTTGCTCAAGGACACTTGAGACTGCAGGAGCTGGGAATTGAACCCTTGACCATCCGATTGAGAGGCGACAACTCTACCACTGATGCACAGTCGCCCCAAACATAGTTCCACTAATGTCTGCAGAAGCAAGAAAAGATATTAACACACACATTACACACTCTCTAAGGTAAAAATGCTGGAACTTGTGATTTTTTTTTCATTAAATCAAACAAAATAATTTACCTTTTTAACTACAGAAAAGAAAAATATCCTCCATCCATTCAGCTTTTCAAACATGAAACTTAGAGATACACATTAATGCCAGCTGTTTCTAATGACGCTCTTGTTTGTGTAGAGCAGGAACAGTGTTGTTAAGATTTCACAGACAAACATAATCAAAGTTAGCTCCAGGGTGACCTGTGCCACAGGAGATAGTCTGCAGGATCTGAGGACTGACGGCTGAGCAGTCAGTTAAGAGTTTCTTTGACAGATCCTGCAGTGACTGGGGAGGACTCAGAGGAGGCAAACAAAAGGAACAAACTTTGGTATGCAGAGAGAAACTGAACGGTTTGTCCAGTAAAGAAACATCCCCCTACAGACTCTTTTTTCTTTTTGTTGTGTTTAAGGACGCTGAGGCCACCAGAGGCCATGCTGTAGGGCAGATAGTATCAGTTCCATCACCTCCTGGAGCTCGCACATATGGAGTCTGAACAAAGCATTTCTGGATGGGTTGGGTTGTAACATAAAGAAGCTCTGCTGCTAGATATGATGTATGGTGGGAGCTGGCATGAGGTGGTGGGTCTGGGATGCCAGAGCTAACTGATGAGCCTCCCTGAGGTGTCGTTGGCCTCACTTAACATGAGAGGAGGTGATAACCTCAGTGATTTGCTGGCTCTGGCTGCCCATGGGTCTATCTTAGGCTGTTAGGGACATGAGGAGCTGCTGTAGGCTACACAACTCCTCAGCAGATGAGATGGGGTTCTTCACTGAGCCCTCATCCTTCTCGTCTTTATCTCGAAAAAGGAAGGACAAAAAAAAATAAAATAAAATAAGCTGAAGCTTTTAAAAATACATTTTTGAAATCATCCCATAACCATAAATGTCTGCTTCAAACTCACACAATGTTTTTCTTCTTCTGTGGACTGGACCCAGGTGAGGGAGTGACCATACTTCAGCAACAAAATAAATGTATGTCGTGGTTAGAGGACGGCACCCTGACTGATTTTCCTGTGAAGATGAATCCATGAAGCCACAGTAAATGTAAAAGATTGAAGTGAACTGCATCTGAGCTGTGTCTGAGCTGTGTCTGATTCCTTCAAGTTCATCGAGAGATGATCTTTGAGTCCTGGAAGTGCTTTCTAAAGTTCTGCATCTATAGTATAACTCCATGTCTTTGTGTTAAACATGCATTTTTTTTTCTCCTGTCTGTAACGTGTCAGATGGAAGCTGACGATCTGCGCTGAGCTCCAGATTGTCAGAAGTGATGCGGCGTTGAAAACCAAAGATGTCTCTGTTTGCTAAGTGTATTTGGAGAGTTCAGAGTTATCCCCGTTAAAGCTGCACATGGCAACCTCCAGTTCTGCAGGAGCCAAATGGCAGGAAGAGTAACTGTTCATATGAAGCGCAGCACAGCAGGATCATGTTTACCAAAGCACAGGATGTCAGGGGGGAGAGGAGATATAACACTTATATTTTTAAAGCTACTATGTGTGAAGATTTCTGAATTTGGATCAGCTCAAAGGGAAATCATACAGTTTTTCAGTTCCAGCACTTGTTTTGTGCATGTACCTCACCACTCCCTGCAGCCCCATCTGCAGAACTGAACAACTCTTTTAGTTCAAGCAGAGGAAATAATCAGATTATTTTTAAGACAGGGGAGACTTTCCAATATGCATAGAACTTTTTTTTTATCATAGATTAAAAATTTACAAATTTACTGGTTGTTGTTGTTTAGGAGTCTTATCAACTGTAAATGGAGTAACACGAGGTCACGTAGAAGGGAGTCGTACAAGTCCTTTAACCACTGCAGGTTTTGGTCAGGAGTTTAAAATAAGAGCCTCTGATCCCTCCTACCGTAACGGAGCATCACTGTCATGATTTCAGACCTCTGTTTGTTCATGTGATGAGGAAAAGATTTATCTGCAGGATCCACAAAAGTGTAAGAATATTAAAGATGTAACCACGGTCACCCCCCGAAAAAGAGGAGAGGCATAGAGAATAACAGTGTGGTAGAGTGTGTGTTTGTTCAAGAGAGGGAGTGTGTGTGTGCGTGTGCGTGCATGTGTGTTTGTGTGTGTGTGCGTGTGTGTGTGTGTGTGTGTGTGTGTGTGTGTGTGTGTGTGTGTGTGTGTGTGTGTGT
This sequence comes from Labroides dimidiatus, assembly GCA_030710495.1. NCBI lineage: Eukaryota > Metazoa > Chordata > Actinopteri > Labriformes > Labridae > Labroides > Labroides dimidiatus. The sequence continues at coordinate 5,079,086 of CM061157.1, forward strand.
GTGTGTGTGTGTGTGTGTGTAAGTATCTAAGGTCTCCTCAGAGAGCAGCCAGCTAATAATGTGGACAGCTTGGAGCGTGCAGGTTTTGGATGAGCCTTTGGGGTCTCGGCATGCTAAATGCCAGCCGGAGTCCCAAGAGATGCTGCAGTGCTTAAACCATTAAAGAGGGAGGAGGGAGGAGACAGGAGAGGGGTGTGCAGCCAAAGACTGGCAAACGAGTATCTGCTGAGAACTGCTGTCTTCTGAGCTCAAACAACTGCACTGAGAGAGTCCAACCTGCCTGACCAGAGAGGAAAAAAACTGTACTGTAACACAAAAATACATAACAACTTAGACTTTAAGGCCAAATACTAAGACTGGAACATGTACGGGCACATAAAGATGACAGGGTACCAAAACAACCCTCCAGGTTAACCCATTGAGCCTGAAGGTCCCCCAGTTGGGGGACTATGACATCACTCTGCAGCCAGTGTGAAATGATGCACTGATCACGAAAAACTATAGTGATGTTAGACATCAAATCAAACAGCAGACTGCGAGCTACACGACTATATAAACTTTTTACATGCCACAAACGCAACTCAAACAACAAAAGATCAACACCTCAGATACAAACAGAGACTCTACAGATTCACATATGAGCCAAAGCTCTCTACAGAAAAGTATCAGAGAGACACAGGCCAAAGAATCACAGACACAAAAACAGCCTCACCCAATGAAAGTTTGAAACTTTCTCTTACCATTGCTGTTTTGCCAAGAAATGGTTATTTTTCAGAGAAAGACACAGTACTGTCTGAGCTGCTACTCACGTCACATGTCCCACTCGTCATAACCTTCCTCCAATCATGTTCTCTGCCTCTCAACTCTGCGGTCTATTTAAACTGGGGAAAATCTCCCATCTCTCCCTCTGCCTTTCAATGCTGCTGTTGCCCTGCATTGTGTTGCTGCATGTTCTTTCGCCCCCACCACCACCCCAACATCCACCTGCAGGCTCCAAGGGGGTTATGTTCTGTATGTTTTACTCATCACTCCTCAGTGTTACCTTGTAAACCTTTCTGCAAGGAGTGATGAGATTGGAGTCTGGCGCCAAACATGAAAATATATTTGCTGTTGCAATAAACCATTTAAGACGTGAGTTGACTGACTGAACTGTTAAAAAGGAAGCTTAAAGTCTGTGTCATATCCAAGATGGCCCTGTCCAATGACTGGCTTCATTTGACTGTATCAGGAACAGACGGGTGATGTCGCAGAGACTACCTCCATATTTTATACAGGCTATGGTCTGTATGTTAATCAAACTGATATCACAAAACAGATGCTAAAGACTAACAAAGATACCAAAAAGGTACAAAACTGCAAGGAGGGGACACAAAAGGAAACTTTTCTGGACAAGTTTGGGTTAAAATGGACGCTAATGACACAAAAACAGCCACACACAACTGCTAAAGGTTTCCTTTCCACCTTACACAGGTGCCAATGAATTCCTTAGTGAGACTCTGAAGAGCAAATTGTTACCTAAAAGGAGATGCAAAAGGTTACCTTAAACAGCTGTTTAAGAATATCTTAAAGAGGAAGAGAGCATTTAAACAGATGCCAAAATATACCCTTAAAATGTGCAAAATAGAACCTAAAAAGGATCTTCAAAGGGACCTTAACCTCGTTGTGGCACGCATTCTGTGGTGTTTCCTTTGACTACAACTGGGACAAGTCCCCGAATTACTTACTCGTACCATCCCACTTTTTGGTACACTTATGTTGGGACATACTCATCCGACTCCAGAAGGTGGAGCTAGAAATGCTGCCATCCATTGATTGGTCGAAAATATTGTGACTTCCTGTGCGACAGCAGTGATAAAGAACAACACATACCCCTGCCATGTTTAAACCTCCAGTCGACTTCATGATGATGCCTTTCTCTTTGTTTGAAAAATGGCATCATGAAATAATTTACTGAGTCATGTTTTTCTTGGATTTATCAGCAGGGTACACAGTGTCGTGCTGCTATGTCATCACGCTATTACATAGCTGATGGGACTAGCGCCATCCAGCTTACACACCGCCTACTAAGAATGACATGGTTGGCTGTGGAAACACAAACAGGATCAGGATTTACTGATCCAACCTGTACCAAACTGATCCATACTGGACCGCCAGGTGGAAACACGGCTGTAGTACCCAAACACCAAAAATTTTGAGGCAACTTTTGAACAGATTCAAAGGGTGCCATGTGCTGATTCTAACAGTAAATGTCGCAAAGAGTCTTTTTGGTACTTAAAGTCTGTGTAAAGCAGAAATGAGATTGAGTTTGTCACACCACAGACACATCTCATTGACCACTGGCCTCCATGTACTGTACAAGGACGTTACCCACAGTAACAATGGAAGCTAGCTCTAGCAGCATCTCATTTCTGAAGAGCAAGTTGGAACAGCTGATAAAGGGTACCTTAAAATGTGCAATAAATGGTAGCTTGAATCATGCAACAAAGGTTGCAAGACACTTACTATTTAAACAGACCCCAAAGAATTGCTTAAAACAGACTAAAGGTTAGAATTGCAGTAATAAATAAATAATGGGTACCCTAAACTATGCTCTTAATGTTCACTTAAATCAGACACAGAAGGATTTTATTTTACATTTAAGCAATCATTTAAGGGTGCCCTCAAACAGACACTAAGGGTAATATTGTATTTCAAAACAAATGGGTACCCTTTCAGCAACTAATGCTGACATATATTGGGCATCTGGATAAAGAGTTCAGCCACAAGAAGGTTCCTGAACAGTGTTCTTGGAACCCCACAGTTTACTCTGCAAGGGTTTCACATGCTACCAGTTCCCAGATACTAATCCAATAGTGTCAGCGTAAAGACAAGTCAGACATGTGGGATTAAGACCCATTTATAATAAAACTGGAGATTAAAGTATCCAAAACAAAGCAACGATGCTCAAATAAGAAGTTTTCTTATTTAAATGTGTCCGTGGAAGACAGCGTCAGTTTGCTGCTGTGTGGAGTGAAGCTGAAACAATAAAACTGATCATTACTCTGTCTGACACAGTGCTGGGTTAAGACATGACATAAGCAGGACATAAAACAATGTCCACACAGTGAGGTTTGTCTGTTTGTCTGTCTTTGGTCTTTTTGTCCTGGTTACAGAAACGGGAGGATCTGCTCTGTATTTTCTCTCTGCCTTGTCACTGCTCTTGTAAAGAATTAATTTAATGAGCTGCTCGGACTTGTTGTTTCACCCACACTGAGTTCTATAAATCTGACTGTAACAGTCCACACGACAACCCAGTCTCTGCTCCCCGCCTCCTGACTCGGTGGTTTGGCTCAGCTGCTGTGGTTTGCTCTTTGATCCCCGTAATGAATCTCCTGCAGAAATGTCTCTGTGTTGGGGATGTCGACTCTCTTTCCTTGGTCATGGAGCACAGAGGTGTTTCTGGGGCAGAAAAGTGCATTTTCATGAGTCGAACCATGAGTAGTGAGAATGTGGTTGGATCCCATAGACCAGACACCATTTATTGCCTATTGACTCTCACTCAGTCATAAAGAACAGAATCCAAAAACAGCTGTGTGGCTTCAGATCACTCCTGTGGTTGAAAATTCCCCTCAGTCCGTCCTGATGTCACAGACATCTCAGAAAACCTACTATATTCTCCAGCAAACATGCTGTCTCTTTGGGACAAAAAGTCACAACATGAAACTTTTTATGCTGTACAGAATCAGAAATATGTGGTTAACCTCTACACAGGATTCCCTTCACAGTCTCGATGTGATGCACAGCTGAGGAAGACCCTAACACAAAGATTTCATCGCCTAGATCGCAGGACAGGATGTTACTTCTCTTTTTTCCTATTCTTTTTAACCACAGTGTCAACAGGTAAAGGGGGGATGGACGACTATCAGTGAATAGGTTTGGTATCATGTGTTTGATCAGGTTGCCACTGGCATTTATTTTGTTGTTGGGAATTCACTACTGATGTTATGTGGTTATCACCTATCGGAATCAAGTATTTAACCAAGCGGGGCACTAAAAACTAATTAACTGCCACTGACTGATGAGATACAACATTGTCACATTCCTTAATCTACAACCAAAATGTAAATAAACACAGACTACAATGATTTGCAAATCCTGTTTAACCTATAATCAGTTGAATACACTACAAAGACAAGATATTTATTGTTCAAACTGATAAACTTTATTGTTTTTTTTTTCAAATATTCACTCATTTTGAATTTGATGTCTGCAACATGTTCCTAAAAAGCTGGGACAGGGTCAACAACAGACTGGGAAAGTTGAGGAAATCTCCAAAACCACCTGTTTGGAACATTCCACAGGTGAACAGGTTCATTGGAAACAGGTGAGTGTCATGATTGGGTGTAAAAGGAGCATCCCTGAAAGGCTCAGTCATTCACAAGCAAGGATGGAGTGAGGTTCATCACTTTGTGAACAACTGCGTGAGCAAATAGTCCAACAGTTTAAGAACAATGTTTCCCAACATACAATGTCAAAGAATTGATGGATTTCATCACCTACAGTCCATAATATCATCAAACGATTCAGAGAATCTGGAGAAATCTCTGCACGTAAGCAGCAAGGCTGAAAACCAACATTGAATGACCGTGACCTTTGACCCCTCAGGCAGCACTGCATTAAAAACCAACATCATTGTGTAAAGGATATTACCACGTGGGCTCAGGAAGACTTCAGAAAACCATTGTCAGTTAACACAGTTCATCACTACATCTACAAGTGACAGTTCAAACTCTACCATGCAAAGACAAAGACATATATCAACAACACCCAGAAACACCGCCGGCTTCTCTGGACCCGAGCTCATCTGAGAGGGACTGACACAAAGTGGAAAAGTGTGCTGTGGTCTGACGAGTCCACATTTCAAATTGTTTTTGGAAATCATGGACGTGGTGTCCTCCAGGCCAAAGAGGAAAAGGACAATCTGGATTGTTCTCAGGTCAAAGTCTCAAAGCCAGCATCTGTGATGGTATGGGGGTGTGTTAGTGCCCATGGCATGGCTAACTTGACCATCTGTGAAGGCTCCATTAATGCTGAAAGGTACATACAGGTTTTGGAGCAACATATGCTGCCATCCAAGCCACGTCTTTTTCAGGGATTTGGGGTTGTACATAATCTAATAGAATGGTACAAAAAACAGACAGTGTGGTGACACCAAGGATGAACTTTTACTCATTTTTTTAATTGACAAAATGAGATTTAACTGTCATCATCCACGCAAAGTAAAGTTGAGGTATGAAGCTATGACAGATGGCCTCTCCTGTACTTCCAGAAGCAGATTTGTGCGTTCCTGCCTCCATCCTCATCATGATTGGTGCTCCTCTTGTGTTTTAGCTCACATCCTAAAGACTAAGAACACCTGACCTCACACTGAAAACAAACTATGAAAAGCTGAGCAGCATCTTCAGATGTGAGCTAGCCATTGAAAAAAGGGTTATCTGATGCTTTTTTATTGCTTTGTTTATAATTTTATCACTTCAATAAAAATTGGATGATGAGACCTTCAGTGTTTGTTTCTATAAGGAGTCATAAGAAGCAGAAGTCCTGAAATAGTTCCCCATACACCTCCTCCTCTTCCTCCTCTCCCTCCTCCTCCTCTCTGTTTTAAGTTGTTTCTGTTTGAACTGGAGGAGGGTCAGAGCACCAGCAGCATTAATCACTCTGTTTGTTGTGAGGTTTTAAGGTGCTGTTGGAGGCTGAGGAAGGACGAGGACCCGTGGCTGCTCGCTCACACTCTGCAGAGGTAATGAAACATAATCCGTAAAGTTTGAACAGAGCTTGTTTTTGTAGTTCTTAGCCCAGCCGTAGATCAGCTGAAGAATCCAAACAGAGCAGAGCTTAAGGCAGCTCCTGCCGAGTCCTCTGTTGTTTCTGTGTGCACATTATGTACACCCCTCTCCTCTTTTCTTTAGCCCCTGCTCAGGGGGTAGAGATGGCCTGCTGAGTCTGGGTCCAGGATTTACTCCTGGATCCTCACCTGCAGGGGGCAGCGCTTTGATTTGATTAATGATAAGGTCACCAAGTTGCCCAGTTTACGGTAAAACAAACCTGTGAACTTCTACAGTGACACATCCCACAGGACTGCTTGTTCATACATGAAAAATGGAGAGGGAACGAGGGGGGCGAACTAAAGGATGGTCATGAAGTACTGAGTAGGGGTATTTTCTCTTCATTTTTCTCCTTATTTTACTGTCAAAACATCAGACCCAAACGTAAAGTAATGAAGGGATGCTACTGATGTATATGCTACTGGTGTAACTTAAAAAAAGAAACCTCTTGCCACTTCTTGCAGGACTAGAAATTTCTGACTCGTAGGCTTCCATCCAAAAAAAAAAAAAAAAAAAATTAAGAGTCCACAGATGAAAAGAGGCAGATTTTATATGACAAAAAAAGGAAAGTTTTATTCCTCAAAAAAATAGTTGCAGGTTACAAATTAATATCACACATTTACAAAAAAAAATATCTTAGACTCAACTAAAGACTTAAACTGTAACAGACAGAAAACAGTACCTCCTCATCCTGCTTGGTAGGACACCTTCTCATCTGAGCTCACGTCTTCACCTGAACCCATATATATATATATATATATATATATATATATATATATATATATATATATATATATATATATATATATATATATATATATCCACTGGTTTCTCAGCACATCCACCCGTGCTGCTCTCGAATCACAGACTTCCTGCTGATATTTGACTAAATAGCTTGTTTCCCAGTTTCCTCATTATTTATCAGATCTTTAATTAGGTATGCAAGACATCAGTCTGACAAATTATTAGCCATTAATCAAAAAATTATTTAACCTGCTGACACATCCTAACATAGTAGATAGTATGTAAATCCGTAATTTCATACAGAGAAGGAGGAGAAGCAAAGCTACAATGAGCTGTGAAGAGAGTAATATGGTTGTGTTGATGATTTTCACAGTTTTAAAGGAGGAGACCACAGCTATAGAAACACAAAGGTAGTCGGAATTACACAGATGCTAAGCTAAGTAATGCTGCACACCGGGTCAGCACAAAAAGGCAGTTTAAGTGCTCAACCTTTTCTTTCACATCTACACCACTTTATCATGATGTTACCCTGTCAAAGTGAACTGTCTATGATGGCATCACAGCCTTGTACTTAACAGAGTCAGAGAAAGGGTCCAGACCATTTAACAGCTATGATAAGTCACTCCAAAAACTTCACTGGCTGCTTACATGTGGAATCATCCGCTGCTGAAAATAGTTCCTGTCCTCCTCTTTTTAAAACAAAATTTGGGTGTAACACATCAGCAAATGAAAAAAAAGCTAAAGATGTCCACTTCAATCTTTCTGCAAAAAAATCGCTTTAATTCTTCCTTTTCACAATTAGCCCTGTGATTGCCATGAACAGGACCTGCCCTCTCTTCCAAATCTGATTCCTGCCAAAGGAAAGAGTGCAGCAGAATCACAGGGGATGAAGGATATAACAGGATGGAGAAGACACGATTTCAACCCCTGACATTTCTTTTATGATTTCTTGTCTGAAATATCTCTGGCTGAATAAAAAAAAAGATGGATGGAAAGAAATTAAAGCACACTTTTTTAAAGTTTTTGAGCACTTTTTTTTTTATATCCCTTTGTCATTTTTGTGTTTTATTTTTGTATTAGTTACTTGAAAGTCTTATAGTCTAAGAAATAGATATTCACCTTCAGAGATCCACAGTGTGTGATCTGCTCCTGACTTCAACCCACACCTGATCCTCATACCACATGACAACAGACCTCTGAAATATATTTGCACATATTTTCTCAAACTGTTCCTAATCTGTGCTTTTAGGCTGTTTGCTGTGGTGAATAACACTTTCTTTAATACAATCTATCGAATCCGATGGGGTGATACTAAACAGGGGTACATCAGACTTTTTTATTTGTGAATTTGATAGACAGCAGCTCTTTTACCTTGACTCTCAGGGAAACGGACACACTGAATGCTAACCTCAACTTCAACAGGACAGGAGCTTCAGAGTAAACCTCACAATAACAAAAGTAAAAACAACAACAAAACACAGTTCATTACAGAAACAACAGAAACAAAGCAACTACACCACAAACAGCATCAAGTTACCATGGAAACACCTTCTAAAAGCCTGATGATGTCATCTCAGTCTTCCTGTTTCCATCTGATACTACAGTTACTGCTCCTATAGTAAACAGCTTTTTGTCCTCTTAAATCAGATCATTACAAAATACAAATACATCATTTTTTCTTTCTTTCCACAAATCACACATCACTTAAACATTATGGGCACATTGTCATATTTTCCATCATACCAAATAAACGTGACATGTCAATGTAACAGTCAGTCCGTAGCGGATGTGCAAATCTATCACACACAAAAGCGGATGAATGATAACTATTAGGTGTAATCTTTAAAGAGATGTTTATTTCTGTTTTTAGAGTCTTTATGTCCAGTTTTTATTTAGTGATGTTTAATGAACAGAAAAGCTGCTGATAAATACTGATTCATACTTGGTTTGTTCTGGGTTTTTTTAATCCTGTAGTAATGACTGGTCTAAGTGCACGCTTACTCTGTGCTGTGATGAACAACAGCACACAACAGATCCCGTCGTTACATCAGGAGCCTCTCAGGCACATCAGGATTAAAGTTATGTAGTTATGATGCCATTACATATGTTTTACTTTACGATTTTACTTATACTGTAATATGTGATCCAGTCAGCACAGTTGTACTTACATCATTACAGGAATTAACAGACACCCACAGACAGACAACCAACCTACAGCCCAAAACGTGACCTGCAGAAGACATGTTTCACTGAGTCCAGTGACCTCATGACAAGTTCAACAAACCAGTCAGCTCAACCAGATATTTTAACCAGCTGCAGTCATGTTTCAAAGCTTTCATCACCCATGAATCCAAAATGTACCCACTGAATTTAACACAAGGTCAACAAGTTTTAAACCCATCCGACAATCCTAAAGCCAGCATCGAAACCTCAGAGAAAAATGATTCATTCTCTGGCTCAGCTGGTTGTATCTGTTATTTCATGTCCTATTCTAAAAACTATATTCATTTCACTTGTATGCAAACCCATCGACACTTTACATAAGGGGCAGAAGTCAGAAATACACAGGACAGGACAATAGACAGGACTGATTTAATTTCCCTACATACTTCATGGGACCATCACACCAGGGATCATTTGACCCCTCTGCCTTCTTTAAATTCATTCTGAAATATTTATTTTTTACATATGCCCGTATTTCTTCTTTCACACACAGAAAGTCTGTCTCTCATTTGGACTGTTTGATCTCTGTGAAGTGTTTAAAGAGAATTTTCATTTGTTTGACAGAAAAGAAGAAACACTTTTAAAACATTTCTTAAGCTGAAAAAATAATAATTATATATATATACATATATATATATATATATATATATATATATATATATATATATATATATATATATATATATATATATATATTTTTTTTTTTTTTAAGCTTTGAAGTAGGCAAAGCACATTCTGCCTGGGAAAAGTTAATTCAAAGGATGGAAATAATCATTCCGATCTGGGATCTGATTAGTTTAAAACTGGACTCATCAGCTCCAAATTGACAAATTCAGATCCCTCCTTCCCCGGTCCTGCTGAATCCCTCTCTGTGTGAATCAGAGAATCAGCGGACTAAAGCCATGTCTTACCTCCGGTAGTCCTCTCTGCAGTACAGTTTGGAGTCTCTGCAGTAGCAGGTGGCGGTGAGCGGCTGCTGGCACGCGGCACACTGCAGACACTCCTCGTGCCAGGACGCGCCGTTGACCCGCAGCAGGAAGCGGTCCGAGATGATCCGCGTGCAGCCCTCACACACGAGCTGCTGCCGGGGAGAGCACGAGCCTTGGAGAGAGAGAGAGAGAGAGAGAGAGAGAGAGAGAGAGAGAGAGAGAGAGAGAGAGGTCAATGCAACATGTCCTACAACATGTGTAACATGTGGACTGACCTAATGGAGAGGAGTCCTGTAAATTATCGCGCGCGTGTGTGTGTTATACAGTCACAGCACGATTTAATTGCGCTGCTGGCCTGAAGACGCACGTGCGCTGTTTATACTCGTCCCTGTTACACATGCTCACAGAAGTTACAGTGTGACTTGTCATTTTGCATGTAAAAGAATATGTATAAATAAATGTATATAAGAGACGGGTTTTAGACTACCAAAAGAGGAAGTTTTTGGTAAGCTATGTATGCTAAGCTTAATATCTGTTAGAATTCTACCTTGAATTAAAGCCAAGAAGACCTTCAGGAAACCTACCTTGGAGTGGGTTAAGTGTCAAAAAAGCATCTTTGTGTACGGGTGGCAATACTTTTTTTTAAATGAATAAATTAGGCTCAGAATTATTTCTGGGAAAACCAAGCAGAACACTAGGCTACATTAATCAAGGAAGGATATATTACTGTCTATTGATTTAATCAGTTTCAATGTTTATGGTAAAAAGAAACAGAATAATAAAACCCATGAAACCGTTGAATGATGTGACTTATGGTTCAGAGGGTGGGGCAAAACCTTAACTAAACTTGTTCAGGCGGAGCCTCCTCATGGATACATAATCCATTATCATAATAAACAAAATTCGTTTTATTTCTCCTATTCGTTTGGGACGCGGGTATTTTAAACTACAAAAGCATAAATTCACGGTTGTAAATACACAGGCAGCTTTTTACTCGGTTGTCTGTTTTTAACTAAACAAATACGCGTTATGACTTTCCCTCCATTAATGTTTTGCAATTTATTTAAGCAAGTGAGTCCTGTTAAGACTCGCCTACAGGACATCTGAGAGCCGCGGGAATTAATGCTGAATTGTTCAAACCACAGTTATAAAAATTATTCGAACAAAGACATAGAGGTTTAAGAATTACAACGACAAAAATCAAACAGGGTGGCACGCATTTTATAAATGATAAAACCTAAACCCCCTTTTAAATTTTCCTCCAAAAGTTTCATCACATTGTTAAAAATTCCTCATGAGGATCAGATCAGAGGTGTGAATTTATTTAATGTTTCTGCTTAAATAATTATGACTTCATATCAAACAGCGAAACCGCGAAAGACTTGGATCAGTAATAAAAGATCGAACTTTACTGAATGTTACATCCAGTGACCAGTTCACTCATCTCTAACTGAATAATTTATTAAAACAAAGCATGAACTGTCTTCAGTTTGTTTTATCCCTTCATTTTCATTACTTGTTCTCCGTGATTTGATCGAGTTTAGCGATTAAACGCGAAAATCTGCGCCCCGAGTCGCTGCAGGCTGCAGCAACACAACAGTCCTTGATGTAATATCATAGCTGACAACATGATTTCTGTTTAATGAAGTGTGTGAGCCTCAGCCTTCACTTGCTTTTAAGAGAAAAAATTAAATTAACAAATTCTTCCGTAATCCGTTTCAAAGAGGAAACCAGGAAGAAAGAGGGAGAGATAAAATAAAAATAAGTACAGCTGCAAACAGCTGGTCAAGACTAAACCAAAGCATTATTTTCACTGTCCAAATTTTCTGTATTATTGATTAATGGCGGCGTATGAATTGGATCATTATTCGGGACCAACTGAAAATAAAAAACTGAATCCAAAAGCACATGCTATGTCAGAAATGAAATGGAAAGACAGAGTTTAAGAACCTCAGCAGCTATGTTCAGCGAGTTTACAAAACAAGACAAAGCCAGAGAGACTCACCGGTCCTCTCATGGAGACAGCTGTCCTCTGCCCCCAGCCTGTCCTCCACCTTTATGTCGTTCAACATCTTTACGCACAGCGAAAGGGGACTTCTTAATGGCACGCGCCTCTGCACACGCTCCAGACCCTCTGCGACCCGTGTTTATATGATCAGATCCGGCTCTCTGGATTCTCCTCTCCACTGAAGAAGAAGACGTAAGTTTCCGGAAAGTTAAAACCGTATCGAGTTCTCCGTTAGAGTAAAGGAGCTTTCAGTGGGTGTAAATCCAGAAGATGATCCGGGTCCTGGGGTTCTGAGGTGTCTGTGCCATCCTGAAGAAGAGGGGTCTGAATCAAAAGAGAGAGTAGCCATCTCACTCCCTCCTTACCCCTCCTCTCCTATAAACACTCTCCATCATTGGACTGCTGTTGGAGCTGAGTCTAATGGATCCGCCTCCACAGTCCTCATCCTAAAAATTAAACATCCACAAAACCTGCAGTGGGGTGGGATCCTCCGGCAGGGGTTTTAAAGCACATTCAGTCACAACTCTGATTAAAAACAAGCCTGGGTTGAATCAAACACAGCCTGAAAGACTCGAATAGCCCCTAGAAACGTTCCTCACATTTAAGAAAAATGAGCGAGATGAAATGAAAACCATCACTTTTCTTGTTCTGAATGTTTCACTGTCAGACTGAGGAAATAAATCCCGTATCATTTCTCCACCAATTCACTGCTTGAGGTATTAAGACCAGTCATTTTTTTTTTAAATTAAAGATTAAAAGAAGTTTGATGAAATTACATTGTTTTATTTCTACTTCTGCTTCTTTATATTCGCGGTGCACCGGGTAGGCCTAAGAAGTCAAACTAATCGGCCCCTTATCTTTGATTTTATAAGCATTAGAGAAATTATCTGGACTCCAGAACATGTTAAAAACTGCTTTAAATAATTTTAATTGATAATAATTCAGAAATACTAAGGGTAGGAATATTATTCCTAAACAAAAAAAAACATTTATGCTAATCAGTGAAGAGATGTGTTTCTTCTCACATTGTTAAAATGTAACTTGTCGTGTGTAACCAGCCACAGAAGTAATTCATTTATTTAAAAATGTTCATGGGGATATAATTTTGAAGGAAATAGCCTGACAACATGATTCAGGCTATAATCATGGATGAGTGTACGTAAATTCACCTGTCAGCTGTGATGACTGGATTTATTTGATGCTTTAGAGATATCATATGGAAATATTCCAAAGAATAATCTTTTATAAATATTACCCCCATAATTCTCTGGCCTATTATGAATTTAAGATAAGTTTCATCAAACCTCAGTCCGTCACGTGACCCAAGATGAAATCAGTGCACGTGCAGCCTGGCGACATATTTCTTCTCAGTATAAGGTGGCTCTCTCTCAGAATGATTCACATTAAATGAGATCAGCTCGTTTCCAATAACAAACTGAGATTTCAGTCTCTTTCTCATAAACCTGTCAGAGCTCTGATCACCAAAAATCAAACACCTTATTCATCATTTGTCTACACGGACCCACACACACGCGCGCATGAAAACCCCTGTTTTGCGCGTGAGAAGCGTTTAATAACGGGAAATGAAAGACGGAGAGAGGCGCACGAGGGGGTGGGTACAGCTCACGAGGAGGGAGGACACATTATAGGTTTTATCTGCACTTTCGTTTAATATTATAAAATACAGGGAAAGGGGAACAGTCATTTTTTTATCATGATAATAAACATTAAACTGATGAGGGAAGATAAGGAAAAATAATATACAAACATTTAAACAAAAATTCAAACAAAAACAATATGCTGTGCACTCAGAAAAAAAAGAGTACAGCTCCCCGGTGAATAAATATTACAATGCAATGGATTCCTAAAAAAACAAACAAACATCAATATCAAGGGGAAATTTCATTTTGGCTCGATAATACAAACAGGAGTCGTTGATTAATAAAAACACACCCATAAAAGTCCCATCTTAAGCACCGATTTACACCTGCAAGCTTGAAAAAGGCTACTTTTGTCCTCTAACTTGACATGGGCCAACATTTAAAACGTTAATACTAGTGAGAGCGCTCGTTAAACCAGGGGCATCCGTACAAGTGAAAATATAAGTGCAGCAGGTTAAATACCATGTCATATTATACAGATATACGGTACATATTTAAGTGTGCTTGAAAATAGTTTTCAGCTGCACAGCTGCGAGTAGCCTACATTATTACGGCCCAACACTGCCTCCCTGTGGCCAGAAACTGATATTTCTAAGTGACGGGCCTGCTTTACACTTCAAAGCTTTAAGAGGACTTCAACTGTGATAAAACATGAAAAATAAAACGCAGGAATGGAGTGTGTAAGTATATCGGTCGCTACAGCAATAGTGAGATAAAATTTGATAGACAAACAAATATTGGAGAGCTGATAGCCACAGTTTTATGTTTATCTACTTATCCTACACAAGCCAAAACAGATCCTGTTAGTATTTAATTTCACCACAAAGTATTTTGTTTCACAAACTATGACTCTAACTATGAACTTGGGATCCTTACGGTATGGAAAACTGAGGACTGTGCTTCTTCTCTGAGAGTCCATGGCAAAGCTCAGGGTAGAGAAACAGAAGCTGGTCAGATCAGGAAGGAATGAACCAGGGCAACCAGGGTGCTCTATCATAAACAGGGAGAGGAGCTGAGGGGGTATGTGTGAGCAGAAATAGGTGAATCAAGATCTCACAGAGGGGGCAAAATGCATGTCCTGTCAAGAAGAGGCCTGTGGTGACTCAATAAAACCAGTGGGGAAATAATTCTAGCAACATAAAGTATAGAGCAATTAGATAAATGAGCATGTAGCATCCATTCTTACACTTTAACACCGTCACATATAAATGTCATAGTTTATGTAGGACTTCATCAGGTTTATAACAGCAGCTAAGAGACAAAGATGTTAGCGTGAGTGACATTAACAACCTGCTCTGCTAATGAACCTGTTGCTGTTTTATAGCAGATATACAGACAAAGAGGAGGTTTGATCCTAATAATGTAATGTTACACATGTAAACACCTCAGTGAGAACTTTAATGTGCCTCACACACTGACTTCTATCAGCTCTGTGGTTTACTTATGTCAGAGTGAGGCTGTGAAACAGACTGTGAGGAAACGAAGTGAGGTCCTATAAAATGTTTTTACATCTTTGTCTCTGATGGATCTGAGACGGTTTAATGGTCGTGGAAAATTAGGCAAGAGTTTTTAAGAAGCTGCGGTGAAACAAACACAGCATCTTTGGGAAGTTGTTTGAAACAAACTGCTGTTAAAGTCTATGTTCTTAGAGTTTTATATCCACCCAGGTGGTCTGTGAAGCCTTTTAATAATATTCTTTTTCTTCTAGGATCCTTTAGTGGGACAGTGTCTAGCACTAAATGATTGGCATTTGAAAAAAATGCAGCTGTTATATATATATATATACACACACACACACACACACACACACACACACACATATATATATATATATATATATATATATATATAAATTCTTGTACCCTTTCATACCCCCATAACATTCCTGTAATATAACTCAGGTCTGTGCCGTTAACTTGGCTTTACTACATACATATGCATGCTAGCAGAAAACTGTTTGTGTAAACAGAAGGACTTTTAGTCAACTTTTCAGACATTTTTAATGACGCATTATTCAGAGGATCAGAAAGTGGCTGAAAGCTAGGCTAACAGCTTCTGCAGATGGGAATGAGCTGAGATAATAAGCTCTACACACAATACTGTGTCCAAACTGTAATGTTCAGTCTGTGTTTCTTCATATTTTCCCAAACTGAGATTCAAAAATGTGAAAAATCACATCAGTGACTTGTACATCATAAACACCAGCAGCTGAGGTAGTACATCCTGGAAACAGTACCACACAAAGTGTTTCTCTAATGGTCAAATTATGCTCTCCAGATGGTTCCTCCACAAAGATTGACTGAGATTACCTGTGGGTAAAACAGTTAATGTTGACAAGAACCTCATTCAGGCATACTTCAAGAAAAAAAAAGAATAAAGGAAAGTAAAAGAAACGATCCTTTAAACCTTAATGGTTCATATACAGACCTAATTAGGTCTAGCAGACTTTCCAGGGCATCAGACCAAAGCGCTCTACTCTTTGGTTCATGTGAATGAGGCTGACTGGTCCACAGGTATCAGGTCCAAATCCAGGGACATCCTCAGAGAGCGATCCTGGATGTTGGCAGTTTAGGGTCAAAAATTTACAATGGCCTCTGACATATTTTTCAACAGATCTCTCTCTAAGATCTGTCCTATATAGATCCTGTGTTACCCCTGTACAGAAGTTAGTTTGAAAACCATGAACTTCACCAGTTGTTACTTGTAGAACTTCTTTTATTCAGATGCATCCATTGGGATTTTTTTTCCTATTTTACTATATGTGTATAAAACAAGAACCTGAAGACATGCCTCTGAGATTGTTCACAAATCAAGTCCTCCATGTGAGCAAAATGCAACCAAGTAATGCAGTTTTTCCACGGCTACTCTCTGTGGTGGTGAAGTGTGATGCTTTCAACTCAACGCTCTTGTTGCTGTAGCGACAGATGGAGCCACAAGTTGGAGTAAACTAACATCAAGATGAAAGTACTCTCTGAACCTTTATCATGTGTGAAAAACCACTGCAGTGTGTGAGACACTTGGAGCATCTGAAACCAAACCTCTGGCACTTTTTACAAGACCACCAGAGTGTTAGATCAAGCTCATTAAAGCCATAACTTTGTTGTTTAAGGAACTTTTCCAGTCATTTAATTTGTCCTTACAGGAGGCTTTGGAGGTCTGAAGTCAGAAAATCTGCTTGGATTTACAGTTTACTAATCTACCTGAAAAAGAAGCATGGTAAATAACTATTCCTTTGTCTACCATATCTCTCCCATAGACAGGTATATAGCATGGACAGTGTGTCTTTGCCTTTTACCGTTGGACAGTTTTGAGGCCAAAAAGCCTCTGTCACAGGAGCCACCATTGTGCAGCCAGAGTCTGCACAGTAGAGACTATGAGGAAATATATATCAGATTAATCTCTTCTTAACTCCCTGATGTATTTCACTATTCCCCCAAAAAACTACATAAGAAAGGCAGCTGTCAATCATAGTTAAACAAGATATTTAAACAAGACATTAAACCCTGTTTTTAACCTCTAATAACTAATGAAAAGGAAACTTTTAAGAAAAAGAGAAGTGGAACACAATGCAGCACAATTATATCTAAATATCACCAAAGCATACAGATGAGAGAAACATTTCTACAAGGTGTATTAATTTGTTCAGTTTGACCACATCCCATCTGGAATGAATAGAGAGTTTTTGACCTGCAGCCAGTCACCAGGGGGAGCAGTTTTTGTGGCGGCCTCAGTTTGAGCCCAGCGAGATGACGTCCATTTTTTTTTTCAGTCTATGATCTCTAAAGACTTAATTCTCCTTCTCTTCCCCAGTGAAACAGGTACTGTTTTCAACTGGTACTTCTCTGTCTGTTCTGTTCTGCTTTGGTATGATGGGGTGAGAGAAGTAGTACAGGGATGGTTCTGACATTCTGGAGCTTTCTGTTGAGCCCTGAAGGTGTGGTGGGGCCTTATTTGACTTGAGAACCTTGGTAATGTGCTGCCCATCAATCTTTACCTCTCTTTCTTTGGGTGTTGGGGGGGGGTAGTTTGACTTTGTAATCAGTTAGGCATAATACTGGAATAAGGGCGTGAAAGGATGGGTTTGTTTAGTTCCTTTCAAAGTTTCAAAGACACTGTAAGGACTATCTGTTGGCACTGATTGTAGTGACATCATTTCTTGCGAGAACCATCACCCACTGTTGTAAGGATGTGACTCTTGCTGAGGTGTGCTTTAGTTTGTAAATAGAAAGATGAGAATCATAAGAACACTTACAAAACCCTTAGAGTGCCTTTAAGAAGCTAAGGTAGTCTATTTAGTAGTGGAGCCATGATGTTATTTACTCTACTCACAGTAAGTTTGGTATTGGCCCCATTATGTAAGGCTCACTGTACACAGTTATGGTAAATGGTGAATGGACCAGTACTTATAGCGCTTTTCTAGTCTTTCTGACCATTCGAAGCGCTTTACACTGCTGCTCTCATTCACACACTGATGGGAGGAGGAAGCTGGAAACCATCAGTTTTAGCTAATCATTCATACCCATTCACACACCTCTGAACAACAGTGGGAGCAATTTGGGGTTCAGTGTCTTGCTCAAGGACACTTCAACATGTGACTGCAGGAGCTGGGAATCGAACCCTCGACCTTCCGATTAAGAGACGACAACTCTACCTCTGATCCACCGTCGCCCCGACTGAGTTAGACCATTACATGGAAAACACTAAATGAGGTGTGTCTGTCACCCTGATACAATTGGCTCCCTGAATCCCCCAAATCACTGACGTGAAACAAACACCTTATGTATGAAATCCACTGAGGACCTCACTACATCACTAACTTATTGTGAGCAGTGGATATCTAAAATTGCATCTCACTGATCATTATGTTGGATGTGGATGGTCATTTTTCATGTTTTCGTGGGGCTTTGGTCTCCACATCACTTTGTAATTTGCATATGAAACTAGTTAAATTTAGATGAAGTCATTTCTATATATGCATGTTGATTTTTAACATAATCATGCTGTGGACATTCACCTCAAACTGACTTCATGATTTGTTCCTTCCTTGTAATGACTAAAATGAGCATTTCTGATGCCATGATGTCACTTTCCCTCTGCTGATGCGAGCCCATCCTGCTTACATGAGATATTAGCAGACTGATGCAGAACAGCCTCTCACAATCAAACTTTGCAGGATGTGAGGGTAAAGCATCTGCATGCAGTTACATTAAGAAAAACACACTCTGTTTTCAGTGCTGACATCATCACCTAAACTAACATGCAATCTTCAGGTCAAACCCTTCAGTCCAGCATCCTTCAATGAAAAATCATCAGAACAAAAAAATTTGACTTGGGAGGTTTTTGTTTGTTCTTTACAGAATAGAAGTTTATTTTTCAGACAAACAATCATCCTTTGAAACCCCGGACATCATGTGATCTGCATGCAAACTATCAGACACTTCAAAATAAGACAGTTACTGTAGTTATCGATTGCAGATACTAGATTCGATCTTAAAACACCAGAGCTAAGAAATGATAAGAGTGTGTAGCTTATCACAGTGCGTCACATGGACATGAGCGGGTAAAGGACAACTTTACTGGCTGTACACTCATCTGAAAACAACAGGCTCACAATACTGACATGACTAATAAATTAGAAAAAGAAAAATATAAAAGTTGATCCATGCAGTATGATGTGATTATAACACCGATGTCTGAAAAATCAAAGTGAGACTAACTTTGAACATCTGGCTCTGGTAACAAAGGCAATGATAAAATAAAATCATGTTATTCTCTTAAAAACCACAATACATTTTTATTCAGAGACAAATAAAAACTGTCGGAGTGACTAAACAGAAACATCTACTTGAAGGCTGTTGTGATTGCTGAAGTGTTTGAGTAACAGGTATTCAAACAGTGATTAGAGATAAAAGAGGGAACTGTTGAAAATATGTGCCCATAAAAAGTCATTCTGTTGCAGAGGAGCAGCAGAGCTCTGAGTATGATACTTAATGATATAGTCTGATGATATAATCTGAAATTATCCAAATCAGTAAACATGGAGGCAGAGTAAGGAGTATTAGGGTTATATTAAAGAGAAATGAAGCTGCTATGTATGAGGAAAAGTCATTATCTTAGTCCATGGTTGGTTTATACGTCATCTGGAGAAGAGTATCAGAAGAGCAGCTTGCACTAAATGATGAACGTGAATCATAATGAGACGTTAAACTTCAGTAAAGTTTCACAAAAAAACTAAAACCTGAAAAGATGGCTTCAGAAACTGAGTCTGTTTTGCACAGTTGGAAAGGACTGTTTTATTTTCTTATGACTGATTCCTAAATTTCAGCTTAACTCCTTGATAACTTTACTAGCGTGATACTCCTGAATCTCAGACTTGTTCTCTGTTGTGTTCCTAATACACAACCAGCAGATGAATTCAGTGACAAGTAAAAAACAAAAAACAACAACAGAATAAAGTGAATTCATAAAACCTGGCAGCACGTGAAACTGTTAAAAATTATTTTGCATAAGTAAAAAAAAAACAAGTTAGCTGAAATTCGAGGATAACAAACTAAACTTTCACAGTTAACTTGACATTGAGATATTTCCATTTTGGAGGCGCATTAAAAAGTTGTTTCTGGGTTTTTTCACTCTATACTATACAACACGTCTGTCTCTGAGGTACTTACTGTCACACTACTAAACTGGTTTCACGTCAGCTCTTTCACACTGCAATAAGAGGTTCGGTTTGACTTTGCTTTAGTTTGAGACACTTTCGCTGCTGTTTTCAGGAAATAAAAATGATCTTTAAAAGTTTTGGTGAAGTAGAGAAATGTGACTAGCTGTTTTCTTTCTTTTAATATGTAAAATTGTAAACTTATTAAACGATCTCTCTATTCTCCCGCTGTGTTTTATGGCAAACCAGCTTATTGTTGCCTTGCATTAGCTCCACCAACTGGACAGGAGGGGAACAATCGAAGTAGATTCAGAGCAGGCACTGATATTTGGGTCCAAAATACGGTGAGACAACTTATTTTCAGAGTATGGGCCCTGATGGAAGATACCTACTTTCCAGCTAATCATCATTTAATTTAATGTGTGTATCTCAGAGGTTGTTTTTATACATCAAAATTTAAAGATTTAAAATGGAAACACAGTGACAGCATCAGAATTTAAGATACTTTAGAACAGGCTACGTAAACCGGGTCCAGTTAATTTAAAGCCCCTATGAGGATTTTTTTGTTTGTGTGTGTATGTGTGGATTTTGGTGCCCCCCATGGACAGGACACTGTCTCATCTCTTTCCTACCCTGTTGTCTTTGAACAGTCATCACTCACTGTGAATCTGACACTGACCCTGTGGAAGAGGTTTAGGACTGAAATCATTTGATTAAAAGTCTTAATCTTGATAGTCTTGTTTACTTTTGCAGCTGATATTCAACATCAGTAATAATTTTAGTCTGTTTCATAGTCATCTTTAAAATCATCACAGGAGCTTTAAGTACGGTCCAGTACTTGGAACCAGATTCTGATGCCTTTTTTGAACGTGCAGTAGAATTTATCTAGCTTAAATGAGCTGTTCCAAGTTAACAATGTAAATATTAGTCATTAAAGGTAACAAAAGAATTATTAAGGTATTGGTACCAAAATTCAGATTTCTCCATCATCACTAATAAGAAAAACTGACACCAAGCCCTAAAAAGTAACAAACATGTCCATAAAACAAACAAAATCAGGTTAGTGGTTTGTTTAGTGCAGCAGAGTAACCTAAAATCTGATTTAATAACCTTAAAACAGTGACAGTGGTTCATAAAGAGAGTAAAGCTGCAGCTCATGTCCACAGACAGCACAAAGAGTGGTTAACAAACACTGAAAATCCCAAACACAAAGTGCACTCACAGTCACACTAACATTATTTTACAGTAACATCTACAAAACGTCAGAGCCTTTCCCACACAGAGGAGCTAAAACTCAATCCACGAGAGGAAACTTCTGGTTTGATTTTCCTGTCGATGAGCCGCCTGACAGCTGCAACAAAGGAGGATATGACGGCGTCTCTCAGTCTCATAAAGTTTCAGTGAGTGACGGCCTGAAAGCAATCCTCTGTCAGAAGAAATCATCTTAATCCTTTTCTCCTCTTTGTAACAAATCCTCCTGATGGGCTGTGGTTGTTCCTATCTCACGTAACATCACGTCACGATTCTTCTGAGAAAGTGATTTTAAAGTCACATGAAACAGATCTGCTGCTTCCTGTTTAATCCATCTCAGTTTCAAATCCAACTGCTGTGTGTAAAATTTTATTTCAAATCCTTGTTTTTCATTCTCAGAACAGGTGTTTGTGGTGTGGACTTCCTCAGTAGTTGTGTACAGGTGTCTGCTGCATGACGATGTAGCGAGGAGGTTAGGGAGGTCCTCAGGCCTCTGAGCTCAGGGACGTCCGTGTTGGACTGGGAGGGAGTCGAGCGGCTGCACTGTGTTCTGTGCGGAAACTGTAGTCATACTGACACACACAGGGTCAAAGATTATACAGATGTTATTCAGTCTGAGGACAAAAACCCCATCCTTACCTGAATCTGTTAAACATAAAGCAAACATCTGTGATAAACCCTGGCACTGAAGATCTGTGGCTCCACACCTCAGTGACTCAAACTATGAACAGTTCAATGAAGACACAACCACTGTTCAATTACAGCTCTCAGGATTACACAGCAGCTGCTAAAAGATGCTGGATTAAAACTGTGTGCACTTGTTCTGGCTCTGTTTTCATCTGCGGAGTTTTCTGAGCAAAGACACTCAGTGTGTTCATGTCTCCACTGTGCCCTCATCCTGGGATTAGCTATCTCAAAATTTAATCCAGATTTTAAGAACAACCGTTTCAGAAATAAAAACATAACATCAGCAAACTGTGCTTATTAAAAAATAAAAACTTTCGGCTTCCTATTAAATAAATAAATAAATAAATAAATAAATAAATAAACAAACCTTCTCAAACGGGACGTTTAGCTTGGACGTTCCACTCTTAATCAGTGAAGCATATTAAACTAAGGCTGATACTGATCTCTGGTGGACACAATGTGGAACTGCATGTACATTTTTGTTCAGTTGTGACTATAAATGGCAAAATGGACTCAAGTTTACTCACCAGATCATCTCTTGTTGTTAATTATTCCATCTTTACTTCCTAACTATTTTAGAAAACAAGAACAGTTCAAGGACTGTTCCAATTTATCCAAACATTTCCACCCTGAATCTATCATGTACCCAGGATTTATCATGACATTAAAAACAGGGTTTTTTCAGGTTCACTTTAAACTTTCAGGTATCTAAACAAAATATTTCCAGACTCTCCAGAGCACTTGAGATAGTGTTCAATACCTAAATGTTGTCATGAGAACCACAGTCTTGCATGTTGTAAAGCGTTAGCAAAGATCACCTATGTATGTTTGCCAACATCAGAGAAGGCATGCGTTCCATGTATAAGCAAGTGCACCATCATGACACCCCAGGATGTAAAAACGCTTCCTTTTTTTCATACTGGTTCCATTCTGGTCTAGCTTTGAGTCATATGCAGGAACACACAGGGACCACGAGGGGAATGACAGCATTGTTTCCTTTCAGGGATTCATTTTGATGCATATGAGTAAGTGTGTAAAAGAGAGGTTTGTCTAAACTCACAGAGTACATTTAGTTAAGTATAATTTGGGCATGTTCCTAAAGTTGACAGGCAAAGTAAAGCGTTTCCCTGACTTAACCTGACTTTGATGGAATTGTGACTCAGCGTTAGATTACCTGATTACACTGGATTATATCTGTGCACTCACCTCTTTCTCAATCTCAGCCAGAGACTTGATGGTGATCCCCATCAGATCAATCTGCTGCAGCTGAAAAGGGAAAGAAGAGAGGATTTACCTGAACAGCTCAACTTACTTCAACCTTTGACCTTTCACAGGTCATTGTCTTGGTAAAAAAAAAAAAAAAAAAAAAGAAAGAAAGGCATTCCTCCTACAGGTTAATATCTGTCATACTTACATCAGACGAAGCACAGGCAAACTTCTCAGAAATCATGAAGGGAACTCCATCCATCGCTGAAAGAAACAAAGATCATTAACAGATGCAGCAACAACAACAGCCATCGTAAGAGAAACTAATCTGCGTCTGTACAGAACCTTTGGGGAGGTTACAGTCGATTCATAGAACAATCATAAAAAAACAACAACAACAACAGGGTTGTCAGGGTTGTTGACAAAAACTTTGTAACATGAAATATCAGCTCGGATCAATTACCGGAGATGGCGTATAGGTTGGAGTTCTGGTGCTCATAGTCTGGTCTGGTGGTGTTTTTCCCTCTGAAGCTGGCAGGGAGAGTCATGGAGATGTGCCTTCACAAAAAATGAAGCGCACAGTCTCTGGTAAGATTAATGAAACTAAACATGAAGTATTAACAGTATGTCCCTCACTGCACACACAAAATATGTCTACAGTACAATTTCACCTTGACTGACCTAACCCTGTCTTTAAAAAACCTCAATAATCAAAACGGAGTCGTTTTCTTGAAACAGTTATTGAGCAGTACACCTGAATCTTATTACTGAAATATTAAATGTATATATGACAGATATGTAATTTAAAGCTGGGATTTTATGGATAGACAGCACTTTAAGAGGGACATGTTGAAGCCATGGAGTATTAGCCTTGACCTTGATGATAAAAAATACATAAGGAAATATTAGGCACCATGCTGAGGAAAAATGGTAGAACTGAGATCAAAATTCATTATCATCAGATAGAATTTATCATGAGATTAATACGTTTTTACTGCCGGATAAAAGGCATGAAAATAAAAAAAAGCTAAAAACTAGAAAAGAAAGTTAAATTATGTGACAAAAATGTGAAATTATGAGATTAATGTCATTGATATGTGACAAAAGGTTTCAATTAAAAGATTAAAAAGTCATAACTGTGAGATAAAGTCATTGATAGAGAAAATTTCTAGATTTAGAAAAATGTTGAAATTCGTTAATAAAGAAAAATCTAAATTTTGCGCTAGAAAAAAAAACCAAATTTATGAGATAATCAAAGTTATAAGATGAGAGTTAAAGTTGAGCTTGGGTCATAACTATGAATCAAAAAATATTGTTAATAAATTTGAAGGTTACAGTTTTTAAATATTAGGAAATGAAATTAAGGCAATAAAAATAAAAAAAAAGAAAATTAAATAAAAAATATATTGACATCCAACAAAAAGGAAGTTAGACTCATCAATCAATCTGAAATAATAAAATGAAACAGCTAAACTAAATACAGAAAAAACTGTCTAAAACTATAAAAGTTTTATAGTTCTAGAAAATTCATATTTGTGATTCAAAAAGTTGATGAAATCAAAAGGGTAAAATTAATTAATTAAAAGTCATAGTTATGAATGAAAAATGTGACATTATGAGAATGAATGTCTTTGTTTTCACTTATTTTCCAGTAATTATTTCCACTTGAATCTTAAACTTGTTGTTGCCTTATGAAGTCATGTAATGTAATGTGTACCCTTTGCATCACTCAACTTATTTCTAATTATAAAAGGATGAAAAACAGTGATGCTTTGGTAGCTGAATAGACCTGAAACTGCATTCTGAAGATCAAGTCTCTTCATATAAATTCTGATGTTTATTTTTCAGGGAGCAGAGAGAGAAAGCTTCAGCTCCAGAGTGCTCAACTCTAAGTCCGTCTAATGAGAAGCAGGATATTATCGCCATAAAACTGATCACACGTGTGATCTGACACTTTAAACAGGTTTTTTTTTCTACTGTCAGTGGTCAGACAGTTTTTCTTTGTTTCCTCCCTTTCTTCCTTTCCTGTGATCTAAACATAGATCTGTTTCCTCCCTCTGAGGGAAGGATTCAAGGACAGTGGAGATTCTTTTCCTCTCTTCAGCACTGAGCTCAGAGTGTGAGGAAACATATGACACATGTATCCAAACACATGAGCAGGGTGGACATACTTTGGCATGGGAGCAGCAGGGACCGAGTTGGAGCTGGATGAGGAGTTCATGTTCTGGATGCTATTGGAGGTGGGTGTGTGTGATGAGTCCTGGGCCCGAGGAACATTTCCCATTCGGTACCAGATCCCCATGTTGTTCAGCTCCCTGTGAACAATGACAAAGCATTTACGAGGAGAAAAAAATACATTTACAAAAAGTTACACGCAGAGGCTAAATTTCCTCTAATGCTGGTTTAAAGAAGATCTAAATTCTTTTCTCTGGTGCCTGAAGCAAATGACGCTCACCCAATGAAGGTGTACTGAGGAGGCGCCTGTTTGGAGCGTCCCAGGATGCGGATGTCACAGATGGCAGCTTCTGTGGAATCTCGAGGAATAAACTTGATGCAGAGTCGTCTCTTCCTGAAGGCCTGCTCCTCTGTGGGACACAAAACAAACAGAGTGTTACAGAACTTCAAGATTCTTGGGCCAGAGAGGATTTATTTTTAGTCACTTTGAACCACACAGTGAATCTCCTTTGTTCTTGAAAACTCACGTGTGTCAACAGTCTCCTGGATAGGGATGAATCCGACAGGCAGAGTATCCTTGATGTCGATCAGCTTCATGTCCACAAGAACATTTCCTAAATGGCTCTGCAGTGAGACGAAAACATTCAAAGTTAATGCTCAATCTGTGTGACCTCAGAGTGTAATGTGGGCACTTTGTTGGTTTGTTTTCTTACGTTTTCTTTTGAGAAGACTCTGGTGAAGCACAGGTATCGAGTCACCTTGGATTTGAAGAGACCATCTTTCCAGAGATCAGCATCCAGGCCGTCTGTTGTTGTTGATACCTGAAGGAGGATCAAGTGTCAAACTGAGACAATATCCAAGTACCTGGACGACCTGTTTCAAAACCTTCTCATCCAATTAAAAACAGCATAATCTGGTTATTTTTCACAGATTTATGACCAGATTTCCAAAAGTCATGGGTTGTGATTTTCAAAGATGTGTATAATCGTAAGCTATCAAATGATTCAGAAGACTCTTATCTTAAAAATCAAATTACTAAATGGTTTATAGAGGCCCAGCTGGGATGCAGTACAACTACCAGATGGTGGCTGTATCACATCAGACAGATGTTTGCTTATTGCTATTAAATAACAAAAGACGATGAAAGTGAAAGTGCATTTAATGATGCATTTAAAACTGCCTGCATGTGTAGCGCTGGAGAAAAACGCAGTTAGATAACCTCAGACGGCAAATGAGCAATTAAAGGCTAAGGAAAATAAACACTATGCAAAAAGTCTGGCAGGACAGAAATGTAGAACCAAGCTCTAACTGACCAGACAAACACGAAATGACCAGCAATGATCTGGCTAAAACATTCACAGCTGAGTCAGAAGACAGATATCATATCTTATGGGATAATTTTTTTTGTGCTAATCTAAACTTCAAAATGAGGCTGAAATAGAAAAAAATGCAGTCAGGATTTTTTTTGCTGCATTTATAGAAGATCTGAGCATCTCAGAATCTTGTTTAATATGATATTAAATATTTACTCTACACGGTGTGGTTGCAAGTGTGACTGCTGATAGTACAACAGCAACCTGAGGAAACATTTCAGGCAGTAACATCAAAATGTCAGTCAGTCAGTACGTTTACATGCACGCAGCAGTCCGACTAAGGTCATAACTCGATTTTAAAGCCACAGCAGGCAGAGGATCTGGTCTTGTCTGTGTATCTACCTGTTTCTTCAGAAACAGACGGGTGTTGACTTCACCCTGCAGTTATAAACTTCCGATTGCTACCACCGATAAGTTAGCTGAAAACAACTCACTTGAAATCATTAATGCTACACAGGGCTCAGTGTAAACTTTTTGAAAAACATCCGCACTATGACTTCACCTCCAATTTTTGTTCATTTTGTCGCTTTTTTTACTTTTAAAGGCTGGTTATTAGACTGAGTATGACAGCTGGGCTAACAGCATTAGCTTTGTGGTCAGAACGTTCAACCAGAAGAGTAAACCAACAATTGTGATGAACTATGGGTAGTCAGGAAAAAGGTGTGTACATGCAGTAAAGAGAATCAGACTTCTGTCTGAGAACGTCTCCCTCTGCTTCAATAGGTGGCGCTGTGTCCTTTATTGATGAGTGAAGCTGCGTGTGTATCAAACTAGTTTCTGTTCACCTGAAGAGAAAACAACATTCTAACCACGATGGCTGAGATGGATGCAGCTGTAGCTCTTCATGTTTTTATTGATGTGTGTGTCATGGTGTGTGTTTGTTGTGTTGGAGCCTCAGACTGTATGAGAGCAGTGACCCTATTTATCATGGTCACCTACTTCCTCATCCGACTGAACGCAGAGGACTACGAGACCTGCTGAGTCCTGCTGAATCCAACCACAGCTTGATAGAAACCACATTATCTAAGTGTGTTAATGGAGCTGTGATCAGTCTGTATTCAGTCAGGCGGAGCTGTTTACATGGATTTAACAGCCTGATTTCACGCTGACTAAACTCATAGTCCAATTTCTGAAACTGCATGTAAACACACTGACAATGAGAGATCCAGCTTCCTGCCTGTCCTGAGCTGTGTTGTGTTTTCAGTTACTTACCACATCATATCCTGTGGGGGCCCTGTTCCTGGAGGCCACGACTCCTACTCCAGTGATGGGGTCCATGGGCATCTCCGGCAAAGCTTCAGAAAGGTCCCGAACCTCCGGCATCTTTGTACAGATCTGAAACACGACACATCAGGACTGATTGAGCTTATGAAGACTGTCAGAGGAGATTTTCTCCCACCTTTGCCCAGAAAGCACACACTGTGAGAGCGTGATTTTTTTTCCCAACTCTTTATTTTTTAAACTATTAAACTTACGAGTTTTGCCTTTATTAGAGAAATGGCTGAATTGACTGACTGGCAGACACCCTGTAGCTGTCTGCAAAGAAGCTAAAGTCCCACCTCTTTGCCTCACCCCAAGCTGAATGAAGTTCACTTGAGTCAAGCTTTTTCAATATGGAACCTGCCAACAATGGGCTTCAAAACTCCATCATGGAGACTACATCCACATATCATAGTCCATGGGTTTGAAAACAAAAGAGGAAAACATTCAATCAAACAATCATTCAGGACATTTAGTAAATATATGTCATAAATTAAACTCACTCTCTAAACCTTCTCACAGTGTTGTTTCCCATGTGAACACTCAAACCCTCAACAGTGAGCATTCCCACCACATGACATCACAATGAAAACACAGCACTCCCCATGAACCTGCACACCCACACATATACACAAGATGAGATATTGTGTCATAGTTTCAGTTTGTGAGCCAGTGGATTAGCCCACTAACAGATCATAGACTGGGAGTATTTGTGTTTTTGGAGGGTGAACTAGTCATTTTGAGCGTAGCATTGTGTGAAGGTCTCAAACATTTTTGACTGAAGGCTGTACAATCCAGCCGAGTGTTTTCCTGCAGCTCAGCAGCATATTAAAAAGCAGTGAGAAGTGTGGGATTTACACAGAGACCCTCTTCAAGCTGTCTGCAGGAAGAGGCCTCCTGCACAGCGTCTCCATGACCACCACAATCCTCTGTTCAGAGCCGGCACACAAAGACACAGAGGATAAAGGACTGACTGACTCCAATACTGACGTGTGTGTGGTGTGTGTGTGTGTGTCCGAAGTTTGAAAGCAAAACTGACCGTGCAGATCACTGATCTGAGACGCTTCTGCTGCTTGTATCAAGTCTCAGTACACACACACACACACACAGCTGTGTGTCAACTCAAATACATTTCAGTCAAGCATACTAAACTCTGAATGTGTAACAATTAATTCAAATAAAGTTCAAATAAAGACTAATCATAATCGGAGACACATTTGAAAAGGACGTCTATGTTTCAAACTATGTTTAAAGGCCTTGAAAGTAGCACAACAATTATATTTTTATTTTATTTAAGTTGAAAGGGTTTGAAAAGCCTGAAGTTGCCACAACATAATTCTCAGTCTCATCTTCATATCAAGGAAAAAAGAATGTTGAATTAATACTGATATCTGATCGGTTTAGTATCAGATGATAATCAATCCAAATGTATCAGTATATCAGGACTTAAAAAGTTTTATCAGTGCGTCCCTTTCTCAGGTTGATTCGTAGAATGACTGT
The DNA here is from genome assembly GCA_030710495.1 of Labroides dimidiatus. NCBI lineage: Eukaryota > Metazoa > Chordata > Actinopteri > Labriformes > Labridae > Labroides > Labroides dimidiatus. Next base: position 5,108,622 of record CM061157.1, read on the forward strand.
CTGGATCAAACGCTTTTTTGCCCCAGTCAGTATCTGGCTTTGCCAAATCTGAATATGATCTTTTCTTATCTTCTCTTGATTTTACAGCCTTGAAATGCAGTGTAAATGTTTGACCAACTGAGTATCTCTGCAATAAAAAACAAAACTAAATGTCTGCTCATAGGCTGTTTGATCAGTCTTTTATGTAAGGGTCAACAGAATTGAAAAGGCTCTGCAAGTGTTTTTTGTTTTGTGTGGTCTTTGCATTAATGATCTGAAAGACAGTCTTTAGAAATGACCAAAGCAACCACTTTCCGAGTCATTGTAACAAACAAAAAGGATCAGACCAGACTAACAACAGCTATGTTAGCTGAGGGGAATAAGTCAGGGCCTGCCTTGATTAGCTCTGATAACTATCTTTCAAAGAGACAGCCATAACTTCTGTGTTTTGATAGAACACAATATCAAGATTAGCACCAGGGTAGAGAAACATCCTTAATACATCCAGACACTGTTTGAACCCTGTCAGCTCTATAAAGGGAGAAGACTGCTTCTCTGTCTGAGAGGAAGAGCTCACTAACTTTGCCATGATAGAAACTGCAAAGTCTCATCTGGTCAATGCAAGCTGCATTCTATTTTTAAAGCTGTCATCAGTAAATATCAAATCACCTACTCATGGATGCAAGTTTCTATCTACAGACTGCTTCAGTCTATAAGCATTTTATTTTTAAATGTGTAAAAATATGAGTGTATGAATGCCTAGGGAAGTGATAAGGGTTAGATCAAACTAGAACACAGCAAGTTACCTGCCTGACAGTGATTACAAACAGATCGGTGTTCTGTTGTGACATTCATAGCTGGTGGGGAACAGTTTCTCTCCTCGATAACAGCTGCAAATGTTGACAAAGGCTCTTTGTAATCTGGCTTTCACTCTTAACATTTCTGTAGATTTAGCTAAAAGGTGTCATTCAAACATGACAGGAGTATTACAGATAACAGTGATTTCTCTTTATAGGTTTGGCAGCTATCCTTCGGACAGCTGGAGAACAGCTGAGAGTGCGACCAGAATATGGGCTGAATCAAACCTTTAGGTAGGTACTTGTGAATGTATATCCTTGTATTAATTCCCCAAAAATGTACCTTTGCATCCCTGCACAGCCAGTTGCCAAGGATAAAGCACTTGCTTCTGATAAAAAAAAAAGTCTAAGTGGATTTTGAAGTTTGGGATGCAGATTAAACTCTTTTTTCAACAAGGACATTTAATTACATGAATTATCTTTAAAACATATAGAGGCATCCCAAGACACCTTCACTTGATGCATATGTTCCTGTAAAGGTTGTTTGCAGATATCGCCTTCAAAGCAAATACTGACTTTCCTGCGTAAACATCATTAGCATGAATCTGTGCTGTTCGCAGGAAATGTTGTGTTTGATTAGTTACAGAACATGCCGAATTTTCTCAAACACCTTGACAAGTAAAAAAAAAGTGTTACGTAAATATAACAACAATTAGAACTTCTATAGAAGAAAGAAACATCGATAAAGGAGACAAAAATAGATTGGGTTTGGCGTGTTCTCGGACCACTGGGCAGGGAGTGCACTGGATTGACAGAAACAGCCAGCAATTTAGCTACCTGGCCAAGTACTTAACACTCTTTCACGTTAAATTGCCACTGCTAAGATACTATCCTGCTTGGATTCGTTATGCATACTATCTTTAATTTAACTGATAAAGATAACTAACAAGTATCTACTGTTAGCAAACTGAAACACAGCGGCAAGAGACACTGCTGCTAACAGGCTACCCAGCTAGCCCACAAGCTAAAGGTAACCAAACACCAGCTGCGACAAACGGAGAAAGACGTCAAACAAAGACTGTAAATGTTCTTTTAACTGCTTCACACTTGGACAGACGCTGCACCTAAATTATAAAAGACCTTACCATACATGCAGTTTCACACAGTTTGAGCCAAACTCAGCTTTACATACCAGTGTCGCTTGAGGACACCCAATCTGCTGTAGCTGCTAATGCTAGCTAACTAGCTTAGCCGACTAGTCCACTTACCAGTGAGGTAAATAGTTTGATCCAACCAGGCGTCGTGTGATTTCTTCTCTTATTCCCTCATACACCTTCTCATGGCCTTGTACAGACTCGCATACTTTTTGAAATTCTGACAACCAACGTAAAAGATCGATGTGTAATCTGCTTTGTTTGTGTTTTCATGGTGGTACATCCATCTAGCGGTTTGATCAGCAGGGGGCCATCGGAGGAGGAGGAGATCTATCGAGGGGGAGTGAACAGGGCTGCTGCCATCTGGAAGACCCTGCCCCCTGAACATACTGTACATGTACCACTGATTTATGATAACATGTCAGGTGTTGTGTTTTTGTTTTTATGAATTCCCTTAGATACACATGGCAGTCTATCAGGTGAGCCCAAAACCTGTCCAAGCAGGATAACAGGGGCGTGTACAGCCCTTTCTTGACCGTGGCGGCCCAACTTTGGTTCTAACCTGTGCAGAAGTGGCATGAAGTTGATATGCAACACAGATGAGTATCATTTATTATCCTGCCTGTCTCCGCTAATCACGTCTACTTTAACCATCAAAATGCCATATGTTTACAGGTTTACTTGCAGGAGGAGTTTATGACTTCTTCAGTAGAAGAAGTGCTTACATACACAGCTTCATTTGGGATGGCTGTTGATCTAGTCTTTCTTTTATCCAGTCTGTAGTGACAATATTCAATTTTGCATTTTAACTCTGAAAAAAAAAAAAAAAAAAAAAAAAACTCATCCAATGTCCAACCTTTTGCTCACTATCATTCTTACTTAAACACGTTTTTCTGGAACATTTCTTCTTCTGATAATAAATGTATTTTTGAAGTTAGACAGCCTGGAATCTTTGATGGACTTATTCCTTACTTGTGCGCCTATATTTTAAAATCAAAAAGTGAATAATTTCCTACAATTTTAGGGTAATTAAAATGCATGACATTTACATCCAAAGAAAACTGATAGCAATCATTGCTCACAGTTGTGACACAGCCAAATTACTTGTAATTGAAGAAAAGATCCGAAAGCCTAAAGGGGGGGGGGGGGGGGGGGGGGTTCAACACACATCTATTACCTTACATCTAAGTCAGTTCTTGTCTCAGCCACTAGATGGTACAGATGTTCTGTTTACAGTTTATAAGAGGCTTCATTTCTCACTCAAGCTTGTATGTTTGAATGTTGTGTTGAACGTAATCCATTTAAAGGAAGGACTGGAGTGTTATGACTCTAAACAAACATAAACAAGGGCCCTTGGCACCTGTCCACAAATATCTGCAGTGCTGGGCCAAATTCAAAGTGCTGAAAGCTGTTTCTGTAAAGCTTCTGTAAATCATGTAAACCAGTAGCTGCATAGGTTAAACAAAATAATGTTTAAAATATACAAACTGTGGATCAGCAAACACTGTTTTGTATAAATAAGAATTAACACAATGATACTAATATTTACCCCCTATACCCAGACTGCTTTCTGTATCCTATTTCACTTCCAAGTCTACAGAGATGAAGTGAAGTTGTCATGTGTGTAGCAGCCAGAAACATAAAGGGAGGACCCAGGCGCAGAATTCAAACAAAAAGATTTATTAAACTAAACCTCAAACTCACAAAAATCCAAAAGGGCGAACTCAAAGCACAAGAAACACTGATACTGGAAATGAGGAAACCAACTGAACAGCTACACACAGGAACAGATGACAGGAATGACACACAATGAACTTGAACACAAAATGAACTGACAAGGAACTCAGGAAGCACAGAGACTAAATAGACAAGGAACCAATCAGACACAGGTGCGTGACGAGACACAGGTGAAGCACATGAGGGGCAATCACAAAAGAGGGAAACTGAGGCAGAACTTAGCACATGAAAAGACAGAACTCAAGAAAGCAACAAAAACACCAGGAAAAACCATCAAACAAAACCAAACACCAAAAGACCACACTAAGAAAGAGGAACAAAAACAAGGGAAACACCAGAAATCACAAGAAACCAAAAAAACAAAACAAAACCATCACAGAAGTGGGTTCTACAATGACAGATGTTGAGTTCTCCCTTCTCATGTGGCCTCTGCTGAACCTGAAAACCACCTCAGAGCAGATGGATTCAGCAGGAGAAAATTACTTCGATGCCTGAAAGAGAGATCCAATCTGTGAGGGGCTGACAGAGGACAGGACAGACCTCTTTCTGTTATTACCATGTGTCAGACAGCATTAGAGGAGCAGGGACACTTATCCTACTACAGAGGGAGGAAAAAGAAAGAAGAGGAGGTTCAAGACCCCCAGACTACTGGATCAGAAGCTTCTCAGGCTCTCTGTAAGATGTTAATATATTGACCATCTCTGCATTTCAAAATTCCATAAATCTTTTCTCATGTGGCTGTAGGCTAATAGTGAGCAGAGCCTGCAAAGTTATGGTGTGAAAATGAGAGAGCATTTAAATTAAAGACATGGACATGACATGACCTTTCAGTAAATGTCAACTATAAAACCCCCAAACTCCTGTATCCTCATCAGTGGATGATTTATCAGTCAAATTGTATAACGTTTATTATAAAAGTTAAAGCTTCTGACACAATCTCAAATCTTGAATCTGGATAATCAATGTGAAATACTCAGCAGGTCAAAAACGGCCCTCTCCTCATTCTGCACACCACAGCAGAAGCAGAAGCTGACAAGCTCTAATGAGATTCATGGGGCAGCTTCACTGCACGGTGGCTGGATCTACAGTGTGACCGCCCCCACCCCCTCCATTATCCCCACCCTCACCTCAGAGTCCTGAACCAGGAACTATATAGAGTAAATGAAGCCAGGAGCAGGGTAAGAATACACTGAAAGGAGGTCTGAAAAAGTAATTTTGTTATACATGTTGCAGGTGATTTTTATTTAAGTCATATTTGTCATATTTAATACAGCATTTAAGGAAAAAAACATCCATGCTGTGATAACAGTGCTAAGGCACCATTGTCCATTTTCTATTCTTGCACAGAATAACACACCTACACAACCTAACATTCAGAACAAAGAATGAATCATATTGAGTACACAATTTCAGAAGCATTTGTTGTGATGGATCTCTTAAACTGCTATCACTCTGTTTCTGAACAGCCCCTCACCCTCCTGCTCCTGTGGTCTCATCTGTTCTCCTCAGAGACGTTAACAACAAGCTGATGGTGATGAAACTTTCTTCTTACTATCTCATCTAATGACCTGAGGCAGAGGAGGGTTTAAAACCAGTCAGCTCTCCTCTTCATCCTCTCCCCCCGACCGCTCACAGCGTTGACTCACTGCTGACGTCTCAGACAGACTGTTCACTGCCAGGCTCTCACAGACATGAACAGAGGAGGCACTGTGCCAGTTTACAGCAAGACTCCATCATTCTGATGCTGCAGAAGAGATCTGTTCCTGCTGAAACTCATGTTGTGTTCTGCCACAGGCCAAGTTTGTGGGTTGTACAGTCTCAGCAGTCAGGGGTCGACAGAGGAGGAGTACAACAGGGAGCACAGAAGATCTCCTCTACTCCAGGGCTTCAAAAGAATTCATTCTGTGTGAGGTTTTAGCACAGTTCCCCTTTTCTCAGGTCTGAACAGAAAGTGCTACATTAACCTGCTAAAATCATTTTCATTATGAGGATCATCAACACTGTCATGGGTCTCCCTGGTGAGCTAATTGGCTGTTCCTGAAAGCCCAGAAAGAAATATATATTTATCATTATTTTTCAATATGTCACATACCACTGTATGCAGACAACAACTGTATTACTCAGAAACAAAAATTGAGAACATCTTGATAGTCCCTCTGGAGAAATACATGGAGACCACAAAGCTGAGCAGGGAGAGATTGAATTACCTGAATATATTTAAGAAATGTGCAGTTGTAAGGGGGGAAATGTTGTCAAATGCATGCAGAGTTTCTTAGGTTGAATAGATATGTGTTTAGCAGAAGATATTAGATGAACCCCAAATTGACAAAAGCATTTCAAACTTTTATGGCATTAATTTCAATGTACTATTCTACAGATCAAATGGTTTTTGGGTTTCAAACCCAATGTGGAGCAAAATTAAAATTGTCTTTCTGAATGCAGATTTTCAGATAGATTGTAATCTTACAGTAAAATGTGTATGAACTGGTAGAGATGACCCTGTCTGCAGGTTAGCACAGCTTCTGTTTAGGTTCTCTGGACGGGTTCTTAACAATGAGGTCAAGCTACTTCAAACAAAAACCACATACAACCAGACTTCAAAAACTAAAACCATCCCTTTAAACTATTAATCTATGAATTATTCAATGGTCACTACAGGGTCCAAGTGTTTGAACAATTTGATGTTTGATAATATAAACCATGTGACACAATAAAAATTAAAATCAATATTTACTGTAAAACAGCCACAAGTTTAAAAAGGTGTTTTCTTTTTTTTTTCTTTAAAAAAGGAAACAGTTTCAACCCATCACACAGAGACTGATTAGATATTCATATTTTCCTTATTATTACCAACAGTTTAACTTTTTGGATATAAAACCATTGATATTCGAACAAACTGATACTAACAAATTAACAATATAAGATAACAAATTGATACTAAAGCTACCTTAAGCCGCTTAAAACCATCCTTTGGATTAATGTCAGTCCTCCATCCCAGATGTAAAAAATATATCTCCATCCCTGTATTACCTCCATGTATCAATAACTAATCATATATCAATCATATCAACAACATCCTCTGATCCTGAAATCAAAGAACAGCATCATGTCAAAGCACAGCTCAGCAGGTGTTTGGTTAGAGGAGAAAGATAGAATTATGTGGTCTATGCTAACACTGAGCTAAGGTCGGAGGTCAGTTTTAGGTCTCAAAATGTGCAGTGGTTTGTCCTCCATTCATATCAGTGACTGAAGGAGGTCTCAGAGCATCATGCCAGCTCCTGTTAACACAGAAACATAGAGCCTTTTATTATCATAGTATGATCAGGTTATTAGAACATATTACCTGGCTATCTTGATCCATATTGGTCGAAACCCCATCACATTCATTCATTCATTCATTCATTCATTCATTCATTCATCTTCTATACTGCTTATCCTGTCATGGTCCAATGTTGATTAATTCTCAACAGCAAAGTAATGCCAGGGCAAACCTGATCACACGTCAAATCAATCCACAGAAAATAGTCCATCATGTTTCCCCTCTGCCTGTTAACAAAGAGCAGACTGTCACAGGGACTTCTAAGTGTCGAAAATCAGACCAGTCTTGGACGAACTGAACATAGAAAATGAGAAAAAAGCATTTGGGGAAAAAAAACTCTTTTGGTGCTGATGATCTTTTTTTAAATTGTATATTACAATCAGGCATATATAGAAGTAAGTCTTTTTCAAGATCACTTTGAAAGTCCTCACAGGGACTTTGAGCTGTTTCAATTTATCTGAATTTTCCCTAAATACAGCTTCTCCCTGCAGTTAGAGACAACGTTGAAATGGGTGGAGTTTGCAGTCTAAAAACCAAAACACTATAAGAGGTTAAATATTTTTGGTTATCTACACATTTCTTTGGTGAAACAGCAAGAAAGGTGACTTCCTGTGGGTGCCTGCAGTGTTGCTGGAGCAACCCGGAACCACAGTGGCTGAGAAATGCAGCCAACAGTGACAGCCTGAAGCTGACACTCACTAAAACTGTACTGGATCCACACTGCTCACATGTGAGTGTGAGATGAAAGACATCTGCCAATAATGTGTCTGATTCACAACATCAATACAACTTAAACTGAAGGCAAATAAATGTCCTTTAGCTGGTTTAGAATCAGGGTGTTTCCAGGTTCAGAGAACTGTTATTTTATTTCTCCCTGAGGACATGTTGAGGCATATCCTGTATTATACAATTGTACAATAAATAAACAATTGAAACAAGAGCCATGGCTTAATCCTTTTGATGAATCCAACAGCAGTATCTAACATCTTACCTGAGTGAGGAGTGTTAGGAGAGACATCAGCTGCTGTCTGAGCCACAGACACCGCCGTCCTTGCTGCGTACAGATTCGCCTCCTCCTGAAACTTTCCGATGTTCTTCTTGTATCGGATCCTTTTGTTTCCAAACCAGTTAGAAACCTGGAATTAACATGAAGTAGAAGGGTTTCCTTACACTGGGAAATTTAACACTTTCCCAACTCTGTCTGTGTTACATTTCAAACATAAAAACACATAATTCATGTGTACTCTTTCCCTGCTGAAAAAAACAGCCTGCTGGACTGGTTTGCTGGTTTAGAGGTGTTTTGGACACTTAGCTGGATTTCTGGTTAAGCTGGTCATAGCTGGTCATGGGTGGTCACAGTGGTCTAGATGGTCACCATTATTTATTAGCTGGTCAGGGTTTGGATTTGATGATATTATAGACTGGGCCAGTGCTCTTGATAATATGGAACATAGGTAACATTTATACATGGTAGGGTAAGAGATGAGAGAGAGGAGTTAGGTCACACACAGGGACAGCCTTTGTACGTTTAGGGTTAAGTAAAACTGTGCGTGTGTGTGTGTGTGTGTGTGTGTGTGTGTGTGTGTGTGTGTGTGTGTGTGTGTGTGTGTGTGTGTGTGTGTGTGTGTGTGTGTGTGTGCACATGAATTGTGCAGTGACTTTTGTATTTGTGCAGTGACTAACTGTTCTCCCTGGCATTAGATTTCCTCCTCTACTTTGCTGACAGTTGTTTTGGAGAACTAAATGGTTGGTAACAAAAGGTGATGTGCAAATGTGGAATTATATGCAGATGATCTAATGTTGCAGGCGGAGGTGGCAGGGGAATAGTAGAAGAGTAATAACAAGCGGAAGTAAAGGTGGATGTGTAGTTTCAGATTTACACTCCTCACAGTAAGTTCGGGATGTTGTTATTTACATGAGTGTTTCCTATTTGGTCTGAATTTTAATGAAATCAGTAATAGTTCCCTTTGATATTATAATTATAATGATATAATATTATAATGAGAAGAAACGCCATTTTCATTAGTTCAATATTTCTTACCCTCTTCTTACAATTTAGACAATAACAAAGATCGCCCCAAATAACCAAACTGACAAAGTCAGTAGCGAGTGTTTCCACCATTTGCCTCAATGACAGCTTGACAGAGACGTCTCATGCTCCTCACCAGCCTCATGATGTTGTTCTGAGGCAATGAGTTCCACTCCTCCACAAGTGCTACACACAGTTCTGACAGGTCACATGGGGGTGGGGTACGAGCATCCAGTCTCTGCTTCAGCTGGTCCCAGACGTGCTCTATGGGGTTCAGGTCAGGGGACATTGCTGGTCATACCATATGAGGCCCTCCCACTTCCTGAAGTCCAGCTGTGACAATTCTGGCACCATGTAGTGGAGCATCATCATCCATGAACAGAAAGTTGGGGGTGTGCTGGTGGAATTGGGGAATGATGATGTGTTCTATGATGTCTCTGAGGTAAGAACGTGCAGTGACTGAACCATCTACAATCACCAAATCTGTTCTGAGCTGACTGGTGATGCCTGCACAGAGTGTTGCTCCTCCTCCACCAAAGCCAACCCTGGGGACCATGTTGACCTCTGCGTATCACTCACCTTGTCTTCTCCAGCAACACTGACGACCATCATTACTGTGCAAGTTGACCCGACGCTCATCAGTGAACAGGACGGTAGACCACTGCTGCATTGTCCAGGTCACATGGCCTTGTGCCCACTGCAAACAGTCACAGCGGTGTTTTGGTGTCAGTGGAGTCACTTGCAGTGGTCGTTTGGCTTTAATCCAAAGTGGTGGAGTTGGTTATGAATGGTTTGTCTGGTAACCCTAGTACCCCTCACTTCTTGTAAACAGGCCTGCAGCTGTGTGGCAGTTACATAACAGTGTCTGAGTTCATAGGTCCTTAGTTACTGGTCATCATTGTGGTCCATCACTCTTGGGGCTCCACTCCTGGGTCTGTCACCAACACTGCCAGTAGTTCTGTGTCTTGCTGTAAGTCTGCTGATGACACTTTGAGACTCACCAAGTTCACCAGCAACATCTGACTGTCTGCTACCAACCTGAAGGTGTGCTATGGCCAGGTGGAGCTGCTCGTCTGTTAAGTGACGTGGTGTGTTCATGGCTGTTTGAATGATGAACTGGGAATGACTTACTGACAGTACCAGCTTTTTATACCCCCAGAATGTTGAAATTGATGCCACATTGTAAAGGGTTGTCTTTTTGTATTTTTTGGTATTGGCTCCAATATGTAAGACTCACTGTACACAGTGAGACCATTACATGGAAAACACTAAATGAGGTGTGTCTATCACCCTGATACAATTGGTTACCTATCCCAAAAATCACTGAAGTGAAACAAACACCTCATATATGAAATCCACTGAGGACCTCACTACATCCCTAACTTATTGTGAGGAGTGTGAATTTAAGTCCCCGACAACAGCTGTAAAATAATCATCCTCACTTTGCTGTGAATGAATGGATGTATGTTGTTGTCCATGGTGCTGAAGCAGTGGACGAAATTACAGTTTTTCTCAGTCACTTTGGTGCATTTCTCATGTTACTATTAACGTTTGCATAACAGTCAATGAAAGTGTCAGTGTGATCAAGATGAAAAGTTAATGAACAAGATAGTCAAATGGTTTTGTCATGTTTTCATCATGTTAGTTTAGTGTAAGTGTTTTCAAATGAAAAAAAAAAAATCAGATCTTATTGACACTATGTGAAAATGTTCAAGACAGCACAATACAGTATTTGCACAGCCACTGAAAACTAAGGTAAAGTTACACATTAGTGAAGTAACTGAGCATAAGACACTGAATACATATGATTTACATTTTTACTGAATATCATCTTGTAATTTTTTCACAGCATTGTGAAAAAGAAAAATACACACTTATTTACAACAAACATGGGAAGCCCTGTTTGGGTCACAATATTTGGCTGCACCCTTCAGCCAGCCTCACCCATTGTGAGGCTGTGATTGTGATTTTATCAGGAATGTATCTTGTGCTTGGCCTCTTCTTTCTCTTCCCCTGTTTCGTCCCCTTCTCCTTCCTCCCCAAATCCTCACCCCTCTTCCATCATGCCGAACTATTTCAGAAAATTTATGGGCTGAACTCAACTTAGCTTTCAGTTGATTCACATGTTTATCAGAATAATCCAAGACGAGGGCTTGGGTTTAGACAGGAAATACTTCAAACTGCAATGTCGAATAAATGGTACGATTTCAGACCTACCTGTGACACAGTGATGCAGCTCCCCCCACCCTTAGGAGAAAAAAAAGAGTGTCTTTATTTAGAGTGCTGGGCTTCACAAAGCCTCCCAAACAAAACGGACAACAAGAAGAATGCTAAAACCTCAGCAACTTTCAGCAAAACAAGGAGAAAAACACTTGAGCTGAACCTGTGATTCTGGAGTAAACTATATCAGCACTTAAACATCGTACGTGAAAATGAAAAAAGAAAAAGTGAGAAAGTTTTCTTTCTGACCTGAGACACAGAGATGCTGCACTTTTTAGCAAGCTCCTCTTTGGCCTCCTCACTGGGGTACGGGCTACTCAGGTGTGAGTAAAAATATTCGTTCAGGATCTCTGTGGCCTGCTTGCTAAAGTTTCGTCTTTTTCGCCTTGAAAGTAAAAAAAAAGAAGATGGTTACTCTTTTAAATTAAATCTTAAGCAAAATAGACTGAGGAGCATTTTGAAAGACTTAATGTGAAATTCAAGGTAGTGGATTTCTTCATTCACAAGCAACACAAAATCATGAATTATGAATTAAATCATACTGTTTATTTTGCATTTGATAGGAAAAATACAAACAAACACATTTAAATTATTATTTTGTGAGCCTGTAGCACAAATGCCTATGTCAAAAAATTAAACATAATAATAATAATAATAATAATAATAATAATAATAATAATAATAATAATAATAATAATAATAATAATAATATAAAAACAATTATGCTATTAGGTTAATGATTTGAAAATATGGCTTGCCCTCACCTGGCATCGAGGAACCTGGAGCGCAGGACCATGACAGCCTCACAGGTGCTCTGTTTGAGCTGCACCTGTATGGAGCTGAACTTTCTGTGAATGATTTTCACCATGCGTTCGATCTCTCTGGTTGATATGGGTCGAGTTCGAGACTGTTCTCTCAGCAGGGTCATCACATGAGAGGTAAATTCACTACACGCCTAATGAAATATCAGCGACAGACAGTGATGTTCAGAGTTTATCTTCACTTCAAGACAGGAGGCTGAAGAGATGTGGAGAAAATATGATACATGTTTCTTTATCTATGCATCTCTTAAAAGTGTCCTATTAATGGTAGTTTTTTCTAATCCACTCACCTGTTCATATTTCTCCAGCTCTGCATGGTAGATGTGTCTGATCTGTGTCAGCTTTGCTCTGTAGTCGGCTTGTTCGATGGAGTTTTCCATCACTCCGCCTGCTGCAGCCAGCGCTGCTTCACTCTCTCTCTCTGGCCCTGACACTCCCTCAGCCAGCAGCATGTTGTCCAGTCTGATCAACTGAGCGTCTTGGGGCTCCTCTTCATAAACGCCATTGATACTAAGACCTGAGGAAAAAACAGAAGCAGTGATGACAGCCTGATCTTACCCAGCATGTCACTGGACAAAAACGAGACAGGTTTTTTTAGAGCCTCAGAGATTTTATCACCAGCAGAGAAATCGTTTGAATTAGTCTTCCTTACAGCAGGCAGTCAGTGTCTAGGACAGGAGTCAGGTGTCCATATCTCATGTTTTATCCAAACTACTCCTGCAATAAACAGAGTGGCTCTCTGCCTTTCTCTTATTTTCAACCGTACATGTGCCCTTTAGAGCACACACACATAAGTAGCAGTATGCAGGTGGTCTGCAAGTTGTCTCTTTCAGTAACAGTCAAGCGCAGGTCTTTGTGCCTCATATCTCATTGAAGTGGACAGACACACACACACACACACACACACACACACACACACACACACACACACACACACACACACACACACACACACAGAGAGAGAGCAAACCAACAGAGAGCAGAGGTGTGCCAGAGTGTATAAACACAGCAAACACCATTAGTCTGCCTCTTCTGTCTGAGATGTTTACAGACACTCTGAAAACCAGTGAGAGGTTCTGCCATAGCAGACTTACAGACATACAAATTCTACAATATAACTTGTACCCTTGCAGCTTAACATTTTATTTGCAACCCTCCCCCATTCCAATGAAGCTGTGTAAAACAAAAATCCTGTTTAACCCTAATTCAGTTGAATACACATATACATATATAAAGACAAGCTATTTATTGTTCAAACTGATAAACTTTATTGTTTTTTTTTTTGTTTTTTTTTTTGTTCGTTTTGTTTTTTTTGTAAATATTCACTCGTTTGAATTTGATGGCTGCAACATGTTCTTAAAAGGCTGGGACAGGCTCATGTTTCTACTGTGTTCCATCACCTTTCCTTTTAACAACACTCAATAAGTGTTTGTGAACTGAGGACACTAATTGTTGAAGCTTTTGCACTGATAACAATCCAGATTGTCCTTTTCCTCTTTGACCTGGAGGACACCACGTCCATGATTTCCAAAAACAGTTTGAAATGTGGACTCATCAGACCACAGCAGACTTTTCCACTTTGTGTCAGTCCATCTCAGATGAGCTCGGGTCCAGAGAAGCCGGCGGTGTTTCTGGGTGTTGTTGATATATGTCTTTGTCTTTGCATGGTAGAGTTTGAACTTGCAGTTGTAGATGTAGTGATGAACTGTGTTAACTGACAATGGTTTTCTGAAGTCTTCCTGAGCCCACGTGGTAATATCCTTTACACAATGATGTTGGTTTTTAATGCAGTGCTGCCTGAGGGGTCAAAGGTCACGGTCATTCAATGTTGGTTTTCAGTCTTGCTGCTTACGTGCAGAGATTTCTCCAGATACTCTGAATCTTTTGATGATATTATGGACTGTAGATGATCACATACTTAAATTAATATTATATATATGGATCAGAAAAATAAAAGATAACAGAGGTTTCTTTAGTGCTACTGAGGAAACCAACAGTTCACTGCCACCCAGAACATGTTGTCTGCTAACTTACAATTCTGCTCTGTATGTCCAACTACAGTTTCTATACCTGGTTCCTCTGCTGTTTGTGCTGCTGACTGTAGAACATAAGGTCAGGGGAAGCTCTGTGTGTCAAAGCTCAGTGTATGAAAGTTGCTCTGTTTTCTCAAATTAATAATTTCTGTTGGCCTGCTGGTTTAATGCATACATTTCATCTACAGTGGGAAAATGTGAATCCTGAATTAATTTACTGTCAGCCCTCTCAGTGTGGAAGAAGTTAGTTGGGCACTGGAAGGAAAAAGCTGAGGTGTACTCTGTCACAGTGGAAAAAAATCTGCGAGGGGGCAAACACATCAACATGGAGCAGCTTCTTTTGGCACACCAGTTTGTTACTGACAGAGAGAAAATAAAAATACACCCCCAACATCTCCAAGTATAATTTAATCTTTTTACAGCACCACCAAATGCTGACTGTGCTCTGCTCTGATAACATGGAAACAGGAGGGAAAGAGAGAAATTATACTCTGAATGAATGACTGAATGACTCAGGCTGAGTGAAATAAAGTTACTCACTTAAATACATATTTCATGGATTTTATGCCAATAGACTGACACAGACCTCTCTCAGTACAGAAATAAAAAACTGGTTAACATCAGTTCATTGTCAACACTAAAACTTCTAACACCTGTAAAAGAGCAGTACCTCTACATTAAGGTAAAGCCATCATCTCTAAACTCTCTCACTGTGGTCTCTGGGCAAATGATCAAACTAACTTCCTTACCTGTTTTCTCTTTGACTTCACAGAGGACAATGAAGAGAGCAGGTTTCATCCTGTGACAGTTTAACCCATACTTCCTGCAAAGCACACAACAGAAAAACAAATATTAGACCAATTATTTAAAAGTTTGAATAAGGCAGACAGGCTGGATCAATCCAGCTCATCATGTGATTATATCTTAGGGGTTAAACCATAGACTGTATAATTAAAACATGAATTTATTCTTGTCAACCAACATAAACAATGACAATGCTGAAGTTACCCTATCAGCTGCAAGGAGAATGTTAATGGGATTTTAAAGAGTGTGCTTTTATTTCAGGTAAAACCTTGACAATGTCTTGAATCAACATTTTTTTTTTTTTTTTTAAACATAAAACAATAGAGAGATTTCACCATTTCAACCACACTAAATGAGGCCTTTATCTGGAATCACTAAATATAGACTTGTCAGATTAAGAAGGATAATTGAGGGCTGAAATTAAGCTGAACAATGCTTAATATGAAGCAAGAATAAATTCATGAAAAGCAACCCATCTACAGAGAAGAATAATTCAATTATTTAGTTTTTTCTGTTTTGTTAATTCACCACATGTGCTTATGTCTTCCATCTGTCTAAGTTGTTGTGTAGTTAACATTTAAACACATGAAAGGGAATAGCATGGGTACCATTGAGTTTTAAAATTTTATTGAGATATAACACCAGTAATGCATGATGATTCAAGTACAAAAACCCCTCATTACTCCTCACCGCTATTCATTGTGACTTTTCTTCACTCTGTTCATTTTGATGTCAATAATAATAATAATAATAATAATAATAATAATAATAATAATAATAATAATAATAATAATAATAATAATAATAAACTCTGAAAGTTCAAATTTATGGGAGGTTTAGATGCAGTACAAATAGAAAAAATACTGACTTTAATCAACTTTCAACCATATATTTGTGATTTGATATGCTAGTTCCAAACTTTCTTACAGATGCATGATGACACCAAACTGTTATTCACATTAAACCGTACAAAGCTCTATTGGCTATCTACTTCACAATCACCTACATGAGAAAAGAAAAGAAAACTTACTTTGACTGCGCTTCATCCAGACCCTGGTCGGTGATGCTTGTTATCTGATGGAGAACAACCCCGGTCCCCTGCTTCCTTTTCTCCCGGTCTTGTCCGTCCAGGACGTTAGGCAGCGGCACCGACAGTCCGGACAGAATGCCCCCGCTCAGAACCCGCATCACCAGGCTCTGGTCCTCCATGTCTACAGAGAAAAGGATGACGAACTGATGTTAAATCCAACAGAGAGGGTGAAGCTGGAGTCTAAACAAAGAGATTGCTCAGAGCAGACTGAGGCTGACAGGTTCACATGTGTAGACATTCCCCTTGAGGTGTGCGCTTTCTTTGATGCTATTATCTTTATTCATTTTTTTAAAAAATATAATTTGAATAGTTTCATCTTTATAAATTAAATCAATCCCGTGCATATTTGTTTTATTGTATAATGTATTTTTTAAATTATATTTCTGTAACTTTGTTGAATATATTTTATTATGGGGCGCCCTATATTAAAGTTATTTTAATTTTCTCACTTGAATAGATGTTTTTTTAAATGTATTTTTTTCTTGTTTTTATATTCTATATATCATTTAAATTTAAAATTAAATGTTTCTCGTTTTTATGATAAATAAATAATAAATTGTTTACACCCACACATCGTTGTTTCTTTTATTGTATCTTATTTTAATTTTCTCATATTATAGAAAATCGACTATTTGCAATTGTTTTTACTATTTTTTTTTTCAATTTGGTATGGTATAATTTTAACTGAGTGTGTTCTGTTCTGAAGATTTGTTTCCTTTTATTTAATCAGGTTACGCCCATAGAGTACTCCATAATTTCAAATCATGTTTTCCAAATCGTGTTTTATTTCCGAAGAAATTGACCCGGAAGTTAACAGTTGTTGTTTCCTGCAGGTTGGGTTCACTGGTTACCTTTGAGCTGTAGTTCTATTATGATGTTACTGTAGCGATTTATTACTTATGAACATGGTTACTGTCAGTGCCGGGGGTATGCTGGGATAAAATGGGGCAGTGCGAAGATTACGTTTCCTCCTTGGATGTGACTTCTGAAGGTATGACTTTGTTATTGTTTTACGTTAGCTGTTTAGGGAGGCTAGATTAGCTGCTAAGCTAATCGCCGCTAGCTGTCCAATAAATGGATTCAGTGACGATAGCCTTAACAAGCTAACGAGCTAGCAGATGAAACATGCAGATTGCTCTGACATTTTGGATAAATTGCGATTTAAATCTCAAAATTGAGTCAAATAGGAGGTGAACGTTGATGCAGCTGATGTTGAGGAGATTGACGTTAGCCTGTTGGCTTAAGAGGTTCTGAAGACAATAGCTAGCAGTACAGCTAACGTCAAACTAATGAAGTCACCGGGAACCATGACTGGTTAGTTTAGTTTAACTGTAATGAAAAGTAGTGATACATACACTTACAAAGACGAATCAGTGTAACCTCTTTGTTTAGTGAAGCTAACCATTAAGCTGACAAGCATGGTGTGTGTTTTAAAGTGACAGAGCAAACTTTACATCAGAATTATAGCTTTGTGTTAGCATTAGCTGCAGAAAATAGTGATAGAAGCCTTTTAAGGTAATTTATCATTCTAGGTGCAACCCAGCATTGTTAATGAGCTGTTTGGTATGATGTGAACACGATATTTGTGTGTGTTTGCGAATGGCAGACCAAGTGCTTTAGCTGTGTGTGTCTGAGTACTAGCATGTAGCATGCTAACTAGCTCTCAGTCAGGCTAATGTGACACTGAGGGTTTGGATTGTTTTGCCCTGACACACAGCTCTCCTCTCTGTGTTTGAATTACAAACAGCTTCATGCTCACAATGTCAAAACTCAGGACAGTCTTTCTTATGCTTTGTGAGAGAATATTTATTCATTATTGAGCACAGAGATGCTAACACACTGGGAAACACTGGGTAGAGTTAACAGTAAGTCAGGTCACCGTTTGGACTCTGGGGTTGACCCATGATATGTCGTAATCTACAGTGTGAATGTCAGATGATTTATGAAATGACTGGCCAAATATTTAGCCTGATTAACTGATCAAAGTGCCAGCTCTCTGGACTCTAGTCACACTGCTCATGAGACTATAATCTCATATAATCTCTCTCTCTCTCTCTCTCTCTCTCTCTCTCTCTCTCTCTCTCTCTACATATATATACATATATATATATATATATATATATATATAGATATATAGATAGATAGATAGATAGATAGATAGAAATAGAAACTTGACAAATGGAGGTTCATATTTATTATACATCACAGCAGCTTCTTGTCCTCAAAGGTCACTGCTTTATATCTGACTTAAGGAGCAGCAATGAACCATTTTAGTCAAGAATCTGGCCCCACATATTCCCATTTATACAAATTGCAGCCTGAAATACCATGGCTGGGTGAATTTGCCACTGATTCTCGGTTGCTATCACTTAACTTCAGTTCTGTTGTGTTGTCCCAAATTGATGGTAGAATCAAATAAACTAACTAACCCACAGGAAAAATCACAGTCTGTATATTTGTTATCCAGAAATCTACCCAAGACCAATAATCTAAGCCCAACACACTGGCTGATGGGCTACTAGACCAACACAGTACAACTTGAAAGTCTGTGTTCTGCAACTTAATCAGGCTATTCTTCACTTCTACTTTGATAACCTACTAAACTGAAATCATGAACAAACCAAACACTTCCTCGTTTTTAATATAACCACAAACAATGTTAAATTAATTGTTCTTTTCTCTTTGTTAGAATCAGTTTCTGGTAATCAAACCATGTCTAATCAATCTTTATTTATACAGCACCAAATACCAACAAACATTATCTCAGGATGTTTTCTAAAAACATTAGCTGGTCTTAACTGGCTAATGTTAAACCTTAACACCAAGACAGGATAAGGAGACTGATCTCATCTTAATCCACCAGGAGTAGAGCACTTTGTAGCATTTAACAAGTTACAATGGCAAGGAAAATCTTCTTTTTAACAGGCAGAAACCTCATGTTAGACAGACATCTGCCTCAACTGTGTTAGAGATGTGTAATTTTACTAGAGTTGTTAGACCATGTCTGAAGTCATATGTACTTCAAATTTGTTCTTACTACCAAATTTAATGACAAGAGAAAAAAAACATGCTAAAGAGAGAGAAGCTTGATGATGTTAAAACATTGCGATAATCTGGCATCACACTGACAGGCATACTGTTCATTAAGAGAAGAAACTTAATTATCATTGTATCCATATGACAAAATCTTGTAGGGGACAATCAGACCTGCAGCAACAGATAGTTAAATAGGGATAGATGTATTAAAATGTAAACATGAGACTAATGATAATGAACGAGTGGCTATTGCTCATAGTAGGGCTGGACGATTATGGCAAAAATAATAATCACGATTATTTTGATAGATATTGAAATCACGATTAATAACCACGATTATTCAAAATTCCAAAACTTGAGTATTTATTAAACTACAACTTGAAAGAACAATCAAAAATAAATTAACCTGTAAAAAAATATGAATATATTAAATAACAGCAATAAAACAAATAAATAAAATTAAATACCCAATCTGCATGCATTTCTATAAAACTTGCAAAATAAGCAATATGCAAAATACACTAATAACTCAGTCAAAAACACAACCCGATTCTTTTTCCACTTCAGCACGACATTTACCGTACAGACCAGGCAGTGCAACTCTGCTGAAATAATTACGTGATGGCAACACGAAACGCTTGTCCAAAGTTTTAATAAGTTTCTGGAATCCTGTGTTGCTTACAGTACTGATGGGGCACATGTCCTTTGCTAGCATACATGTCACAGCCTCCGTTATCTCTTGGTGTCTCCGGGAGCTGGTGGGATATGTAGTGGCACTGTAAAGAGTGTCCTGAATAAAGGACTGTGTTGTTGTTGTGGCGCTGGCTGAAGCTGACGAGCTAGCACTTTATGGCTCTTCTGGTCCTTTAAAACCTGGCCGTAGACCACTTGGTGACTGAACTTTAAGTGGTTAAATAAATTGGTCGTGTTGCTTTGTGGAGCGGACACGACGGCGTGACAAATTTTACAAGTAATGTCCTTCTGCTCGATGTCCGACGACTTGAAGCCAAAATGCTTCCAGATGACTGAAGTAGTCCTACCTTTCTTGTCAACTAAAGGCTCTTTTTCTGCCATGTTTATAAACGGTTTCTTCACGTGTTGCTAATCGTGGAGCCCTTGCTGCGCACACAACACTGATGCATTCACGGTGCTTGGGCAGCGTAGGAAATTAGATACACGCCGCGCCATGCAGCACATTAATCGTTTTTCTCCGATTATAACGTTTTTATGATCGTGAGTAACCAAAATCGTAATCGAGATTAAAATTCAATTAATCGTCCAGCCTTAGCTCATAGTGTTCATGTTGCTACTGCCTGTTTGTGTTTCAAACAGCTTCTGAACAGATATGGAGATGCTCTCAGTTCTATAACACACACACACACACACACACACACACACACACACACACACACACACACACACACACACACACACACACACACACACACACACACACACACAAATTGGCTTGTCTCCTGCACCATCTCTGTCTCTCTACCTCTAGGTCAGATCTTTTGATAAATATAGAATAAATTATGTGAACTGGCATTCAGGACCTGGCTACAAGAACCAGTGCCTCAAAGCTTCTCTGTGTTTAGTTTTTTTTTTTAAATACATAAAGCACAGACAGAACTGAGCAGAAGGCTGTCCATACCATGTCTGCTGAACTTCTGGTGGAGTGAACAGAGGAGATGCAAAGCCAAATAGAATTCCTAAGCAACAGAAAGACGTTTATTTCAGATAAAATGATAGTTAGCCAGAGAGAAAAGTTTGTACCTTGAGTTTTTCAAATGCTCCAAACAGTTTGCCATCCGAGTGAGAGGTGTTTATTTAGTTGTATCACTGAACTTGAAATGTGCTGAATGAAAGTTGTGCCTTACTATAACTGACAGAACTTTAATTCGTTAATAATAACACTGAATATTTTTAAACTCTGGGGCATTTCCAGACAGCCCAGTGCATTAAACGTGTTGGCTTTTCACTCAGGAACTCACTTCTTTCCTGCCTCGGATCATAGAAAATAACCGAGAGAAGGAGATGGAAAAGATGACTGCCCTCCACTCGTCATCAGGCTCCACTTTAATGCTCTCAGAGAGATACTGAAGAGCGTGAAGGCTCCTCTGGCTTTCAGCGAAGAGAGTGAAGAAGGCCCCCACAGCTTTGAGCCAACCCTCATAAAACAGAGGAAATGGCTTTCTTGGACAATCCAGCCATTATTCTGGCCCACATCAGACAGTCTCATGTGACCAGTGATGACACAGGGATGTGTGAGATGGTCCTGATTGACCAGGATGTGGATCTGGAGAAGTGCCAGCTGGCTCTGGTGCCTGGCAGCAGCTGTGGGTCGACTGGTTCTGGTTCTCTGAGCGAGGTGGGGACCAGCGTGACAGACAATCATGCCTGTGACCTCTCCCAGTCCATGGACATCACCTCCAGCTGGGACTTCGGCATCCGTCGGCGCTCAAACACAGGTAAACATCAGCATTGTAAGGCAGAACTGGCTTCCTGCCCTCAGGGAGCCTGTTCTGCTGCCTTGTTCCTTTTTTGGTTGTTTGTCTAATCTGGGCCCTTGGTTTAGTTCATCTCATATCAAATTGTGTGGTATTGATTATTGTTGTTGCACAAGCAACAGCATGGGGTTGGATTGCATTTTATTGTGTGCATCTTACTAATCCTTATATGGTGAGTATCCCAGATCAGATTAACCTAAACCCTTTTTGGTCACTCAAATCAAGCAGTGTCCCATCCTTGTTTTGATTCTGATGTCAGACTTCAGCTGAGGTTCATCAAAGTTTCAGTGAAAGATTCATATGAGAAAAGCAAACAACTTCCACTTCATTTTCTAAAATGGATTTAGTTTTGGCTGTGACGTTTGGTTCTCAGTCTTTTAAGTTCTCTTCTGTTGGTGTTCAGTGTCTGACAGTCCTGACATGGTTTTAGTTTTTCTCTCCCTGATCTCAGAAGAACTTCAACACTCAGAGATAGTACTTGAAGCTACTACGTTTCAGTTATTATTGATTTTTTTGCATTTTGTTTAACAAGAAGTCTTTACCAAGGCAGAGGAAGTGTTTGCATTTCAATTTGACACTATATGTCAGATTTTGGTTTTGCCCACCAGATTTTTATTTGTGCAATTCACTTAGATCAAGGTTTAGTGTCCTGATCAACATCAAATCATGAAATGTTTCTTCAGTGTTTAACTTGAGATTTGGGTTACAGAGAGTTTGAAACAAATGGAAAGAATCTCTTTAGAGCATCATTAAGGTTTTTAAATTTGAAGCCAACTATGGTTTTGTGGGGAAGAGGGAGTCCAAAGGTAGACCGCATGTCTCCTTTTGGCTCTCTTTAGTTTTTTTTGGCACTGAGTTTGGTGGAGTGCTGGTCCTGGTTCTGGTCCTGGGTTGTGGGTAGATTTCAGCCCTGAGCACTGACCTTTGGTGGCCATTTCCATCAGGACTGCAACAAGACAGCCAAGAGAAACCGGGGGTTGCTGGTAAGACATAAGGGATGGACAACATGATATTTATGAAGAGTGTGTGTGTGTGTGTGTGTGTGTGTGTGTGTGTGTGTGTGTGTGTGTGTGTGTGTGTGTGTGTGTGTGTGTGTGTGTGTGTGTGTGTGAAGTGATTGTCTTTGCAGGAAGGCCACAAACAGTCAAATCATCACTTAGCAATCAGTCAGTGAGCTGTTGCCCTCATTTGACCCAAGTGAACAATGTTCTTTCTTTTTTGTGCTGTTCTTTATATAATGAGTTTTTTTTTTTCCTGTTTCAGGTTGTTTTCATGTGACTGAATTTAAAACTTGCTCTCTCTTTTCAGCCCAAAGACTTGAAAGGTTAAGGAAGGAACGACAAAACCAAATCAAATGTAAAAACATACAGTGGAAAGAGAGGCAGTCCTCCCAGTCAGGTACGCTTTAATAATGTCACATTACATTGTGTTCATTAAATCTAACCTTGTTTCTGGGACCAGATAATCCAGATTTATGGGCGTCAAAGGCACCTAAATCCTACTTGATAGTTTGTAGTTAAAATACAAAGGCTTTAATCCAGATTAAAACATTAAATCTAATCCAGTTTTTGGATCCTTTCTCATTCTAAATAATGCTCCACATGATTGGATTCAATCTAATAATTCAAACCTGATCAGATTATTTCTAAACTGTTGGTACCAGGACAGAGTAAGTTGTCACATGCATGATAACCCTTTTACACCCAAGTATCATACAGGCTATTGCACTTTTTTGTTGTTTTTGTCCTTAAAAGAATCAGAGGTCACACCCTGAAAGCTTGTTTCTCTTCTTTTAGGAACTGCTTGATTTTTTTTCACTTGCCCAAATTCGGTAAATTACAGCACTTGTAAAATGGGAGCGCCATTGCTCCCATAGGTTTTAAAGATTTTATACAGTCAATGGTTTTTCCTTCTTTTTTTAAGAAGGAGCTTGTTGTTGTTTACATACATTTCAGCCCCAAATTTGGATTCCTCCTGCAGAAAATACCTGTAGTAAGCACAAAGAGTATTATTTTTAGCATCAACTTTTCATCTTGTCCTCTAAACAGTGGAGGATCTGGGGTTACTGTTTGAAAAACGGGATTTAAAGGACCGGCCACGGACTCCAGGTACCAAATCCACCCTCTCACTTCGGCTGGAGCAATGTCCTCAACAACTCAACAACCCCTTCAATGAATACTCCAAATTTGATGGAAAGGTAAGATTTTCCACTTTGGTATCTTTCAGTCAAAACTGGACCACATTACCTCTGAACCAAAACCAAATAGTCTTTGAGGTAAATTATTTACATTAATCTATTGACCTTATTTTCTACATGTTTGGGTCTAAATGTGTCCACTAAAAGCTCTTGTTTTTGTCCCCAAGTATGTAGCAACATAACAGAGACAGGGCTTGTTGTTAAAAGGGAAGATAGTTTTCAACCATACTTTTTGCATCACTTTGCACACACAACAGATGTCACTGATGGAAACAGTCATTTTAGCTTGTTGAAGACAGGAGTTGTTGTTTTACTGAAGCCCTGATCACTCAAGTTTGTTTGTGGTAGAACATTTACTTCTGTTTTAAAATGACTGTTTGAATCCCTTAAGTCACACAATGACAAGAACAATCTCTATGAATAAGACAGAAGTGGACAAAACTGATTTGCACTGCAAGATAAAATAAGTGTTGTTTTTTCTCTGTTGTCAGGAAGTGACCTATCCAAAACTGTTTATGGTCCATATAATGTTTTCTGTGATGGAAACAAAAACTGATATTAGATGCACATCTTCATCAAGGATTATGTTGCAGACATTACAGCACAAATACTACTGCAGGATAAACACACCCACTGGAGGAATCTCAGAAACATACCTCAGACCCATTATTCTTTCGATGCTGTATGTTTGGTTGTCTTCTTTTTGATGTCTTTATTGTTATCTCTTTCATTTTCAGGGCCATATCGGCACAACAGCCACAAAGAAGATCGACGTCTACCTCTCCATGCAGATGGCTCAGGAGAAACTTCATCCCATGACCGTGGTGACCATTGCCAATGCTCGTGTCCACGACCTCATTGGACTCATCTGCTGGCAGTATACGAGTGAGGGACGAGAACCCAAACTCAAGTCAGTGCAAACACAGATCCTAACTGATTATATACCACAGGAAAACCTGAGTAACAAATTCTTCTTCTTCTCTGCAGTGAGAATGTGAATGCTTACTGCCTCCACATCGCAGAGGATGATGGGGAAGTTGACACAGATTTTCCTCCTCTGGATTCCAATGAGCCGATCCACAAGTTTGGTTTCAGCACGCTGGCTCTGGTGGAGAAATACTCGTCACCGGGCCTCCCCTACAGACAGTCGCTGTTTGTCAGAATGTGAGTTAAATAAAGAACTTTCCTGATGCCGATCAGGTTGACAGTATTCAGCATCATGCTCCAAACGTGTTTTGACTTTAAAATGTACATGACTGAAAGAAAAGAGGCACAGATATCTCACACTCATAAAGTATTTGCTCTTGAGGAATTGCATTAGTTAAGTTTCATCAGTTCAATTAATTTCAAAAAAAGAATTTGGCATCAGAGAGTCAGGAAAGTACAAGATGATCATATGTTTGGGAAATGTGTAATCTGTAAAATCAGCAACACTACATCATTACAAATGGGAAAATATTAATGAATAAAAACAACCTTTGTGTCACAATTACTGAAAATAGTGTGTTTTAGCACAGAAGTCATTGTTTAAATGAAACAATTACTTCTGTTCACGTTTGGTCAAACTAGTAGTAGTTTTTTGATTATTTATAATTTTTTACTTACCAACAAACCAGTCAAAGGGTGAAGCTTGTGTTCCAGTTATTTTGGATATTTTTTGAGTCTAATCCTGAAAATATGGCAAATAATCGTAATTGCCTTTTATTTCCCATGTAAAACCTTTGGAATCATCCCAGTGAGGACAGGGGGATGATGCTGAAAAGTTAAAAAAAAAAAAAAAAAAAGGAAAGAAAAAATGACAGTAGGAAAGTCTGTTATTTCTCTGAATTAAAACATGATTGCATCTCATAGACTATAAAAAAAATGGACGTCATCTCGCTCAGCTCAAACTGAGGTCACCTCAAAAACTGCTCCCCCTGGTGACTGACTGTATTATAGGTCAAAAACTGCTCCCCCTGGTGACTGGCTGTATTATAGGTCAAAAACTGCTCCCCCTGGTGACTGGCTGCAGTATAGGTGAAAAACTGCTCCCCCTGGTGTCTGGCTGCATTATAGGTCAAAACCTCTGCCTGTCTCTTCATTCAAGATGAGTTGTGGTCAAACTTAAATGAATTACTACACCTCATAGAAATGTTTCTCTCAGCTGTATGCTGTTGTGATATTTAGATATCACAATTATTGGGCTGCATTGTGTTAAAGTCCTCTTTTTTCTGAAGTTTCTTTTTTATTAGTTATTAGGTCAAAAACTAGGCTTTATGTCTTGTTTAACGATGATTGACAGCTGCTGTTCTTAGGTAGTTTTTTCTGGAATAGTAAAATTCGCCAGGAAGAAGAGTTAAGAAGAGATTAGACTGTCCAAAGAAAAAAATATTGTCACCCGGCTCCACTCAGATTTTCTCAGAGTCCCTGAGACTCTACAGTGCAGACTCTGGCTGCACCATGGCGGCTCCTGTGACAGAGGCTTATTGGCTTCAAAACCGTTCAGTGGTAAAAGGTGGAGCCATGCTGTCAATTCTGTATACAGTCTATGATGCACATACTTTTCTTACACAATAGGGCTACTATTCAGACAGTAAACTGGCACCTCTCCAGCAACCAGTCTCACCCTCCAGACTTTGGACTGAGCCTGGACTTGAACTGGCATCCCTCTGTTTCCCAAGCACATTCCCTACAGACTGAGCCATGCTGCTCCATGAAGATAACCATTCTCATTTTTGTTATAAAAAACGCTGTGCATTTCAGTATATTTTCGGCTGACCAAAACACAGAGGCTAACCTAACCCTTTCCCTCTTGTCTTCCCCTGTTAGAAATGCTGCTCATGGTTTCTCTCTGATCCCTGTGGACAGTCTGAAGGTAACCATGAAGGAAATCCTCCAGAAAGCGTTAAAAAAGAGAAAAGGTTCCCAGAAAGGCTCAGGTAATCACACAGGTACCAACTGTCCAACCTTCTTTCCTCTTATTCATAATAAATGAAGATTATTTTGTCCTTGTTTAGACTGATTTCTCTCCCTGTATTTTCCTATCCTGTCAATGAGCTTAAAAAACCCTGGAGTTTATTTTAGTCGATTGTAGCACCTACAGTCTTTCTGTGAGACATCAAATGAAATACTCTCTGTTTCTCTGCATATTTTTATCTGAAGCTGAGAATAGCTTCAGTTTTACATATTTCTTCTATCTCTAGAGGAGGCTCCATAAATTAAAGATGGTGAGATTATTATTGCACACAGTCTGTGTTTGGCCAGTAGACACACACAATGGACAGATGGTTTCCAGTCTCACACACAGACAGTCAGGCCATGCCTGTTGTCTCATTTACATTTATATGAGTATTGATCATGCAGTTTAAACACACAGTCACATTCATCGTCTCCTCACTCACATCCAGTCAACCTCCTTCCTCGTGGACGTTCAGAGTTTCTCCTGCCAGGATGATACGTCCTATCTTCACTGCGGCAGCAGCTGTTGTTTCAAATACTGACATGAAAACTTGATTTGCAGCAAACACTGCTGAACATTCCTGTAGTTAAATTTCTAAATCATATATTTCTTAATAGATCATATTTTTGTGATGTCACCAGATGTCTGTGTCGTGATGACACTTCTAAACCCCCACAACAATCATGAGCAGACAAACAGTAATACAGGTTACAAACAAACAACATCCAAACCCCAGAACAAAGATCAAAGAAGACAATCTAAGCTGTGTTTCTGTCGCCTTTTTTTCTTCACTCTCCATCAGGTCCGATGTATCGTCTGGAGAAGCAGACGGAGCCAAATGTTGCTGTAGACTTGGACTCAACGCTTGAGATTCAGAGCACCCTGGAATTTTGTCTCGTCAGAGAAAACAGTACGTTAAACTTGGAGATCACTGACAACTTATCACCTTACAGCTTAAGTCAAACTCTTTTCTAACCGTCTGGAAAAGGCATTGGTCCTCATTTAACAGTCTTGCGTGGAAGTTGGTGCAGATTTGGGTGTAGAAATGAGCTTAGGGGAACATTCACGTGTCATTTATGAAACTTGCTACCAGGGCCACTCACAGCGTACGTCTGATCAGGTATTGATAGATCTGGTGGCTGAAAACAACATAAATTAACACGCCCCTAAATATTCAAGGTTCAGCTGACCGAACCCAAGGAACCACAGCAATCAAGTTAGCGAGAAATGAAGCTGTGCTGTTTGATGGCATTACAGAGAGTCAGAAAAACCACGTCTGCAGCTGTCGGCAGTGTCAATGTAACAAGCAACAGTAACTCAAATAACCACTCGTTACAACCGAGGTATGCAGAAGAGCATCTCTGAACACACAACACGTCGAACCTTGAGGCAGATGGACTACAGCAGCAGAAGACCACACCGGGTGCCACTCCTGTCAGCTAAGAACAGGAAACTGAGGCTACAATTCACACAGGCTCACCAACTGGACAATAGAAGATTGAAAAACGTTACCTGGTCTGATGAGCCTTGATTTTTGCTGTGACATTCGGATGGTAGGGTCAGAATTTGGTGTCAACAACATGAAAGCATGGATCCATCCTGCCTTGTATCAACGGTTCAGGCTGGTGGTGGTGGTGTAATGGTGTGGGGGATATTTTTTTAGTTCACTTTGGACCCCTTAGTACCAATTGAGCATCGTTTCAACGCCACAGCCTACCTGAGTATTGTTGCTGACCATGTCCATCCCCTTATGACCACAGTGTATCATCTTCTGATGGCTACTTCCAGCAGGATAACGCTCCATGTCATAAAGCTGGAATCATCTCAGACTGGTTTCTTCAACATGACCATGAGTTCACTGTACTCAAATGGCCTCCACACTCACCAGATCTCAGTCCAATAGAGCACCTTTGGGATGTGGTGGAACAGGAGATTCACATCATGGATGTGCAGCTGACAAATCTGCATCAACTGCGTGATGCTATCATGTCAATATGGACCAAACTCTCTGAGGAATGTTTCCAGTACCTTGTTGAATCTGTGCCACAAAGGATTAAAGCAGTTCTGAAGGCAAAAGGGGGTCCAACCCGGTACGAGCAAGGTGTACCTAATAAAGTGGCCAATGAGTGTGTTTTACAGAGATTGGTAGAAAAAGAGTGAAATGTTTGAAATATTCTTGGTGTCATATCTTCATACTTCTACATACTTCAGCAATCTAAATATTAATCTGCAAACCAAATCCAATGATTCTCCGCTACAGATTGATTTTCCTCACTGCACTACGCTCCCCTTTGACATGAAACTTGCATACACAAACTCAGACTCTGTATGGGATTTGAGCGTACCCTCCGCCCACGTTCGGATGGATAAATGTTGATCTGTGTGTGGAAATAATGAGTGTACACCCATTTTTCAGTCGTACACACATTTGATGAATGAGGGTCACTGTGAGGATTTTATAAGGGACCTTGAAATAGTTTCTTTTTTTATATATATTTGCCTTTCATAGTCCACAGTTCATAATA
This sequence comes from Labroides dimidiatus, assembly GCA_030710495.1. Classification (NCBI taxonomy): domain Eukaryota; kingdom Metazoa; phylum Chordata; class Actinopteri; order Labriformes; family Labridae; genus Labroides; species Labroides dimidiatus. The sequence continues at coordinate 5,137,811 of CM061157.1, forward strand.
AGATTTTCAGTGCGAAATTTGGTTATTTCTAAAAGCTATTTCTCAGTATCTGTGGTTGGGTTGGATTTACCCAGAACACAAATCCATTTACGGCACACAGATCAAAAGGATTTCTTGAACCAAGAAAAGTAGTGTTAAAAAGACAATACGCTCTAAGCTCTAAAACAAATGCATGCCGTGGAAAGAGTCATAATTTTGCAACAGTTGGTGATGGTGCTCATGGGAAACAGAGCCTTCAATCTGTAAAAACACTCCAGATTCTGGCCAAATGTGTCCCTGCAATCAACACAGAACGGATTGTCCTCCCAGCGGCATGTAAAGCCAGTCATAAAGTGATTTTAAAATGTGGTTCGAAATATTTAGATGGCGTATTGACTGATCTTCCTTTTGTTTCCAGGCTCCAGAGGTGAGGAGAGCTCAGAAGAAGACCCTCCCATTGACATCACTACAGTGCAAGACATGCTGAGCAGTCACCACTATAAGTCCTTCAAGATCAGTATGATCCACAAGCTGCGCTTCACCACAGATGTCCAGCTAGGTACACACTGATTCCTGAATAATGATCAAGTGTTGTGTTTTCTTTCCAGCTGCAGGTTTAGTAGAAAGGCCCTCAGTGCATGCACAGAAGTGTGATCTAGACCTTTAAACAAACAGTAATAAGTTACAGCAGCATGCATTATTCAGGAACATAAGTTGGATGCATAACACCTTTTCCTGTATTTCTTCTTTTAAGTTTACCACACATTGAGTTTGGTTTGAGGTTCCTACAGACAAAACTGTACAGCTTCCAGCAGGGGGAGCCAGTCACAGCAAGCAAATAAAATCTCTTCAGGCTGTTAACGTCTTTCAGACAGAAACTCCCTGCAAATAAAGGATTTGGCCCCTGGCCCACCAATGTCCCTTCACTGTTGTGAAGCTCTTCGTCCCTGCTGATCATGACTCATATTCGAAATCTTTCTTTTTCTTTCTGTTCAGGCATTTCAGGAGAGAAAGTGGAGATTGATCCTGTCACCAATCAGAAAGCCAGCACCAAGTTCTGGATCCGACAGAAACCAATCTCCATCGACTCAGACCACCTCTGTGCCTGTGACCTCGTAGAGGAGAGGAGCCCCAGTGAGTGAACCACACATCCCACACTCATTTTACACACCTGCACATCAACATCTGCACATCAGAGTATTCACTGGTCTGTGAAATTCTGTCTTATCCGTGTCTTTTAGGTCATGCCATTTTTAAACTCACTTATCTCAGCAACCATGACTACAAGCCTCTCTACTTTGAGTCTGATGCTGCTACAGTCAATGAAATAGTGCTGAAGGTGAGTTCTGATTGGTCATCTGTAAAGGTCTGGATCTGGATGAGTTTGACCAGTTTTTCTCTTTGCAAATATTTTATGAGCGCTTTACTGTGCAGTCAGTATTCTAGCTTCAGTAACTGCACATGAATAAATGATGAAGTTTGCAATGAAATATCTTATTTCAGTTTTCCAGGAACAGATTACCTTAAAGAAGATTTCTCTTGTTTTATATATACTCTTAGAAATTGTCTGGGTTTTTTAAGTTATCGATGTATTTGAAGAAAGAAAAACAGCATAACATGTTTAAACATAAAATGAGATGAATGTCGTTTGATTTTCCTTCCTCTATATCTTCAGGTGAACTATATCCTCGAGTCTCGCGCCAGCACCTCTCGGGCCGATTACTTTGCCCAGAAACAGAGAAAACTGAGCCGCAGGACCAGCTTCAGTTTCCAGAAAGACAAGAAGACGGGCCAGTAGACAGACTGATGCTGCTCAGACACCTGTCTGTCTGCCACCTGTCTGTCTGTTTATTTACAGACAGTGTTTAAAAAGGCCTGACCGTTTCACTCAGACAGCATCATGCTGACAGAGGAGGAGACCTGACATGAAGTCAGAGTCAGATGAGCTGAGAGAGCGACAGGCGAGAAACGGGGAGAGACGATTGTGAAATCCCTCTGAAACTCATCCAGGAAGAGTCCGTAAGCTGAAACATGCTCCTCGTCCCCTTCAGGGAGAGAAAAAGACTTTGAAGTAATGTGGGACAGATTTAATGCTGCCTGTCACTATCAGTTCTCCTTCATTCACTGCCTCCATCATCAGATGGATTCATTCAGCTTCTTATAGTCCAACATTGAATCAAAGCTACATGCTAATATCTCTGCTTCTGTCCTCCATCTTTAACAGATTTAACACAAACTGTCACATTTTTAATGTCTGTACATAAAGATTTTACATTCGGGAAATTAAATACTGACAAAAAACAAGTCTGGATTATATTTTTTTTAATCATTTTTATAGAAAATACTAAATATCAGCTGATCCCATTATTTACAGGAGTCACCCAGCTTAAACCAGTTCAGTCTAATGTAATGGTAAAGAAAAACCTTTGGGATGTGTGTGTGTGTGTGTGTGGGGGGGGGGGGGGGGGTGTCATTTTTCTTTCCACATGGCTGAGAATGATACAGTATGTAATGTGCACTCATTGCTCACTGCACCACTGGGAGCATTTTGAAGTTCTCCTGCCAAACAACACCTGAACCTGTGGACGGAGGGAGCAGGGAACCATCAACTAACTGAGAGAGATGGCCACTGATACCACTGAGCCACAGATGGCCCTCATGTCTCTTGAAGAGTTCTGATACAATGATCCTGTATCTCATGCTGTCTAAAACTGTTGCACTGCCATCTGGTGGCCAATAGTAGTATGGACTAAAGATGTGAGTTTGTAAGGTAAGTAGTAACATCATCCTGAGTCACATAAAACTCTGCTCAGTATGTCACTGCGTTTCTTTGTTTGGGTAAAATACAGTTAACTTGAATTTCTCAGCAGTTACACAGAAAATAAAACTCATTAGCACTCCACAGGAAAACATGACAACACACACATTCCGTAAAGGACATAAGATTCAAGAAGCTTTATTGTCACACTAGTATGCGTTTACACATGGAGAGCATGAAATTTAACCCTGAAGGTCCTGTTTTTAAGCCTGATAAATGACTAAAAGCAATATATAAAAAAACGATGAAGAAGAGATCCTAAGAGCAAAAAAAAACAAAAAAACATTTGATGAAACATAAAATAAAAAAAGACAAAGTAAACTTGCCACATACACACCTGACAGAGGCGACAAACAACCCTCTGAAGCATACACGTTTCCTATAATTTAGAGCTCTAATGGACACGGAGAGACAGAAGTGGTGGTTCTGTCTGGGCTGAGGCACCCTGAATCTTCTCACAGAGGTAATGAAAACAGAAACTGGATGTGGGTTTGACCAGACACTCCAGGGTCAGCAAACAGTCCACAGAGCATACACAGTGTTTATTTCCTTAAAGAGGTTTCAGAACAGTAAAAGATGGCCATGCTGATTAGTACAAACAGGTTTTTTAAAAAGGGATTATTTTTGCTTTTTTTTAGGCTCCATGGTATGATATATGATTTACAGCTGAAAAAAATCCTGTTTTTCTCACACTGGTGTTTTGGGAAGCCCTTATTTTAGCCTCTATCTGAAATGATTTGTTTTAGCTGCTGTCTTTTTCACAGCTTATCATCTTGTGTGTGAACAAGTTAATTCCAATGTGCCCACATGACGGTTAATCTTTGTGAAGGCAGCTGTTATAATAATTCCTTTCTGTCATTAAATGCTCTCACCTCAGTAATTTGCTGTCCTGACAATGTTAACAACGTTTATAACGTATTCTTGTGAATTATACACTTGGACTGATGTTTTCAGCAGAGCTGAGGGTGCACTCCATGTTGTGTTGATATATATATATATATATATATATATATATATATATATATATATACATATATATATATCATTACCTCTAAGGTTTGTGAAATGAAGTTGTTTTTTTCTGGTAAAAGAGATATTTATATACATTAGAACTGAATATTAAACACTCACCGTGTTCTGTTTTACTGGCCAGATTATAGCTACAAGACTGGCTATGCTATGCCACAGTAAGCTAAGTTGTTTACCGCGTTCATGCATTTTCTTTGGTTTATCACCTCTACAAAGATGGCCGTGAGAGACCTGATATACCTGAACCTCAGAGTGAACAGTGAATGTTTATACTTGGATCATCACACATCAGAAGGACTGAGCACAATCATCTCCTCATATGACTTCTCCACTTTTCTACACGGGAGGAAAAAATCATCACATTATGGGGTTCCATGAAGACCAAACATGAGATTTTATACAAAACATTTGTTGTAATATGCTGTTAAGGTCTTTAAATAGTACTCTTTGTTTATCTGAATTTGTAACAATGAACCAAAATTTAAACAAATTGATGTCACAGGATCTCAGGTGATCAAAAAGAGGTCGTTGGAGATCAGACAAAATGTCTTTGGGTGTATTTGGGTTTATGCTCACAGTGCAAATGAAATCAAATACCCTGTTTTAAGGTCAGAAAAAAAAAAACAAGTTCCCTCTGAAGGCATAAATTCTAAAAGCCCACATTCCTGTAAAGTTAAGGTTATTTTTACACAGTCTCCATACCTGTGGTTAGTAATGCTTCAGACACCAGTAGCAGAGCTAAGATGTTAAAGTAGAGCTGACTGACATATCACGACGGTGTTTCTAGCAGATCCTCAGTTAATCTGAGCCACACTGAATGAAGTCTGTTAAATGGCTCCACAGTTCAGCTCAGGTTTACATGAGTCAGAGACGCTGCAGAGAGAATCCCAGCCAGAGGATTATGTAAATGAAGAGATTAAAATGAAGCGGTGGTCAGGGACCACCAAGGTTTCTTGGCTCATCTGGATCATTAGCTCTTTATCTCCTTTTACTCATGGAGAGATGCAGAACTCTGTGCTGGACTTGACCCCAGAGGCACCATAATGATCAGCTAAAGAATGCCAGGTTTCTCCACAGAGGGCGATCAGGACAAGTGTAGAGAGAAACCAAAGACTCCTCCTGAGGGAGGATTTTAGAAAAAAGGGTTTGGTTTTTTTTTGTTGTTTTGAACAAAGTTATATTGTTCCAAGGGTTGTTATGACATGGATTTTAAAAATATAATACAATTTAATCCATTAAAAAACACTAAAAAATTGAATGTTTTTAGTTTACTTATTTCAGTGAAAGACGTGGTCAGTTAGTAAAACTGAAAAATGTCAATGTGTGTAACCAATGTTTCTCAAAAATAAACAAATAAATAATAATTAAAAAAAAATCTGATATTGCACAAAAAGTAACTGAATATGATTTCATCAGTCTAATACATCATGAAAATGAAATTTGATTTGATTTTAAACCAACTGACTCAAAATTAGAGAGAAAACATTGATGTCTACAACACACTGACTCACTCAGTACAACAAAAACATTTTATCAAGTTAAGAAATTCAATATCTTAAATATAGTTTGAGATGATTTTTCATTACTAATACCTGATTTCATCAGTTCAATGTCATAACTTCTAGGAAGGTGAATTATTGAATTCTTATCATGCTTTTGTGGTTATTTGACAGTTTAATGGGACTCATTCTTTAATTGGTTAAAATTTTAGAAATATCATTTAAAATACTCTGACACCAACAGAAAAGCAAACTACACATTTAGACAAATATCTAAGCTCTTAGGTCATGATCTTAAGCGGGCCAGTCTGAGCCATGAAAGTCCAGGGCTGAGTCCAGCTCCGGCCCTGCACCTGGTCGTTACATTCTGAAGATGAACTTGATGAAGATCAAGTGTATCTTCAACAAGGTGAGGATGAATCACAAATAATATCACAGGTGTTTGGGGTTTTTTTCTGCACTGTTTCATAGGACAAGCTATTTACTTAATATGAACTGCAATTAATCAGCGAGGAGAAGAGTCCTTCATTTTTACCACCAACCTTTGCTGTCACCTGAAAAGTCGTCATCACTACAATGATGTGAAGAAATCTTTGAACTCAACCTAAGCTCTCTTTGAGTTTAGATGAGGCAAAAGGCAGGCCTTAAGTCCTTTTTGCAAAGAAATAACTACAGAAATCCTCTCGCACAGTTTGTGCTGACAGAGAAATCCTGATTCTCTTATCCCTGCCTACACAGTATGATGTGATCTCTCACACATTCACAGCCCAATTCACAACTACGGGGACAGAAGTTTTACTGGACAACGAATAGTTTGATGGTGGCTGGATGAAGACTTTAACATTAAAGAAATTATATATTTGCATGGTAGCACAGCTGTTAGGGCTGTTGCTTCACAGCAAGGTCACCTGTTCAGATCCTGGTTCAGGCATGGTGAGCCTTTATGTTTGAGTTTGCATGTTCTCTCTGTGCATGTGTGGGTTCTCTCCAGGTACTCCAGCTTCCTCCCACAGTCCAAAAACATGCTCATCAGGTTAACTGGTGATTCTAAATTGCCTGTAGGTGTGAGTGTGAGTGTGAAAGGTTGTCTGTCTCTATGTGTCAGCCCTGTGATTGGCTGGAGACCAGTCCAGTGTGTACCCCGCCTCTCACCCTAAGACAACCGGGATAGGTGTCAAACACCCACGACCCTGAACAGGATAAGAACAGAAAATGAATAAATGAATGAATTTTTGCTGCAGAGTAGTGTTCTTTTTCTCAGGAACAAAATAACTGACATCTGAAATGTCAGATCTATCTTTGTTTCTGTGTGTTAACAATAGTGTTAACAAATGTGTATGTATCTTTACCCTCTAATTTTAGCCTTGTTTACCCTCAATGTGTCGAGAAACTACATCTGAAAATATAAACGTATAAAAACAGTTTTAGTGATCTTATCAGTATGGGATACTGTACCACCATATATTGTAAATTGCTCATATAGTACAGTTAAACTCCTCACAATAAGTTTGGTATATTGTGAGGTCCTCAGTGGATTTCAGACATCAGGTGTTTGTTTCACTTCACTGATTTCTGGGATAAGGAGCCAGTTGTATCAGGGTGATAGACACACCTCATTTAGTGTTTTCCATGTAATGGTCTCACTGTGTACAGTGAGCCTTACATATTGGGGCCAATACCAAAAACTACAAAAAGACAACCCTTTACAATGTGGCATCAATTTCAACATTCTGGGGGTATAAAAAGCTGGTACTGTCAGTAAGTCATTCCCAGTTCATCATTCAAGCAGCCATGAACACACCACGTCACTTAACAGACGAGCAGCTCCACCTGGCCATAGCGCACCTTCAGGTTGGTAGCAGGCAGTCAGATGTTGCTGGTGAACTTGGTGTGTTTCAAAGTGTCATCAGCAGACTTACAGCAAGACACAGAACTACTGGCAGTGTTGGTGACAGACCCAGGAGTGGAGCCCCACGAGTGATGGACCACAATGATGACCAGTACCTGAGGATCTACGCACTCAGACACGGTTATGCAACTGCCACACAGCTGCAGGCCTGTTTACAAGAAGTGAGGGGTACTAGGGTTTCCAGACAAACCATTCACAACCAACTCCACTGCTTTGACTGAAAGCCAGACGACCACTGCAGGTGACTCCACTGACACCAAGACAGTTTACAGTGGGCACAAGACCATGTGACCTGGACAATGCAGCAGTGGTATACCATCCTGTTCACTGATGAGCGTCGGGTCACCTTGCACAGAAATGATGATTGTCAGTGTTGCTGGAGAAGGCAAAGTGAGTGATACGCTGAGGTCAACATGGTCTCCAGGGTTGGCTTTGGTGGAGGAGGAGCAACAGTCTGTGCAGGTATCACCAGTCAGCTCAGAACAGATTTGGTGATTGTAGATGGCTCAGTCACTGCACGTTCTTACCTCAGAGACATCATAGAACACATCATTACCCACAATTCCACCAGCACACCCCCAACTTTCTGTTCATGGATGATGATGCTCCACCACATGGTGCCAGAATTGTCACAGCTGGACTTCAGGAAGTGGGAGGGCCTCATATGGTATGACCAGCAATGTCCCCTGACCTGAACCCCATAGAGCACGTCTGGGACCAGTTGAAGCAGAGACTGGATGCTCGTACCCCACCCCCACGTGACCTGTCAGAACTGTGTGTAGCACTTGTGGAGGAGTGGAACTCATTGCCTCAGAACAACATCATGAGGCTGGTGAGGAGCATGAGACGTCTCTGTCAAGCTGTCATTGAGGCAAATGGTGGAAACACCTGCTACTGACTTTGTCAGTTTGGTTATTTGAGGCGATCTTTGTTATTGTCTAAATTGTTGGAGTAAGAAATATTGAAGTAATGAAAATGGTGTTTCTTCTCATTCATTAATGGTAATATTAAAGGGAACTATTACTGATTTCATTAAAATTCAGACCAAATAGGAAAAACACTTGTCTAAATAACAATATCCATAACTTACTGTGAGGAGTGTATCTTCCATAGGTTAGGCTAATTTTTCATTACTCTCCTTAAATCAGTCACTCAATGATACAGGCACAACATTACAACAAACAATTACACAGAAAACTCCACAAAACTGGAGCTCTTGGTTTTATACACCACTGAACTGTCACTTTGTACAAGCAACTGTAAGTTATTCCAGTCACATATACAGAAACATATATTTATAAATAAATATCTTCTTGAGTCCACTGAGTCAGTGAAAAGATTCTAAATCGTATCTGTTCCTCTCTGTCAGCTTCCCACAGAGGACTAAAGAGAGCAGCTTTGACTCTGGGCCAGAATCCTGAGGCTCTGTGCACTTACCCCTCTGCTCCTCACATGGCCTACATTCACACACACTCAGTGGTGGGTTTTTAGAGCCCTGGTATTGACGGAGTCTACAGATGAATGAACTACAGTGCTCTAATGTGCTGCACTTATCTGAGGCTGCACAGCCTGTCAGACTGCCAGCCGTCACAAAAGACGCTGAGCTGAGAGGCTTGACTCTCCGCCAGAGGACCCAGGCCTCGCTCCTCACTACCCTCACTGCTTTACATTCTTTCACTGTCATGGCCTACATTCAGACACACACACACACACACACACACGCACGCACGCACGCACGCACGCACGCACGCACGCACGCACGCACGCACGCACGCACGCACGCACACACACACACACACACACACACAGCTGTAACCAAGCCTGAGGAAGATTAACGATTTATTGATTGTGAAATCGAAGGTGCAGCACACAGGGATGAAGGACTGATGGAGGTCAGCGTACAGAGCAGTGACAGTGGGGTGGAGGGGGGGGTCATCTCACCTGCAAGGTCTGAGGCTCCATCAAGTCCAGCTGAAAGAAAAGGGGGGAGGGGTGGAAGCTGAACTCCAACCCAGATGGCAGAAGTCTATCTTCAGTCTGTCTTTAAACAGCTCACATATCAGTTATCAGTCCCTCCACGGTTGTGTAGTCTTACAGATTAAAAGTTTGGAGGTTTCTGACGATGAACATAAACCATCAGGTGAGCTGTTACATATGGAAGTGTATTTCTGCCACGCTGGAAAAAAACAAACCCAAACATATCCGTAAGGTGATCAATCAGAATATTGTAATTATGTGATAATTCAGTATCATGTAATAACATGAAACTTATCATGTTAAAACATGATACTGATGTTTGTTTGTTTTTCTGGCGTGGCAACAATACGCTTCTGTAGTTTTCCTCCTTCATCACTTTTAATTTTTGTTTCAGGATGCCAAATAAATCTAGTCAAAATTCAATGAAACTAAAGATAGATACCTTCACATTTCTTCACAAAGAGGTGGGAAAAAAAAACAAAAATGAAAAGCAAACTAAACTTCACTTCAATTTACAGGATGAGGACTTTAGATTTTATCTCCATCTTTTTGGGTGTACGCAGGTTTTCTTGAATTCGCCATCCTCTCCTTTAAAGACAGCTGTCAATATTCTGTATTGTCTTCACTGACAGAAACATATGGAAGTGAGAGAGAGGACATACTAAATGAGCCAGAATCAAGCTTAACCAGGAGAAAACTTAACGTAAAAAATCAAGAAGCACAGTGTTTTGTTGAGACTTGAAGGTTCATTGTGGACTTTTTTTTTTTTTTTTTCCACTGACTGTAGGCTCTGTATAGCTAACGTTCTATCCACAGACTCTCATGAACCAGATTTCACATCCATTCTACGAATTTGAAACCTGACAAAAATCTCCTCAATGCATGTAAAGTTTTCTTTCTTTTAATACACACAATCACTCAGCCTTATGACATCGTTCTGATCCTCACCACATCTCTCATCATGTTTGGTGCTTGCATGAATAAAATGAAGCTGACAGCACCCAGAGTTCCCATTCCATTTATTAGATATGGTTTATAAATAGACACACTCAGACACATATGTTTAAAGTATAAAAAAATACAAGATTACTAGACGTTTCAGTGAGGTCTCTTCTTCGTCGTCTTTGACACGGTATTTTATCTCGAATGACTGACAAAAATGGAAAATTCACTTTTTTTTCTTACACAGCATAGTAGTTTCACTTTCACAAGTCCATTCATCGAGCAAGTTACTATCATCAACGTCATGATAAACTGAGATCTGAGCATAGAAAACACATGCAGCCAGCAACTCTTCACTGAATCTGTACAGCACCGTCCATCAGTCATATCCAAATGTGCTTCACCGTACTTTGTCTAACAAACTTAGGAAAGCTGGCATCAGCTGGGAAAAGACTGATGTGAAGAACAATGTAAACAGGATACCAATATGTTGATACTCCAAACTGGTCAAATACAGCAGCTTGGTTTGTGGCTTCAGAATATGACTCTATAGGTACTGCTCCAGTGTCAGTTTGCCTAACACAGGGAACATATATTGGTCACCTTAGAGACTGCAATCCTGCAACAGAGATGGATCAGAGTGTCACCATCATTACACCCTCATTGTATACATTGTGCCCTGAAACAGCATATATCTAAGCTCTTTTACTACTTCTGAAGAAGGATCAGAGGTGGACCGGGGAAGGCCCCACCGTCACACCTCCATGAACCTTGGTTTATACTTCTGTGTGGACTACATACACCATAGTGGCTAACTTGTTTGTGAATCTGTCTGTGACACACTGCAACATGTTTTTACATAACTTAGGTATGAACATTGTGCACCCAAAAACGTATTATCTAAATTGCAGGAAAATAAAAGGCAGGTTTATTTGATGTACGCCCAAAGTTTGTTTTTCACGTCCACCATCTCAAATAGCAATCCAAACAGACTTATCAGCTTTTCATTTCTGCTTAACGCATCATCAAATATAAGTATGAGAGGTGAGGGTCTGAATTACTGTATCACTGGTGTTTTAGTTTTTGTATGATGTGAGTCTCACACCGAGAATACACCAAATGCGTCTCCCATCTGACTCCGCTCCGTTGTTGTGCTCTCTCATACGTCAGCTCACACCAGCTGCGAGATCAGTCCAGCACGTTTCAGGACAGCCAGAGAGCTGGAGTCTGGAGACCAATGAGTCCCCTCGATTTCCACCCTAATGATCTCCTCGTTCATGTTCGACTGTATAAAATACAGACTTAGTCTCTGCAACGTCATCCGTCTGTTCCTGATACAAATGAGGCCAATCATTGGATGGAGCCCTATTGGATATGACGTGGCCTTCAGGCTTCCTTTCTAACAGCTATAGGGCGCCTGTCAGTCACATGAGCTGAGCTTAGACTCCAATTGGACAACCTTGTGATCCTAATATCTTTGAAACCACTGAGTTCATTTCAAACCCGAGCCGTTTTTTGAACCAGGCTGTAAATATATTTTTTAAATCTGTCAGTTTTTTTGGCTTGGTGTTTGTGACTTCTGGTCTTTCTGCAGCCAGCCTCTAGTGGTTTCTTGATGAACAGCAACTTTAAGCACTTCTGTATCGGCTTCATTTTTCTTTACCGGATGTTGCCCCTTGGTAAAACCTCAAACCTGTTGACTTCTGGCCTGGCTGTGTACATTATGTCAGTTTGTTGTTATAATCAATACAATTTGATTTTGAAATGGTTTGCTTAATTTGGAAGTCAACATGTGCTACTATGTATTTTCAGTGCATGACTTCCTGTCCTACTTGATCAGCTTTTTGTAAACTGATGTGTCGCTGCTCTGTCATCTGGGAAACGTAGAAATCTTTGCATATCTGATGTGGAGGGCTCCGACTAACTGGGACAGAACAGGTGTGAGTTGACACGTTGACGTGAATAGAAACCTGTCTAATCCGGTGCGGTGGCAGAGCTCAGCTGAACTGGAGAAGCGTCTGGTGTATTTTGGCCATCTGCCCTCAATTTCTTTAAAGTGAGCTTTGGGTGTTTGCCATGAGGAAAGCCACACAGGCCGAACAGCTCAAAACCTTTTGGCTATAACTATAACTTTCTTTTTTTTACATATCTGTAAAAATACACAGGCATAAACAGTTAGTGCAGATAACATTTTTCTGTCTGATAATGTATCTAAACTCTAACTTCATTCTTACTTCTGAAGCTGGTGGTCAGACAGGAAACAAAGGCACGCAGGGAAACGTAATCCTTGGCAGAAAGTCCTTGATTGTGGCACCTTGAGCATCAGAAATTCAGCCATAGCTCCAAGAAGCTGTCTTGACACAGCTGATGGAATCCCAGATTGGGTCCTAGATGACACTAAAGAGGAACCCATAGCTTCATATTTCCACGTATGGCCAGTAACCAAGCTGCTGCATTTGATGACTTTGGGGTACATCAAAGAAAACAACATTTTCTGACTGACAAATAATTTCTCACGTCCTCTCGATATGTTGAGCTATTCAGCAAATAAAACAATTTTAAATATTTTGATTTGTTTTTTGTGTTTCCAAAAATTCCATCTTTACTCTTCTTTCATTAAAACTGAACTTTAAGTTTCATGATTAGTGTGCTGGCAGGAAATTTGAGGTTTAGGACAAACAAAACTGTGAGAAGTTTCTGGAAAGATAACTTGGCTAAGTTGCACTAAAGAATGGATCTAGCAACCAATGAGCGATGCAATGGTTATGGGTCTACTAAAATCAAAAAGGACCATATAAATCACACGTGTAGTAAACCTAATGCAGCACGATTACACAACTAATGTCTTGTCCAAGCATTTATGTACCATATAGCTACTGTGCCAAACCTGGCTCACCTTTTCTAGAGACAATAACTCCTGCTGCTAATTCATATATTTTTGTTTGTAAATATATCTAAAAATACAACTCATCGACTTCAGTGTTATAGGAAATTGCATGATTTTTTGGTTTTTTACCAAGTTTTGTTTTAACTCTCACTATTCACAGTGTTTTTAACTGAACAGTTCAGGCCAACACCTCACGTGTGGCTGGTAACTGGCACCATTTCAGCATCCATTATGGATGTTGCTTCAAAGTCCAGTCGTGCTCTGATCATTTTAGAGCCCCTTGTTAGTCAAAGGGAAACATTAACGTTCAGTTCTCCTGCCAAAGGTACAATAAAGTTTGTGCCTTTTTTTTGAAATGCTTCTTTTCAAGCAGCACGACAAATCCACTCTGTTTCCTTATTTTCTTATGATGAGGATTCATGTTGCCATCATTTCATTTCAATTTCAACATAACTTTCATAACAGATGCAATAATATATAATTCATCATTTAATATATTGTTACATTGTATAATTTGTTTTATAATATATTTATATATATTATATAACGGATACAAACCCTTCTACAGGAATGTGGTACTTAACTGATGAAGCAACTTTGCATAGAAAGTATTAAAGTAGCTAAGAAAATAACGTTTAATAGTTTCTGCCTGATATACCATTAAATCACATGAAAAATAATCATGTTGTACTCACTTACAGATGAACTTTCTAATTTAAAGAGACTAAGTGTCAAAGTCGTTGCTAATAATTACAAAAACATACCAGGATGTTATCTGAAGTAATCTCTATCAGACGAATGTGTTGATAGAGTGAATGAGCAGGAAACAGGTAAATGACTCGTGTTGGATAAAAAAACTGTACTAGGTAAAAAGACTGAAATAAAAAATGCACTGTACTCATTCTGCACCTGACAGGAAATATTCTGAAAAAGAATAATACTGACCAAGCACACATGAATATATATCATTTTGATAACAAAATACTTATCTACAAATGTTTGTAATCGGATTGATATATAAATATGTGTAACAATATATATGTATTTTTCTATACATATATATTTACAACAAAAGGTGCACTTAAATAATGTCATCAAGGAGATGAGGGGTGCCGACCCAGTCCAAAGTCCTGGGCTCTGAGGCAGCCATAATCATGCACATAAACTGTTTACCGGTCCTCTTATCAATAGGATAAATAGTTGTGGGTGTGAACCTCCTGTTACATTCCACAAACTCACAGAGCTGCTGATACACCTGTGGGTATTCGTGGCGCAGGAAAACCCCTCGAATCCTCAACTCCCGTTGTATGTTGATGAAGCAGATTTCCCTGGCCTTCCTGCCTTCCTCACCCTCTTTGTCGATATCTGCTGTTCCTGGAGGTGGAGTAAGGATCAGCGTCTCCATGTCACTCTCTTTCTTATGAACCTTTCTCTCAGGACTGAAGGAAGCCAGTGCTACCTTTGCATATTTTCTTACAGTTGGAGCTTGGTTCCTTGGCGATGGCCCGTCGGGCAGTTGGTCACCAACAGCAATAGATACATTCAAGATGAAACATTCGTTTGGGTCATACTCTTTACCAGCTTCCTGCAGCTCCTTACAGTACTCTCCTAAATTATCCCTGAAGCTTTCGAGCTCTCGGAGGGACAGGTATGTTGGAGACATGGGCAGACTATCCAGGCCGTACTGCAGGAAGCTGCTGGATGATGCAGGGTTTGGAAATCCAAGGAAGAGAACTCCTCTACCTCGAGAAAGGTAGCCAACTTTGGCGATGCGGGAGAAGGCTTTGTGTACTTCTACAGTCTCCCGACAGTGTTTGATGATGTGACGGCATGTGCTGCCAATTCTTCCATACAGGCAGCTTTCTTTATGAATGTCCCAGTCCTCCCTGCGACAGTTTCGAGAGCAGTAGTAAGTATAGCAGCTGTGGCAGGATTTGAAGTAGAGGCAAGCATTGAAAAGGGTCTCTGTTCTCCGGCATTTGTTGTTTGAGCACATCATTGTATCATCCTCATCCGGGCTCTGATCTGGTGAACACTCATCTGCACTCTTCATGGCGTCACTGGCTGCGTCCATGTCTCTGTAAGCATCGGGGTTCATTCTGATTGAGGTTGGCTGCTTGTCCAGAGGAGGTGGTTCATCTGTACCAGCCCTTGAGCTCTTTCTTGACAGGGATACTGCTTCTTCTTCATCAATTAACTTCTTCAGCTGATCCAGAATATCCTCACTTGCCCGTCTACTGGGTGGCTTGTAATCAGTCACCAGATCTGCCAAAAGCTCATCAAGTTGTTCAAGGCTTTGCTGAAGTGAGGCGTTGTCATGTGGCTTCTCTTTGGTCATGCTTTGGAAGTCATGCTGAGATGCTTCTGGTCCCTCAGTGCTTCTGGAGTCAAGAACATCCCAACTGGCAGAACGTCCTTCAGCTTTATTTAGTTTTCCTGGTCGCATGTCATTATCAGTGATAGTTATCTCAGGAGTGACAAACCAGAGTTTACTAGTAGGGCTTTTTGATGCTTCTGTAGGGCTTTTGTCAATCAATGAGTTGTCGGACATCGATAAGGCTGCGTAGCGTCTTGGGGAACTGGAGAGGTTGACCACAACTGGTTGTGGTTTGTCACTTTTGGCCCCAGCTGGTTTCCTGGACTCAAGGAGATCGTCATAGCTCTGACCCCGCTGTACAGGAAGAGGCTGCTCCCTCTCCACACGAGAGTTAAGAATATTGTCCCATGACCTGGAGTAGGACTTAGAGTCTGTGCCAATTCTTTGAGGCTCTACACATGGGCTGGCATACCAGGGGGTTAAGACGGGCTCCTGACGAACTCTGGTTGGAGTGACTTGAGATACATAAGAGGCAGGATTAGTGGAGTAACCAGATGCTTCTGAACCATACCAGTCATCTGACTGTGGCTGAACGACTCTAGCATGTCTTCGTCCCTCTGTGTAATAAGCCCTTGCAGGGATATGATGCTCTGGTGGCATTGCATACATGTCACTGGAATAATAAAACCTTGGCGGAGCGGTTTGGACTTGATAAGACCTTGGATCATCCCCATAAAATATTCTTGTTGGAGGTGTCTGTATAATGTAGGGCCCTGGCTCATTGGCTGCATATTGTTTGGGATACCCTGTCTGCACAGAGTATGGATAGGTCTCCATCTCAGGATAATAGGGTCTTGTAGCTACAGCATGCACCATTCGAGTCCTTGGATCTTGCACATATTGCACTTTTGGAGTATATGCTTGTCCTGGTGTGTAACGTTCATCATGAAGATAAGAACTTGGCTGAGGAGGAGCAGTGGTAACATACCTCCCCGGGTCATCTGCATAAAAGAACTTAGTTGGCACATTAGGACTGGAATGAGCTCTGCGTTCCCTTCCATAATAATCACCTGATGAAGGCATTCGTTGCAAGGGGATCTCCATGGGCTGTAGGTAGCTATTTGGCATGCTGCGGGAATATTGGTAAGCTTGCCGACTCTCTGTACCTAAAGAATCAGTCGGAGTTGGTGTTCTTGAGTAGGAGAAATGGCGTGGCACAGTTAAACTCCTACTCCCCCCACTGTGGTGTCTCTGCCACGGTATGTCCACGTGAGGTGTAGCCTGTTTATCTCTTGAGTGATGTAATGCTGCATCGTCAGGTTTGATGTCGACCCGACACCTGACATGAGGACTGGTTGCTGGTTTATCTAGCCCTCCTTCCTCTGAATGTTCAGCCGCATAGTGAGATGAATATTTACTGGTGTCACTTATTTGGGGCTGTAACTTAAGAGGATGGACTTCATGCATATGAGCCCTTGTAGCTGCATAGGATGATTCCCTACGCGGTGATACTTCTGGTCTCCAGCGAGAGTCTCTTGAAGCCCTTTGGGATTCCCTTCCCTTCCTTCCTGAAGAAGAAGACCCTTCAAAAGACACAGGAGTGAAGCTTGTCTGGACCCGAGGGGCACTTTTAGACCTGGTTCTTCTTTTTTGTTCATGGACAACTACCTCACTGGGCATTTCTGCAACCATTGGTTGAGGGGTTAATCTATGGCTAAAAATGTCTGGAGCAGAAAAGCGATATCTCTGCTGGCGGCCCAAAGCATTCCAGGCGATGTCTGGGTTGGCTGCATGCCTATCGGCCTTCCTGTATGGGGACTCCATTGAGTATTTGTTGGGTTTTGGGTACTCCAGTGACCTATAGTCAAAGGTTCGGCAGTGCCTCTTGTTAACTTTGCTCTTTCGGTCCTCCAGTGTGCTGCAATTTCTAGAATCACATTGTTTGGAGGATTTTAGGGACTTAGAGTGTGACGAAATGGGGACCACTTTTATTTCTTGATGCACAGTTGATACCAGTATGTCAGGCGGGTCTGTGCGTGTCATCTTAAAGGGACTCCTCTAGTTTTCTCCATTAAGTTGCTTTAATGTTGATGAGACCTGGAGGGGAAGACAAAAATGTCAGTCAGTGACATTCATAAAAGTCAAAGTCATTACATCAACTGTGCATGCAGGATAAATAAGATAAGAGATAGCAAGTCAGTCTTTAATCTAAACTTTTACAGAACTTTTAAAAAAAATTTAGTTAAGGTTTACACATTGTTTTAAATATGACTAATGCTGGATGTGGATGGTTGCAAAGACACTTAGGGACAATGGCACTTGGGTTGGTTGATCAGAACCTGATGTATAAGGAATTGTGAAGAACATCAATAGATTTCCATACACACAATCTTGTCACATTTAACCTGAACTCAGTACAACTTTAATCAAAGGAACTGGGCTCTACTCCATATTTTAGGGGCAACAAACCCACCACTTTGCAGCCAGAGTACAAGTGCTTTTGGAAATTCTTAAGATTTTAATGTTTGTTTTTGCAAATTCTGCTTTGAAACATCAGCAGAGTTAAGGAAAAAAAACTCAGCCCTGTGAGGAAAAAACAGAGACTGAACCGGAAACAGCAATCTGCAGGAATAAATTGTAGATCTACATCAGCATTGTATCCAGAATTAATCGTGCAGTCCCCCTTTACTTTGTCTTTACACAATAATTTCCCAAGCCTCTGCAGGACCTGATAAAAAAAAATCCTTAAAAACAGACTGAAGGAAACTTAACCTAATGAATACTTTGGTTCGACATGTAAATGTAGATTTGTTTATTTCGTCATATATATATATATATATATATATATATATATATATGCTGACTTTTACTCAGAAGCAGGAAAGAAATAGATTGAAAAAATCTGACTTTTAAATTATTTGCCATGGTAGAAAATGGTGATCCATGCAGTGAGCTTTCATTGACCCACACTTCCACAGCTTTCTCTCTTCTTAACAGACTGAATCCTCCAGGGGCTACTAAACTTTAAAAGAAGGGGAGAGAAATATCTATTCTGAGATACATCTCATGTCTGTCTGTCCTCTCTGAACCAAGACATTCATTGAAGGCTAAAATAAATTCTTCTGATGAGTTTTGACTTAACACCGTCTTTAATGATTGCAGTGATATCAAAGTACAGCCAAATATAAATACATGATGTAATCTGAATGATGGCATCTAGTACTAGCTAGGAGCAAGGCAGAAGCTCTGTTTTACAGTAAGATTATTGGAGGTGTTTAAGTCATTTCTATGTGCCTTGGCTTCCATTACTGTAATGAATCAAATCAACTACCCAAATGCCCCCCTTTGCCAAATCTCTTCAGTGTTTTTGAATCTGATACCTAATGCTCATGACATAGATGGGATTTTCTACTAAAATCAACTACATGAATTTACTGGCTTGAGTAGACTTACAAGAATCGTGCCTTTTTGGAGAAAAAATAGACCTATGGGGTGGTGGGAATCTGTCATTATTTTATAATTTTAAGTTGGGTTGCTATGCTGAAGCATTGACCTTAATAGCATGCAAGTAGTCTTGCTGACTTCACCTATTGGTTTCTTAACAAGGAGTTATGAAGCCCAAAGATGGTGGTTGCCAATTTAACAATTCAACTCCCACGGCTTTCACAAATGAGATGGGTGTGACGTCACTGACAGTACCTTTTCAGTACTGAACTGTTGTTAGCTTCACTTGTTAGTCTTCACTAAAACATGTTTCCCTTTCTATAAGATAAATTGGATATTTGGTTTGTTGAAGGATCAGCATGATACAGTAAAAAGCCTTTGAATGGTAAAAGTCTCTTGCATATTATAGCCTGGTGAATGATAATCAATGCTGTTTGGTGCCTCTGATCTCACTGACTGCATTTCCTATCTGCATGAATTTAACATATCATTTCAAAGGCAGCAGATGAAAAGTGACAGGCAGTGTGCACGCCTAAGAAATGCAACTGAGTGCTGAGGTTTGTCATGAACAGCCAGAGGAGAGAAGAAACTAGGTGAAGTACAAAAACATAACTTATTAAAAATGTCATTCCAAGGTGTTCACTGAATTTTGAAAGGAGGGATTGGGCATCTGTTACTAGTATTATAATCTCTACTCAGAGAGGGTTTTAAAGTGAATGCAGTGAAGCAAAATAGCAGAATCACGAAGAAGTGAAATTCTGCTGCAATGCTAATTAAAAACTACAAGCTGCTGAAACCTGTGTGAGTCCACCTCAGGAGAGGGAGCTGACCCACATGAACAACTGGTAGCACAGATGCTAAGACGGCGGCAGATGGAGGATGATTATGGTGTAGACATGGCTGATGTCCCCCTAACATCCTGTGGCAATTGCAGCCAAAACACATTTGTAAATATCATTTGAAAGAGTCAGAGTTCAGGGAAGGCCACAGACAAATTCCCATGACTTCATCATAAATTAAAACCCAGCTCCAGGTCACACAATCAGCACACACAAGTTTTAAAGGTCTTGTATGATGGGGGTTTTGGCTGTCATCATATTTTCAACAAGGTTTTGAATTCAGCCGCAAAAAGCTCAGCCTCTGAGGAGGATCTGCAGCCTCTCATTTTCCAACCTCATTATCTATTCAGTGATCCAAGGGGGCAAGAGTGAGGAGAAAAAGGAATCACCAGAGGGGTGGGACAAGAGCAACTCAGACGGTCAACACACACCTGGTGTGCCACACGATGAACAGGTTTTCTGAGATCTCTGAAAGGAAGCATGTATTGTGTATCCGGACATTATGATCAGTTCCATCCATTTTCTACACCACTTATCCTATTCAGGGGTGGTTGGAGCCTATCCCAGCTGTCTTAGGGTTAGAGGCGGGGTATACCCTGGGCTGGTCAATCACAGGGTTGATACACACCTGACAGACTGACAGACAACCTCTCATGTACAGACTCACACCTACAGTCAATTAAGAATCACCTATTAACCTGATGAGCGTGTTTTTGGAGGAAGCCGGAGTACCCACACATGCATGGGGAGAACATGCAAACTTCACACAGAAAGATACACGGTGTCTGAACCGGGATTTGAACCGGCAACCTTCTTGTGAGGCTGCAGCACTAACAACTGTGTCACCCTACAGCCCTATGATCAGTTCCCTCTCCTGCAAACATCCAATCTGTTTTGGAGGAGCAAGGGGAGGCAGGTCTAACTGTCAGCTGGGAGAAAGTTTTTTTTCCTTCTTTTCTCACATCTCTTGTTTCTGCAGAAGCATCATCATTAATTATATCCCTCTAATTCAAGCAGCATTTTGAGAAGCTCATTCCCAAACTTGGGTTTCCATACAGAAAGAGAGCTGATATCCTTTACAGTTCTTTCTTTCTTTCTTTCAGATAACCGTGATGTTACTTACAGACATGCTGTAGGTTCCACTTTCAAATTACTGGACTCCATAAACCACATCACTGTATAACAAAGGGTTAGTTAGCTGGTCCTTTCTGGCACAAAGGCATGATAAACCCTCTGTATCTATGGTTCCCTACAGAACACTCACCCTATGTAACATCCATGCTGTACTGGACCACTGGACCCAAACAAACTGACCTGTTCACTCAGAAACAGCAACGTCATCTTGCCTCTCTGCTCTGCTTGCTTTAGCAGGTATCTTGGACTGCTTTGCACAGGGAAGCACACAGTTAGGCTGCATGCAGTAAGTCAATACTATTACTGCCTGAGAGGAAAGCTTGGTGGTAGCCTGGGGGAAATTTCCTTCTTTGAAGTTTCCAGGTAGTACATCAGTACGCCCTGAATCATTGTTCCTAAGAGGTGACTGTTGTGAACTCCATGGCTGTCCTGGTAATGCCGGACTTGCTCTGTCTTCCAGGACAGCAGGATCACTTACAGACTGTGTGTCTCTCAACTGATCTCTTTAACATGCGACATTAAAAAACTTAAGTAAGCTGACTATTTTAAAAACTACCTTAAGAATCTTTACATAATTTTATCTGTTCTAGGATAACTTAAGTTTGCACTTCACACTGTGCACCAGAGCTGAACCCACCAAAATTGTGATACATCACACAGCTTTCTCTTCAGCTGTTCTACACAATAAGGCTTCAGTCAATATTTCTGCATCAAAACATCCAGGGCCCTTGAAACATCTCCAGTCACAGCTCCAGATTTCCATCGTAATCTGAGCTTTGGGTAAATGGTGTTACCATCTGGAGGAAGGAACGCTCTGTCATCACTGATCAATTCGCCCTGAACTGGATTCTCAGAATATAAAAATCTCATGCACGACTCAATGCTGGTACTGAAGCTGCAAAGGTTTGGTGGATTTCAAAAATAGACTTTACGATAAAGTACAAGTGTTGACTGCTCACATGTGCAACAGTTGAACCTGCAACACTAGAAGTACACCAATTATGTAACTCAGGGACAGTGCAATCTCTGGAAAAGTATGTCCACCCCATCTGAATATCCACAACATCCAACCAAGACCACTACCAGACTCTGTATTCAAGACTCAACTCTTTATTGTTACTGTGTAAAACAACAAACAGCAAAGCATGTACCTGAGCTGCAACGTGCAGAATAAGATACAAGCAGTATTACAACACACGCTACAGAAGATGAAAGAATAACTGAAAAGATACCAAGATAAAGTGGTTACAGCACTTAAAACAGCAATCAAAATGAACATGCTGTGTGTACTAACTCTTCAAGGTAAAACACATGGAAGCCTGTAACAACAGTTCATTATCAGGACACTAAGAAAGATACAAGATTCAAAAAATGATCTGAGGAACACGTGAAACCACTGAGCGACTAACCCTTTAGAGTGAACTAACTCTGAGGGTGTGTGTCCATGCCCTCAGCTCCAGAGAGCTTCTCACTGGTCCTTACAGCTGATTGGTCATGAAAGTTGCTCCAGGTACATCTACTTCCATTGGATTAATTGGGAGTAACTGTACAAACTGGAGATCTACAAACAACTTCTACAAATGCAGAAGTTGAGACCCAGAGAGGCAGCTGGTAAGACGGGAATACTGGAAAGGCTATTTGTGAACCCGCTGAGATTGTTTTGTGGATTATTAATTAGCCATGTAGTCGGGTGCCCACGTATCATGTGGCGCATTTTTCTCAAATGTTTGGTTGAATAAATGGATAGTGAAGCTCTGATAACTTGTTTAAATGTTAAATTTAAATTTGAACTGATTTAATGGAAATATTGTTAAACAACTGAATAGTAGGGAAGATGTGAAACGATCCAATATTATTTGTGATTTGATGATTTTTCTAAGTTGTGGAGAAAAACAATTTAATTCTATGAACAAGCAAATTTGTTTGTAGTTTAAACATTTAAATTGGTTAATTAATTGGTACACGAACCTTACTAGACATAGTTTGAAATAGTTTTCTGTTTCTTTGTTTCAAGGTATTCCACCATATTCTAGCCCAGTGCTGACCCCGTTTTTAAGGCTGACTTTGGCAAAATAAAAGAGCAAAAAAGACTATAGATTGCCTGGTTTTTAAGTAAAGCTCAGTTAAAACCTCTGGTGGTTTGTCAACATCCCTTTCGGCTGGGGAAATGTATGGAGAGGGATAGCTAACTGGACAGTTAATGTAAAAACAGCTCACAGAGATTGGGGTGGAGAATTAGCAACAGTTCTACACCTGGAAAGTGTCTTGAAAGAATAAGTTTGGAAAGTTCCTCTTACATACGGTTACATCAAAACTCTTATACAGTATATATTGTTGTTGACAATACGAAGATGAGCCACTTCTGAAATCTGATTGGTTGGTTAATGAGAGTCAAAATCAACAAGTACAGTGATGTTGAACTATTTTTAACTGAAGCATAGTGACAAAAAACTTTGGATTGTGGACTTGTGCTCTAAAGGTTTGACTTTCCTCATGTTTACATCTGTACATCAAGTGCAGAATACATGAGCCTCATACAGAGTTTTGTTATGAAATATTTTCCAGTCTCTGATTGTTGAGGGTGCAGTTTCATCCACTGCATGCAGGGAAATGATGCACGCTGACTGCAAAGTAAGCAAATTCCAATCAGCTGTAATGTAATCACAGAACCCATCAGTGGCCATCTATTGACAATTTAGTTTTCAGCAATGCCTTTGATCAGATATGTGTATTTACAATCCAATTCTCCAACGCTGTTTGTCAACACCACCAGGACTGTAAGGAGCAGTAAAGGAGCGCTCTATAGTTGACCACAGGTCACCAGAAGTCCACACCAGAAGACGAGTTGGCTTTTGCTTCATCACATGACAGCCTGTGGGTTCAGAGCACTGTGGCCTTGTGTTTTAAACACGCACCCCATTAACAGAGGCTAGAGCCCTTATAGCTGCGGTCACTGGCTTGACTCCAAGCACTGGTTGCATGTCATCCCACACTCTCTACTCCAGACATCTCTCATCAGCCTTCCTGTCACTAAGTGACAAAAATGTCCCTAAGAATACAAAGAAACATGATTGTACAGTATGTTTGGCTGCATTAGGTTTCTTATCTCAGGTCTAACTGTTCCTCTGACCACTTGACTCTCTTGACTTTAACAAATGAACAAAAAAAAACAAACAGTAAAAGTAAAGATTCATGATCTGGTTTGGACCAAATTGTTAAACTCATTGCTAGGCCTCAAACAGCATACACCATTTTTAAGGGATTTATTCTTTATCTGTGTTTACAGCTTTGATGATTTCTGCCCATCAGCAGCTGTGGAGAACATTTTCAGATTAGCATGCACAGTGCTTGCAGGCCTTTTGTCTTATCTTATTAGGCTGTAAATAGCTTATATAACTGTACATAACTCATAAAACACTGTCACAGATACCATCCGAAATGAACCGAAAATACAGACTCAAAAGAAACCATCCTCGTCTCAGAACAATAACTCATTAAAATCACCACAAAGACACGAAACACATCTTAGCTGCCAGTTCAGGTCACTACATCCTGTATCCTTTCAACATGAAAGCACATGGCATATGTTTATGAATCTGCATCATTTCTCAACATGCAGAACGATTCTCTAAATCAAGACTGTTTAAACCATTGCAGATCAATCAGCCACTGCATGCTAGAAATAACATCTGCGGCTTAAAACTGATTGAAACACTGACTTGCGTGTGCTGGGATTTCATTTTGAGGCCATATAACGCAGCTCTTTAAACAAGAAACTCCCTTTTTTAATCCCAGAAGTCAGTCATGTCTCTCATATGATCCTTAAAATATCACTTTAATGGCTAGAGGAAGGGGGTAACCTTTACTTTATAAAAGAGTTTAAAATTTATATTTTTAAGAGTCTGTAATAGGCTGAGATGTTACATCCCTAAATGAGTGCAGGCAGCGAGTGTTACTCTGTTTTCACACTCCGTCTGTCAGCTCTAATACAAATACCCTGAGGGAGCTTCAGAGGGTTTACACATGACATCACTGACAGCAACATAATCCATATGCTGTTGGTGATATATGTATTTTACATATTTATTTATGTTGGTCGAGTCATCACTTTGATTTATAGCACCTGTAATGTAAAAAAAAAGAGGTATTTTTAAGCCTCACACCGGTCCCCTAATGATCAAGAGGAATGGATGTCACTCATCTGAGGATGTGGAGATGTGTTACTTCTGGTCAGTGAGCAGTGAGCCCTGTTTGTGGTGCATTGTGGGTAATTTCTATGGAGTAGAGCTGGAAGTGCACTGCAACACTGCACCATTGGCAATGAACACTGTAGAAAATGTCTGACTCTCCAGCAAAACTAATTCATCGCCTCTAGATGTCCCCTCCCCCAACATTCAACACCACTCTGACTGCCCCATTTCCATCTTACACTTTGGTATTACACATTAGTTTCTTACTTTGCATTCAGACTCAACGTACGCTCTAACACCTAAAAGCAGCCTGACCTAAAGCAGAAGGTAAAAGGGTTGAGCTGTGTTTGTTCCAGAGTTAAATATCTGCCAGCTGAAGAGAGAGTGGGGAACAGGAGAGTGGTTTTGGGGGCAGGAAGTGATGCTGCTGTTTTTATTGCTGCTGCCCACAATGAAAATCAAACCATTTGGGTGACCTACAGAGAGACACGTGCAATCAGAACATCAGAATTACAGCAACTGTCACTGAAAACATGTCAGTGATGAAAGAGATGGAGTACATTATATCCTCTTCGGCCTGATAAGACTTCTGGAGTCCTGTTTTCTCACAGAGAGAAAAATGAACACTCAGCTGGGCATTTTTGGTTTTATGCCTTGTTCAAGATGTGATGACTGAAGGTGAGAGAGAAAGCTAAAAAACATCATACTCTCCCAGGTCACTCTCAAGTCCCAGGTGGTGTTTACACGAGAACGGTTTTAGGATAAAACGCAAAAGTACTGTTGAGTTTTGGGCTCTTGTTTAAACATAAACGCAGTTTCAGCCGACGTCACGCTGTTTTCCACATGCGCATTCGATTTTCGTTGTGGGAACTTTAAATTGCCATGCATGATCCAGACAGCAACAAAGGTGCAATGGTGGACTGCCAGGTTGTACTTGTGCTGCTGAATCTGCTGACAATCTTTAACAAAATGTGCATCTGTTGCTCCACTTCTGCACGCAGCCAGACCGCAACGGAACAGTTCCAGTGTGAATCGACACATTAGGCCTGTTCCACCAAGCAGTCTAGTATGGATGAGTGCAGTTTGGTACAGGTTGGATCGATAAAGCCTGATCCTGTTTGCATTTCAACAGCCAACCCCGCCCTTCTTGGTAGGTGGCGTGTAAGCCAGATACCAATAGCTGTGTCAGCTACGTAATAGCATGGCAGCATAGAAGTGCAACACAGCGCACCGCAGTAATAAATCCAACACTGTTTCATGATGCCATTTTCCAAACAAAAAGAAAGTTACGGGCCGGTAATTTGGGGACCTGCCCCGGTTTTAGTCAAAGAAAAATACACAAAATGCATGCCATACGAACCAAGACAAATCAAACTGGATCACTTGGTGGAAACGGGGCAATTGTGATGGTTATTAAGGTTAAGCACCTCTTGAATGGCAGCTTATTGCAGAGCCTGTCATTACTTTCTATGGCTCATTTGTTGCTAGTTGACACCAAACTGGTTGTGTTTGCAGTGGTGTTTTTACCTTTTCTTTTCCTGTTTGTCCTACATGTAATCTTGGTTGCACTGTTTACACACAGGACTCAGCTGTTAGCAGCCCGTAGCATGTCGATGCTAACTGGTCCAAAGTTGCCTGCAAGCTGAGGAGGAGGCAAGCCCGATGTGTTAGCACTGCGGTGCGAGCTAAGAGGAGATAACATCAGCCTGTCCTTCCATCCATCGTTTTGGAGAAGTATGATCTATCTACAATAAGATGCCATGCTAACCCAACAACCAAAGGGCAGAGTAGCATCATGCTATTCACAGAGACATGACTAACTGAGCCATCACCAGACAGGATACAGGAGAACAACACAGAACAGATTGGTGAAGAAGGCCAGCTCAGTCCTGGACCCTGTGGACCCTGTGGAGGTGGTGGCTAACAGGAGAATCATGGCCAAGCTGTCATCTCTGATGGACATTTTTTCTAGCTGACATTTATTACATTGTACAATTTATATATTCTTGGAATTTTTGCACTTTATACTTTGTTTGCTGCTGTGACTCCTGGATTTCCCTTCAGGGATCAATAAAGTATGTTCTATTCTATTCCGGGGACACATCTGGTGTATTTCAGTTGTTTTCAGTTCTTAATAGTATGAATTTAACAGTCCACAAAATGTTTACTTATCTGCAGGGACCAGAGGCCTGTACTACGAAGCTGGATTTTCTGTTAGCGAGGTAACTTCTGGGTTAACCCTGGATTTTCTGTCCCACAAAGCTGGTTCACTTAACCAGAGCAGGTTAAGATCTGGATAAAAGATCAATGAATAGAAAAACAACACCTCCTGACCAATCAGCTTTCTTGGAAAAGACCCTGCCCATTTTTAGAAGATCCTGTCCATGTTGGTGCGCAGAGCGCTTAGGAGAGAGAGAGAGAGTTTAGGTTTTTAGCTCCACTGTTTGCATCTTAATAATGGTGTTAGTAATAATGGTCACACATGGCAGAACTGCAGAAACAGGAACTTATGGAACGCACAACTATGTGAGAGTTTAGGAATTAATATTAATTTTGTTTAATATTCCAACACAAAACGTGCTCAGGCAGGGGGCTGAGCCTCAAAACTCAATGGAAAATATAAACCAAAGGGAGGGCACTGATGAAGAGCTCTGCTGTGCTATAATTAAGTCAAATTGAGTGATCAGAGTGCTGTCAGTATATATTGTCCTATGAATTAATTTTGGATAATCTCAAAAATGATGCATTAACAGAGTTGTCAGTTTTCTGCCATCATTCCTTCCTGGATTTTGCTGCAGTAACAGTGTAGCCTTAAGCCTGGATGACGGGTTTAAATTCTTCGTATTTCTAAAGAATAACTGTCTGCTCCTCGACAGTAAAGTAGGCTTCACCACAGTTTCTCCTGTTTCTCCATGTTGTGATTGGTCAGACGCTGCAGACTCCACCCCTTTAATGTGAACACACACTGATCAAGGCTGGAATACCCCGGATTCACTGAGTGAGTTGATATCCAGCTTCATGGTACCGCTTATCAAGATTGAGAATGTCTGGTTAAGTCAACCCAGGAAAAGGAGAGAGGTTCTGGATGTATTAATCCGGCTTCATAGTCCAGGCCTCTGCTGTGTCCATGTCAAGTCATCATATGTGATGATGTTTACATTTATAAAGGGTAAGAAAGTCATGTCTACAGATGTTTGGAATATATTTTTGTTCTACACAAGTTCAGAGAGCTCCCTTCCTCTCGAGTTCCTACAACGAGTCCCTGTGGTGCAGTAACTGCTCACCAGCACAGATACATCTTTGCAGGTAAACAATTTGTTATGATGAGATTACATGATTTAGTCCCCAGCATTTAAATATGCAAAATGTATAATGTATGTCCATGATATTGTGTGATAGTCTAACACAGCTTATGTTCTGACTCTGATTTATTAAAAATAATTTTGGTTCGTTATTTTCCTTGTTCATTTATTCTTTTGAAGGATGAACAAAATAATAGAGTCTAACCAAAGAATAGATAATATTCAGAACCCAACCCTAACGTGTTTGGCAGTTGAACCCCCTTAAAAGTCTGATTACATAAAAAATCTCTGGTCAAGCCAAACTCTTTGTAGGACCAGCGTTCTAAGAAATGTAAACTTACTGATCAAGTTTGCCTTAATACCAACAATGAGGTCACCACTTCAGGCAAAGTTTGTCAGACTTTACCCTGTACTGTGTCAACTGTATGAGCAAAGTTATCGTATTACAACTCCAGAAGTCACCTGTTTGAACACACACATTCATTAAAGCCGTGTCATACTCTAACTACTCTGTGGATGTTTGAAAGAGGCTTTAGATTGGATCAGAGACACAAGCTCTGTGTTTCTAATATGCTTTGATACAACATTCTGTATGAAAACATTGACGGCACACAGCTCTTAAAAAGTGAAGCCAGAACATGTGGAGCTCCCTCTGCTGACTGGTTGCAGTATAGGTCCAAAAGCCTGCCACCTCTGTTACCAGATTGGATATTCTGAAATCCAAATACAGGTCAAATAAATCTTGTAAAATGTGATTTGTGTCATTATAATTTGCTCTTATGTAGATTTATGTGACAGTGTTAATCTCTAGAGGAGGTTACATAGAGTTGGAATTAGGTATTTGATGCTATATAAAAACCACCAATCCGTGTGAATCACTGAATCCTTTAAAAGGTAGTGAGTTCAAAGCACAGTTTCTTTCAGTTTTAAGAGAAGGAAAAAGCCATGTCAATTGTATCACCATGAATGCCAGCTTTGTTGACAAATGGAGCTCCTGCAGCACTGTGTCCACTTAATTATCAAAGAAGGATCCAAACACAAGTGTCTGAACTTTCCATAACTGCAAGGTTATAGAAAGTGTCCAAAACACTCACAGACAGACAAGTCCGCTTCACTCACAGCAGTCCCCCTCAGAAGAAGCCAGAGCAGACGACTGCATGCGAATGAATCATGCATGTGCTTGACTCTTTTGTGTCAGTTTTGCTGGTCCCAAGCCCAGATAAAGGAGGGTTGATGTTTTGACATAAAGAAAAAAAAAGAGTCGACAAAAGAAAGTTCATCTGTCGTTCTAAACACATTTACAGTGTTTTTTACTCACTTTCTGTCTTTCTGTCATGCAAATGGATTATTCTGCAGATTAGGCGATGGCGTCATTTAGCAACTTTTATGAACTCCTGGGACAACCAAAAGTGACTTTCCTTACTGAGAAGTTGGCATGTTTAAACTAGGAACCTCTCACCCAGCTTTAATGATGTATCCAATGGCAGACTGCCTCTTTCTTTCAGGTTTTACATGACTTTACAAGACATAAATGCTAAAAAAAAACAAAACAAAAAAAAAACATAAATGGTGGATTATTGGGATATCTGGTATTCTGGGTTATTAACCAAAATCTGTAACCACAAGACGTGGCAGGATCTGAACTGTGGATTGTGTGAACTGCTCCATCTCTACTTTAAAAACAGTTTAAATACCAAATAATGTACTAAACAATGTCATGCCTTCAGTAGGGGCCATCAAGACAGATAAGCAGTCGCAGTGAGATGAATCAAAACAACACAATCCATGCCGATAAACGAATAATTAAAAACATGTTTGATGTTAGCTGTGTACAAATTATGCAATGCTTGAAAAAACATGTAGACTCCTTTTAAAAAGCTGTGATATGATAATACATGCAAAGGAACACAGAGCAACAAGGTCAGAGCAGGAAAAAAGGACAATAATTTCCACTGCATCGCTCCCAGCAGGAATTAGGTTATATGTCACTCTCTCTCTCCTGCTAATACAGCTGGCAGGAGGGTCAGGCGACTAACTACACTGTCACAGAGACAGGCACTGATACTTAGCAAAATGCTAAGAAAGGTTAGCAAGCTCCATTATTATTCAGTCAGTGGGCTGAGCTTTGTGAGTGCTCTGTGACCCACAGTGCTGCAGATAAAGAAGCTGTTAGTTGTGGGTCAGATAATTTGGGCCTTTCAAGCCTGAGAGGAAATGAAACTGTCGTATGCAGGTCCCTTTACACTGAGCATGGAAAGTCAGAGTTGGACATAGTGTTGGCCTTCAATCTCGTCCAAATCATTACAGTTTTATCCTGATATTATTTGTACTTTCTATTTTCTATCATACAGAAAAAATGGCTCTTTTCTTAGTACTTTGCTCTGCCAGCTTTGCAGCCTCAGCAAACAGAAATCACACAGCTGATTTGGCTGTGGGATTTTTACATTAAGACTCTGCTACCAACCAAACCAAAGAGGAACAGAGATTAATAAAGTCACCAAAATGTGTTGAATTATTGTTGTTAGACAAGGTCATAGGTGTGTGTGCATTTTGACTTTTCAACAACTAACGTGCCCAAAGCTGCTGCCAGTGTTTATGTGCTGAATCATTCATTTTAACTTGATGCCAGCAGATGCTGACCTTAAACTAGGGCTGGGTAACAAACTTTGGTCCTTTTATGGCACCGACCGAAATGCTTCTATAGTAATTGGCTGTAACGTTCCACGTGGTTGCAGGATGCAGGACAGTGTTGCAAACTAAATGACTGTTGCTATATTTAGTGACTTTTCAAACCCCTCTAGACTCTTTTCAAAAAAAGCAACTTGTGACAAATCTAGTGACTTTTCTGGAGTTTGGAGACTGATGTGAAAGCATGTTTTCATCTCCAGCACCCTCTGCTTCTCAGTGAGCAGTGGGTGCTGAGCCCCTCCCCTATCCAAAACACTCACAGGCAGACTCACAGCAGTCCCTTCAAGCTGCAGTGAGAGCAGACGACTGCATATATATGAACTGCGCTAATGTTCGTCTCTTTTGGGTCACTTTTGCTGGTCCCAAGCCTGGATAAAGGAGGAGGGTTGATGTTTTGACATTTTAAAAAAGAAACAAAAAAAAAACAAAATAAAAATCAACTGGCAAACATATAAACACATTTTCAGTGTACTCAGTATTTACTGCTCTGTCACGTTTGCAACTGTTTTGCACTGGCAATTATTTGTTGTTTTACCATTTTTAATAAATATCAATCACAGAACCTATCAGCTATTATCTGACGATATTTTTGCCCTTTATACCAAGCAGTCAGTGATTCAGGACATCCAGCCCAGATGTCCTTCTCTGTGCAATATTTACAGTTCAACCAGAGGTTAGAAATGCTATCTTGTTTTTGGACCAAACAAAATGAAAAAAAATAAAAAATAAAATTCAGCTCTCAAAATAAGCTCAGTCATTTCTGGTTCATTTTACCCCTCAGACAAGTGCCTCTTTGTTGGTTTGTGGTGAGTCTCCGTTTCACTGTAAACAGCAAGTGCCACAGAGGCTTAGCTCTGGTTTACTTCAGTGGTATGAACACGAATAGAAACTGATATACATCAGCTGACCTATATTACTCCTGGCCAATTTAATCAGCCAATTATAGCCCTTTTTAAAATAATCATAATCAGTAGGAGTTCTGCAAATAATCAGCCGATTTAATCAGCCGATTATCGCTGATTTAATCGGCTAATTTAATCGGCTGATTTAATCGGCCGATAAAATCGGCCGATAAAATTGACCGATAAAATTGACCGGTTATAGCCTTTTTTAATGCTTTTCTGCATGTTTTTATACTTATAAATTTCTGTTGTAAAGTTAAACAAATACTCAAGGACAGAGTATTGTAAAACAGTCGAATGTTCTGCCTGTAATTTACGTCTTTGTTTTTGTCAGCATTAAGGGACCAAAAAAGAAGTTATTTTATTCATTGTATATTTTTAAAATGAATCAGCTGATTAATGGGTGATCACATTTTTTTCCCGCAAAATAGATCAGAATCAGAATCTGCCTTAAAAAAAAATCCATATCAGTTGGGCCCTAGTAATGATTGATCTAAAACAGATCGTTGGATGCTCTCCTCCTGCTTTTGCTCTCTATATGGACTGTTATTTTCCTTTAGAACAATATCTCCTAACACCTGATTGGTCAATATCATTTTACAATCAGAAATCTGAACATGTCTCACACCAAAGTTGTAAAGGTCTCCCAGAGAGGGTGGCTAGCTGAGCTGCTAAGGTCAATCAAAGCTAAAATACACCAAATGCATCTGCGGTCCTGCTCCACTCTTCACACTTCACTGATGAGCCTCTCCTCACTCATGTTG
Organism: Labroides dimidiatus; assembly: GCA_030710495.1. NCBI lineage: Eukaryota > Metazoa > Chordata > Actinopteri > Labriformes > Labridae > Labroides > Labroides dimidiatus. The sequence continues at coordinate 5,170,431 of CM061157.1, forward strand.
TACTCAAACCTGTTGTCTCCTAGCGTGTCTCCGCTTATTGTGACATTTTGTTGCAATGTAGAGCTAAATATGATCTGCTTTTGACACAGTTTGTTTTGTTTTGAAGGTCACTCTGTGTTTTTAGGTAGTTTGCACTACTTCCTGCTTCGCTCGATCTTCCCTCGGGTAAACTGACACGTCCCAGCTTCGACATCCAGCAAAAATAGGACGGCTACATATCTGCTTAGGCCTGCCAGACCAGACACACAGCTGCTTGACACACTAACTTGAATGGAAAGCTATCCAATCTGGTGTGGTGAGCCGGACCTCAGACTCATCTGGTGTATTTCAGCCATCATTAGATTAGAATTTCCTCAGTATACAGCGTTCACAAGGTTTATAATGGAAGTGTTGATTGGCTGAAAATGATTTTTTGTCCAGCATGCATACAAGCTCTTGTATTGTATTAAAATGCTCAAATTTTTAGTCATGTTTCGAAACTCATGTCTTGTATCCTGTCGTAAAGCCTTTGAACAGGAATGTATGAAACTCCTCACATGCACAGGTGAAGGTTTTTAATTCTTTCTGTGTCCATGTTCATCCTCCCTCTGTTAGCTTTTAGCTCCTGATTCCTCTGGAGCATCCTCACTCTCCTCTTGACTGAAGTGTGCCATTACATGCATGCAGTGAGCTGACTCTTCAGCTCTATAAACGCTGCTTCCTGTTCTCTTTCCCGCATCCATTTGCAGGATTGCCTCCGGACTCTCTTGAACGACTCTGATGTACGAGCCACAGAGGGGATAAATCTGCAGCCCTGAGACCATTCCGCAGCATTTCTTATATACGACGTGCTCTGCAATACATCAGTCTGTCATTCTGATGCTCTGCTGATAATTCACACAGAACACATATAAACGCCAGACAGACAGAGCTGAGTGTCAGCTGCTTATCAAACTGATGTTATATGATTTATATGACGCAATGTGTTAAAACGTGACATGGTTAGGAGATGTCATGTGATGAGATAAGATTTGATAGGATATGATATATGTATGGAAGACCAGAGCAGCCATGGATTTTTCTTTTTTTATGCACTGTTATCTTATTATATCAAACTCAGCCAAGCTAAAGTAACATAAATGTAGGCTAACCTCAACTTTTCACTGTAATGTGAGACGTAATTAAACATTTATTAATTCATTTAATAGTTCTTTGGACCAGCCTCTCAGCTGCTAACCTGTAGCCCCTAAAGGAAACAAAGTGTAACTTACTGGTAGACTACAGCTACACCCAGTGACTGGAAGCTGTTCATGGCAGCTCTTGTAGGTTGAAATCAAGACACACACGTGATCAATCAATTCATTATCACGAGAGAACAATCTTTGTTATATCGAGATAACAAAAAGAAATAATTTGTTATAATGAGAGAACAATCTTTGTTATATTGAGATAAAATAATAAGTCGTTATCACGAGATAGTGCATAAAAAAGAAAAATCCATGGTCGTTCTTGTCTTTCGTAGATATGATCAATTCTGCATGACAATCAAAATCTAGATATTATTTTGTCATAACAAATAAATAGCTGGACAATGGTCTCATGAAACAAGATGATTTCAGGATATCTGGTTAAACAAATTCCCCTTAAAGGTTGAGAGCAGGATTAATGCCATTAGAGCTGATGTAAGGAGTCATTAAGCAGTGAGTCACACTGGAAGAGAAACCTGTTCAGAGCACTGCAATAGGACTTTCAAATAAAATTTCAGTATCTGGCACAAACGAGCAATTACTGTAATGGAAAAGTCAGGATGCAGTTTTGAGCTGTTTGGCAGTTGGCTTGTGGTCGTCTCCTTAACTGTTTCCTGGACCAATCAACTACAGCCATGTTTCATCCGTGCATATTTATCATAGCTCATGAAGCGCCCTTTGCGACAATCACTGTCTCTTCATCTTTCATGCTGGTACTGTAGTTGTGAGTGATGGTTGACCTCAGTCATGTGAAATACATTTGCTGTGTGCTATGGTGCTGTCCACTGTTTGATGGCATTCTAATTACCAAGCCCTGGTCACAAGAATATTAGGAGTGGGAGAAAAAATGGTTTCTCTTAAGTATCAGATCATCATTCAACTGTACATGGGCTGGTGTTAAAGAAGGGAAGTAAAATCACAAAAATCACCAATAACGAAGAATCGCAAAATTACCCTCAGGATCCTGAGCAGTTTCTGGCTCTGTTTTGCTTCTGTCACATTTTTCCTCTCTGTGGTCTCATTGTTCTCTGCTAAGTGAAGTCCTGCCCCTCTATAGATTCAGGACGACCATGACTACAGACTGATGGAACTCAATCATGTCTTCATGCAGTGGGACAGAATTTAAAAGCTATAAACCATTAGAGACAAAGAAAAACAGAAATTGAATTTCTCTGATTAAAATGTAATAAATGATGAATTAGTGTCTATAACACATTTTCAGGCAGCCTCACGCCTGAGGAACAGAAATAAAAATCTTGGTGGATTCTCTGCATTCAAAGAATCTCCAAATGTTGCTGTTTGTCATGTTTGTTCCTGACTGTGGTCTGATTTTTCTCTGCAGTATGAAGTCCTGCTCCTCTCTGGGTTCAGGAGAACTCAACAATGTCTCCTGAGCAGTTTAACATCATCAGAATTAAATGATTATTACAACATTATTACAGATATTTACTCTTTATAAAGTGTTTACAGTCAGTACTGTCACTACTGTTTACACAGTTTACAGTCTACACTGCAGAGGCATCATGAGCATCTGCAGAGAAGTTTCTGTCAGTAATGAGACAGAGAGCTGAGCGGCTCTGAGCACAAATCATATCCCTGCAGGACGACGACATGGGAAGAAAAACTCAAAGAGTTTTTAAAGAGTGACTGCAGAGTGTCTGTGGATCATTCAGAGCTCACTGGAAGCATTAAAGAGCTCTGAATTATCTGTTTCTGACAGAATTTATCTCCAGCAAATGGTTTAGTTTTTCTGAAAATTTTCAAAGAAGACATGAGAATCAAAGTGATGTTGATGAAATTCTCCCGTCTTCTCTGCTCTGTTCAGACATGTTGCTAACATCACTTGTGATACATTCAGGTACCGTCAGAAACTTGAGAATTTGATGATTACCCCAGTTTTTTTTTCAGTCTTTGGATTGGACAAACAGTTTGTGAATGTCAGTCATTTAAAAATAAGGTATTCTGATCCTGCTGGCTGGACTGGGATCCTGAGGGTTAAACTGAATCAGCACCCCAAAAATCACAACTTATCGGATTGGAAGAAAAGCATATCGTCCCAGCCCTAAAGACTAGACTACTAGTCTTTTTTTCACATGTATTTCAAAGAAAAAGCTGGTAGAACTGGGTCAATTTATGTCTGTTCTTACATGAAGTCCAGTAGGATTTCAGAAGTTCATGTCAGTCACCTGTGCAGGTTTTTGCTCGTTCAGAACTGACCTCTGGGTGATTTATCATGACATTTAACTTGATCTGAGCTTACAGTAAACACAACAAGCCTGTGTAACCGAACTTGACAGAGAACAGAACGATTAAATCAGCTCTGATGATGAGAGGGAAGCTGACTGCTGAAAGTAAAACACGCTGAACTCATTCTAATAAGATCAGGAATATTAATATTTCATTTTTGCATAATTTTTAAAGTCTCATTTTAGTGATGGTGTCTGCTTTGGTGCTCTAAGGCTTCATTAGAGGTTTGCTAAAGTTCCCTCTTCCTAAGTAAAACTAAGCCTCTTCCTCTCAGTCTGTGAAAAATTTGTTCAGTGTTAGAGACTTCTCTCTTGATTGCAATCAGTAATGCTATTAAAAAAATTACTGATATTTTTCTATCATTCAGACTTCTGTATCTAATAACTGTGATTTAGAATCTCATAATGAGATCTCTGATTACAAGATGCTTATCTCAGTGTGGCAGCTGCAGCATGCATGGCTGGGATTATCAAGCATATGGATCTGATCACTCAGTGTTGGATGCTGGATCAGTCTGTAGATGCATGTCAAGGTTTAAAGTCATGTGTTTATTTTACTGCAACATGCCAACAACCATTTATAATAAGAGAAAGAGGCTGTGAAACAAAAAAACACAATCATCCAAATGAAACGCAACAATGACGCAGGTCGCTGTTTAATCTCCTTTCATCCTTCCTTTCAATAACAAAAAAAGTGACAGTAAAACATGTGCAAACGCAGGTCAAATGATCCTGCATGTGGCTAGTTCCCCTAAATATGGCCCTCTTTCTGAAACATCAACCTCAGTATGTACCACACTGTTGACCACCCAGTTTCCAAACTAATGCTGCAAAAAGTTTAGGCAAAGTAAAAAAAAAAAAAAAAACATGCCAATACTAAAAATATGACTCATAAAGGGGAACAAACTCTCTCATCCTGCATCAAAGTTTGAAAGTTGGAGGCTTCACAGTGTTCCTGTTAATAATTAAGAGCATATGAGACACTTTCTAGGTCAATGTAATATAATGAATCATGATGCTGAACAAATGTTGGGGAACAACGTAATGACTGTGACAGCATGAATGAGCTCTGCCGTCTTCATGGAGGTCATGTATGGATGCTGCATGAAAGGCACGCCCACTATTTCATACAACAGCTATAAAGACATGCAGCGAAAATCTGCAGTCTTCAAACAAAAGTAAGTATACCAGGCTGGTTCAAGTTTTGCCACATGCCTGAATTTAAAAAAAGATGAGGGGTGCATGGATTTAGTTGATTTAAGGTCATCCACTATTGAAGGTGTTCAGTTAAACTGATGTTACTGCTCAACCAGATCAATGTTTAACCAGTACTGGATGTGGACGTTAACCTGCAAGGAAAGGCTGGGGGTGCTAGTTCTGTTAACTTTAGCAACACTCAGCAAAAAAATCTGTAGTCTTGTGTTTAAGCATGTTAAACATTATTAGGCTCAGTTAAATTGTGATTCGTCTCTTAGATTAGTCGGTCTGTCAGAATTTATAAAATCCTATTTCTGTTTGAACAAATCAAAAATTAGTCACTTAGAAGCATTTCTTATCATAATGGATGAGTTGTGTTAAAAATATACAGAAGCGTATTGCTGGCACACTAGAAAATACAAAAAACATTATCAGTATCATGTTATAGGGTGATAATAATCGTGTTATTCTGTGATACTGAATGATCACATTGTTATGTAGTTGCTTACATTTTTAAGTTTATATTGTTGATTTGATTAAATTGGAGTTAATTCTTGAGTTAGGACTTACTTCAGTTAAAACTTATTACGAAATAACGTGATAATTCAGGATCACTTTATAACGTGAAACTTTTTTTTCTAGTGGCAGCAATACGCTTCCGTATAAATCCACTTCGATACAGTGTGAATGAATAAAGAAACCAGCTATTCAGACCCTGATGGGGTTTTTGTACCATGATTGTTCAGGTTGTCTTCTTGGCTTTTGGAGACATCCTTAAATGGACACTCAAGGAACAGCATGTTTTTCTTTTCTTTTTCTTCTTTTATTTATTTGTTTGTTTATTTATGTACTTCTTCACAAGCTTCATTTTTCATTGCCAGTGTTTTCTGCTTGTTAGAATCCCACTACATTTCCTACACAGCTGGCTGTGTACATGAACACAGCCTTAGGTCCTGTAGTACAGTCTGGTTGCATTGTGTTTCCCCTCGGCTGCAGTTTCCTCTCTCCATCACTCATCTTGTCCTCAGAGACATGTTCTCATATTTGGCCTCCTGGGCGCTGCAGAGCTCATCACAAACGGTCTCACTGAATTTCACAACCATGGTGCTAAATGATTGGCTGATTTATGGCAAGGTCACTGAGTGGGAAAGTAAAGCACTGATCAGTCTCAGAACAAACTGAGGCCACTGGAGAAGCTTCATGTCAGGAGTTTCTGACAGATAAATGATTTGTTAATTTAAAGGATCAACTACAAAGAGTCCTTTGGAATAATAAGGTTTTTAATTGACTCTTAAAACTGATTTTTATTTTCTAATTTTCTCTTCTATCTATCTATCTATCTATCTATCTATCTATCTATCTATCTATCTATCTATCTATCTATCTATCTATCAGTGCACTCTGTGTGGCCTCTGCACACCTCTGCAGCAGCTGGCTAAGCTAACCTGCCGGTCCTCCTCTTCTCACGACAGAATCAGAACCACCCGTGTACCGTCAGCCAGGCTGCACCGGCGCAGAGCTGAGGGCCTGTTCCAGCCTGACTGAGATGAACTTAGGTCGCACAGAAACCCATCAAACCAAGCAAACGTCGCATTGAGGCGCAGAGCTAGCAAACACTGCGTAGTAGCATCCCCTGGTTTCTGCTGCTGCTGCATGAAGAGGAGCTTCTGCCCGGAGCCTCGGTACTAATGAAGGATGATGTCAGTGTTCGAGGACGGGGACACGTTAGTCCAACATCAGCCGGCAGCGACGTGACTGCAGCGGACACTGATGTGTGCAGAACATGCAGTCACACGCAGGACGACGCGCTTTGCAAGAACCGAATGATTTCATGTGTTTCGATTCATGCACGGATTAGAAAACAGGATGTGCAACATCGAGCTCAGTATGTTTGGTCGATTCCGTCAAATTAAAGACACATTGAGAAGTGAGACAGTCCAGCTCGACGGCTGCAAGGAGCGGATCAGTGTCCCTGCAGCCGTGCACAGAGCTCCACATCACACTGCTGCAAATCAAAAGGCTGCATGTCTTACCGCATCAGTCCGGGTTCCCAGGCTCTGCTCATCCATCTTTCCTCCAGGATGATCCGAGGCAGAGCGATAGTGGTTTCCCAATGACGACATCGGACATGTGCAAAAGGTAAAGCTGCAATATTCGCCCTATTGGTCAGACTCTCCTCCTCCCGAACTGAGCATCGCTGGTGGATTGCTGCGCAACCTCGCTGCACCATCCACAGCCACAACCCTCTCTCTCTCTCTCTCTCTCTCTCTCTCTCTCTCTCTCTCTCTCTCTCTCTCTCTTTTTCTCTCTCTCTCTCCTCTCAGCCTGCAGCACTGACTGAAGCACGCGCGCTTTAAACCTCCGCCAAGCAGTCCGCCTGAGCGCCTCCTCCTCCATCTGTCTGACGGAGTCAAACATATTTTCATGAAGGAAATCTGTTGTGCATACTCATGCTCTCAGCAGGAAGCTGCCCAGGATTACTGACATCATCATCATCATCATCATCATCATCACCATCACCATAAGGCCCTGCTGCAGCAGAGGTCCCCACTGTAACCAGGGGTCAATGAAAGGGTTAGGGTGATCTTCCCTAACCATTTCATTCTGACAATGATCCTCTCTTTACCAGCTTGTTTGCAGGATGGCGGCATCTAGGTCACAGGTTTGTGTTTTAAGACATATTAAAGGTTAGATGGGGACTGGGGGAAGATTCTGTCATCTGTGGTTAACTTCTGGTTTAGGGGTCTCAAGTTCACTGCGTCACCAAGTCACACAGTGTTAGGATCCAACAATGGGGATTTCCCATTAATAGTTAACATTAATTAATTTCCCATTATTTACTTACAAAGACTTTATATGAAGTTTTAAAACATTAATGAATTTAAAGGGCAAGAAAAGGTCAAAATACTAAACATTAATTGTTAATTTTATGATACTGGTTGAAGTTATAGTCAACAAAAGGTTACAAAAAAAATCAACATTAAAGTTAAAGTGTTGATTATGAAGTCAAAATGTTTTTAAATGATGAGATTAGGAGCACAGATGGTCTGGTGGTTAAGGTCATGCTCCATGTACACAGCTGGCCCAGGTTCAGGTCTGACCTGTGGCTGCTTTCCTGCATGTCGCGCCCCACTCTCTCACCCTGTTTCCCCCTCTGTCCACTGTCCTTCTCCTCTCAAAATAAAGGTATAAGGCCCAAAAAATAACTTTAAAAAAGTTGAGATTAAAGTTCATCTGTAAAACATATTTGAAGAAAAAAGTTTCCGGAGGAAAAACTCAGAAGATTTAATGTGAAAATTCTACTATAATGAAGTCAAAATCATGAATTAAATGTAAAGGTCAATATGAAAATCAAAAGTTGAGTCCAAATGTGGAGAATGAGGTTAATCTCTGAGCGTTTTGAAAAAAGTCTCTTTGTGTTGAAGAAAGCCATGACCCATTCATTTGTTATCTTAACCACTTTTCCCTTTTGGGGTTGTGAGGGCCTGGAGCCCATTCAAGCTGTCACCATGCAGGACACACTCTGGACAGGCAGCTATAGTGCTGCCATAATGCCGAGCTGAAAATTTTTAATGTAGGAAAAGTTGTTGTCCTATGAAGACAGACTCAATCTCCAGTTTAAATATGACAACTCCATATGATGAAAAAAAATTAAAATAAAGAAAAGTGACATCAAGATGCTCTCTCTCAAAAAAAAAAAAAAAAAGACGTGAAGAGCTTTAGCAGCAACCTCCAGTCTGAAAATATGAGACAATGCTGATGTGCTAAATTCAGCACTTCCTCTTTCATTTTTCAGACATGTATCAGGGAGTTGTTTTTGTCCAATACAGTATTAGATTTTTCTTTTTAACATGTAAATTGTAATCATTTAGTAGTCATTTTCAGCATGTTTAAAGTAAAAAGACTTTTATGTTAAAAATGTAAGTGTTGTGTTTTTATTCTGTCAATAATAAAAGTGTCATGTCCTAAGGTTTCTATTTATTGTGTAAGACTTCATGTGGTTCATGTTAGATGACTCCACCTCTGACACGTCATCCTCTGGACTCTCAGGTTACACACACCTGATAGTGATACTGCCTCATTTAAATCCTGCTCCTCATCTATTATTACATACCTGGCAGGTCATAGTGAGCGTGTGCATCCAGCCAGCCGGCAGGTGAAGCAGTCAGTCAGTCAATCAGTCAGTTTGTGAGTAGCTACAGAGACAGGATGGACAGGGTGGACGTCTCTGTTCTGCCCAACAACAACCACCCTGAGAAGTTCCTGCAGCTGGACGTCAGGACTCTGCCGGGCATGTTCCAGGTGGGAGCTCTGGTCTCCAGTCAGAGACACTGGCAGAACAGAGTCTACTCACAGGTACGGACTCACACACTCAGAGCATTTGCTAACCTCATAGACCTCATAGTTCACTCACACTTTGACTGAACTTTGTTCCTTTTATAATGATGTTCATTCAGCCTACAGGAGCTCTCTCTCCTAACTGTCCTCCAACCATGCTGATGACTCTTTGATCTGACACCTTTACCTTCTCACCTCTAATGAACTATCTATGATTAGCTGCTCAAAGAGCTGTGCTGCTAGGTGTGTTCTGCTTCTTGTTCATATGCTCTGACTGCTAAAAGAAAACACACCAGAGAAAGAAAAAGCACAACTGTTGTCCTTTTGACTTTGTTTTGGAGCCCAAGTGGCATTATTCCTCCTCATTCAGATCCTGTCCATGTGCTCACCATCATAGATGATCACACTGCAAACCCTCTACATCCCATCTCACATAAACCAGATCTTAACTCTTTAACACGTGGCTGTCTGCAGAAAAAACATCATGCAGCACTGGTTTAGCTTCTTCTTCTTCTTCTTCTTCTTCTTCTTCTTCTTCTTCTTCTTCTTCTTCTTCTTCTTCTTCTTCTTCCCACTGAAAGTCTTAAAAAATACAGCACATGTGTTGTTTTCTTTTCAGTCTGCTTCAGCACAGACTGCAGTATCCGCACAAAACAAATCACTGAAACAAATGAAGTACATCCATGCAGCGGCCTCCCTCCATCATAATCCTCTTTAACTTTAGTCTGAAGGACTGCTGACTCATGCATATTCATTTATCTTCAGTCCTCTGCTACCTTCATGTTGCTGAGTGTGTCTGCGTGTCTTTTCTGCTAAGCTTTCCATTCAACATTTTGTCTGTTATTTAGAAACAAAGTGGTATATGTGCTGTTAGTTTGTACCTCATGATGCCTGTCTTTGTCCCTTACTCCATCTCTTAAGAAGTTTGCCACAAGCTGGGCCGTGATTTTAGATAAGACTGGTTTTAGTTATTAATGGTTTTAAGTCTAGAGCTTTCTCTCTTCATGTCCACAGAGAGAACGCAGCAGGGTGAAGACTGACAGCAGGTCCCCTCCATCCCCAGAGGAAACTCAGGTGGTGTTTGTGGACAGATACTTAGAGAAACACATCACACCTGTCACACTGAAGTCCAACATAAAGAAAAACCCTCTTTACATGGACATCCAAGTGACGGACACAGAAGACAACAAGAAGACAAAACCATCCTGGACTGTTAGAGAGTTCGACACTCAGACAGTCAACAGAAACCTGGGAGATTACCTGAAGGTGAGAGAGTTAATGAAGGACATACTGAATAACAAACTAAGAGGACAGGTGGAGAGCTGATGAATGACCATCTGTCAATCACATTTCATAGCAGAGAAAACCAAATGCTTCAGATTTTCAGGCTCAACATCTTGTAAGTCTTGAGTCTGTTAACACAGCTGCAAGTAGGAGCTGAGGTGAAACGTTTATCATGCTTAACTTTGTTGGGTGAAATTAAATTTGACAATGGTCTGCATCAACAACTGAGAATGTGGTTATTTTGACATGTAGAAGCCACATTAAATTAACAAAGACAAAAATTAATTGTGTTTGGTACAACAGGCTCTGTCTGAAACACTCCTAGAAGGTGCCAGGCTGTCCTGGCTTTGTATAACACTCTCACACACTACTGAGGCTCCTGTTAGTTAAATGAATAAATTGATAAATGTTCAAACAAACTTAATAATTAGTGAAAGAGAGTCATGGAGCACATAATGTAACACTGCCACCTAATGTTCAGTTTGAACTCTTCTAACTGAAATATTGTCAGAATTATTTACTCCTTTACGTTGCTCCTTCCTTTCAGATTACTCACAGTTGGATGTTTCGCCCTTTAATTGCTTTCATTCTTCAATGATGGTCAATACAATCTGGGTTTTTTTCCTACACAAAAACTTATTAGAAAAAAAACTCTTAAATGTCAGGGTGAAAACAGATATAATATAATATAATATAATATAATATAATATAATATAATATAATATAATATAATATAATATAATATAATATAATATAATATAATATAATATAATGAAAAATGACAGTTTGTATAATTAGTCACCCCCTTTTAAATGTAATGTTCTAATTATATAGAGATCCATCCAACTGCTACCAATAGTCTCACAGTTAGTGAGAAGGGGATCACCTGAGTGGTGTAGGTGTGATTCAAGTAATTGAGGTATAAAAGACTTCAAAAGCGGGTCCAGAGACCAGAGACTGGTGGATCAGTATTCTTGGCTACTATCACACCATGAAAACACAAGAAAACTGCAAGTAACTCAGGGAAAGGGTTAATGCAAAGTTCAAGTCAGGGGATGGAGACAAAACAAAACAAGGAAAAAAATTCCAAGGTATTGAACATCCCCTGGAGGTCAGTGAAATCAATCATTAAGAAATGGAAGGAATATAGCACATGTGTGAATCTACCTGGATCAGTCCATCCTCGTAAACTGAGTGACTGTGCAACTAGGAGACTAATGACAGAAGCTACCAAAACCCCTACGACTCCTCTGAAGGAGTTACACACTCCAGCTGCTGGGAGGGCAGAGCCTTTGTTTATACAGCTACTCAAAGCTTTATGGGAGAGTGGCAATGAGAAAGACACTGTTAAAGAAAACTCACATCAGATCTCCACAAGAGGTCACCAGAAGGCACATGAAGACTCCATGGTCAAATGAGAGAAGATTCTTTTGTCTGATGTACAGTGGCCCTGAGAACTCACAGCGCTGCAACTCAAGAAAGCACATGCAGGAAGACAAAACACGAGCAAATTAAGAAAACATCTTCATCAATCTGACAACATGTGCAGCATTTAGAAAAACACACTGCAAAAACCACAACACAACACATTATAAAAACACACTGTGAACAGACTGCAACACAACGGAAGAGTTTCCAGAGGACACTTAAAAGTGACGCACACGTTCTGACTTCTTGTTGACAGATTCTGAGTCACAGCCCTAAAAATTAGATAAAAGTGTTTTTGATCTATTTTAACATTGTGATCACATGATTCAGATATTAGCAAATGGGCTAATGATGGACGTGTGCATCACTTTTAAGTGTCCTCTGGAAACTCTTCTGTTGTGTTGTGGTTTTTGCAGTGTGTTTTCTAAATGCTGCACGTGTTTGTCAAATTGATGAAGATGTTTTCTTAATTTGCTTGTGTTTTTGTCTTCCTGCATGTGCTTTCTTAAGTTGCAGTGCTGTGAGCTCTCAGGGCCACCGTACTGATGAGACCTAAATTGAGTTATTTGGCCATCAAGAAAGAAGTTGTTTGGCAGAAACCAAACTTTGCACATCACCAGAAACACACCACCTCTGTATCATCATGGGGATGTTTCTCAGCAGGCAGCCCTTGAACACTTGTAAGATAGAAATGCTGCAAAATATGCCGATATCCACTCTTTTTAAGTCTACAAGAGAACTACGGCTTGGAAGGAGATTAATTTTCCAGTAAGAGAATGATCTGAAGCAAACTGTGAAAAATGCACAGGAAGGTGCATCTACTATACACTTACTTGAAGGGGGGTGAATAAAGAAGCAAAAAATTATTTTTCATGATATACTGTATTTTTTGTTTCATTGACATTACATTGTAGACATTTGTCTTTACTGTAAACATGGAAGAGTTTTTTCCCTTACATTTTTTTGTGTGTATAAAAAAAGCAGATTTATGAAAGCATTTATGAAAAGGTAAAACATCCAAGAGGATGAATACTTATCATAGGTACAGCAGTTCACATGACATTGGGTCACTGGCATCATCAGAATTAAAGCCTGAGTGTTCATAAAATATCAAGAATGAAACAGAAATGTTGTGGATAAAATAAAACTATTGAGGACAGAAGAGAAAAAAAAATGATTGACTGTTTGTTGATGTTTTTTCCTCTTTGTCTGCAGGAGGAGGAGAAAACAGCCAGAGATCTGGACTTCTGGCTGGAAGATCTTTACACTCCAGGATTCGACTCTTTACTGAAGAAAACAGAAGCTGAACAGAAAAGAAAAAAACTTTGTAAAATCATTGCTGCAGTGGGTTTGTCAGTATGCATGATTCTTATTGTGATTATCGTGCCAGTTCTGGTTTTACAGAAGAAAAACTGACTGATGAGGACAGCAGCTTGCATATTCCCATCTGTTTATGGTTATCAAAAGAAGAAATGAAAGAAGTGAAAACAGACTGCTGTGGCTGCGCTGCATCCCTGAGGACCAAAAGAAAAAGAACTGTGAAGCTACTCTCAAACATGCTGCTTGGCATCCTGTTAGAAACAGACGGATGACCAACAGAGGAAAAGGACTTCTTTTCAAGATGTTTGGCTCATAATGGAGCTCATCTACAGGAAAAGGGATCTTGAGACAGATTCCTCCACTTAAAGTCCATCTTAAAGGAAATCCAACCTCTCCATGGTGTGCTCTCTGCCAGTGCTGATGTTCCGCTGTGCCTAGGATCAAACATTAGATGTCACCTGAGTGAAAGGCTTTTGAAAGATCTCATAAGTGTCTATGGATTATCATGGCTTTAATCTTCTTAAGTCTCTTGTGAGCCCCATGGATTATTCAGACATTTATTTTTTACATCATAATACTGACTCCCACATAAGTGACATCTCTGATCCAAAGGCTGCATCCAACACTGAAAAACGTCCATTTTACAGCTGTTTGTTTTAGGAGGGACGTACACTCCTCACAATAAGTTAGTTAAATAGTGAGGTCCTCATTCATTAGGTGTTTGTTTCATGTTTGTTACATATTGGGGCCAATACCAAAAATACAAAAAGACAACCCCAATTTCAACATTCTGGGGGTATAAAAAGCTGGTACTGTCAGTAAGTCATTCCCAGTTCATCATTCAAGCAGCCATGAACACACCACATCACTTAACAGACGAGCAGCTCCACCTGGCCATAGTGCTCCTTCAGGTTGGTAGCAGACAGTCAGATGTTGCTGGTGAACTTGGTGAGTCTCAAAGTGTCATCAGCAGACTTGCAGCCAGACACAGAACTACTGGCAGTGTTGGTGACAGACCCAGGAGTGGAGCCCCACGAGTGATGGACCACAATGATGACCAGTACCTAAGGACCTATGGACCCAGACACTGTTATGTAACTGCCACACAGCTGCAGGCCTGTTTACAAGAAGTGAGGGGTACGAGGGTTTCCAGACAAACCATTCACAACTGACCCCAACCCTCTGGATTAAAGCCAGACGACCACTGCAGGTGACTCCACTGACACCAAGACACCGCCATGACTGTTTGCAGTGGGCACAAGACCATGTGACCTGGACAATGCAGCAGTGGTCTACCATCCTGTTCACTGATGAGTGTCGGGTCACCTTGCACAGAAATGATGGTCATCAGTGTTGCTGCAGAAGACAAAATGAGCGATACGCTGAGGTCAACATGGTCCCCAGGGTTGGCTTTGGTGGAGGAGGAGCAACAGTCTGTGCAGGCATCACCAGTCAGCTCAGAACAGATTTGGTGATTGTAGATGGTTCAGTCACTGCACGTTCTTACCTCAGAGACATCATAGAACACATCATCATCCCCCAGTTCCACCAGCACACCCCCAACTTTCTGTTCATGGATGATGATGCTCCACCACATGGTGCCAGAATTGTCACAGCTGGACTTCAGGAAGTGGGAGGGCCTCATATGGTTTGACCAGCAATGTCCCCTGACCTGAACCCCATAGAGCACGTCTGGGACCAGCTGAAGCAGAGACTGGATGCTCGTACCCCACCCCCACGTGACCTGTCAGAACTGTGTGTAGCACTTGTGGAGGAGTGGAACTCATTGCCTCAGAACAACATCATGAGGCTAGTGAGGAGCATGAGACGTCTCTGTCAAGCTGTCATTGAGGCAAATGGTGGAAACACCCGCTACTGACTTTATCAGTTTGGTTATTTGGGGCGATCTTTGTTATTGTCTAAATTGTTGGGGTAAGAAATATTGAACTAATGAAAATGGTGTTTCTTCTCATTCATTAAGTTGAAATGCTGACTCAGCATTTCAACTTATTAAGTTGAAATGCTGACTCAGCATTTCAACTTATTGTTATTCGACTTTATTATTAAACTTTTTCTTCTTCTTATTCTTCCGTACACTTTTTGGCACTTTTCACAGCCTTCAAATTTTCACCGATTTTCACCGTTCAACTTTTAAACTATTCAGCTCCTTTAGGACATTTGTGCTATATCTTTTCACTTTTCTAACTCTTAAACTTTTTGAATTATTTCACTTTTTCTCAAAAAAACTTCCCATCTGAAATGACTGGGGAACTCAGACTTTTGCTCCTAAAACTCCTTCAACTTTGAGCTCATCAAACTTCATCATACTTCCACTTACAGACTCCATTCTTGCTTCAAAATGTTCACTTATCTTTACACTTTTCACTCATCTTTCAACTTTTTCACTATCTTTCACTGTTTTTGAGATTTCACTCCTTAAACAACACAAACTTTTCAGATTTTCCACTAAAAACTCAGCTTTCACAGTGCGTGACATCAACAGTCAGAGTGGAGCAGCAGCTGATGACACACAATAAACTTCCCAAACAACCTGCTCTTGAAACCACAAACTTCACTCCACAAACATAAAAAACACATCAAAACGTAGGTATTTTCGTTGTGCTTCTGTTAAAGTGGCTTTTGACATCACAGGATGAAGCACTAAGTCAGAAAAGGACCAACTGTCAGGACACCCCCCTGTCCTCCCCTCATCTACTTTCACTGTTAACTCTTGAGGGATTTTCTCCGAGATCAGCATAAGATCACTCATTTTCAACTCAGATTTTCTGTGCTTTCTACTGGCCCTACAGAAATAAAATGCACATTGACAGGTTCCTCATAGTCTTGTGATTCCCACAGTGTGCTCGTATTTCTCATATCTATCACCGTTTCGGCACAGCATGCGATGTTGCGATGCCAAATCCCAAAGCCTTCAGCTGCTTGAGCAGCATTCTAACTGCAGTTACTCTGTTATGATTTGAGCTGTGGTCGCCATGGTAACAGCTGAGCTCAGCTTTCTCACTGCTTCTTCAGTCCTTCTTCTTCACTTTTTCTTTCCCACTTCATTTTATCCTTCTTCTTTCTCACTCCATCTCTTTTAGTTCTTCTTTCTCACTCTTTCTTCATGTCTTTCTTCACTCTTCACTTCCTCACTCCTTCTTTCTTCTTCTTCTTCTTCTTCTTCTTCTTCTTCTTCTTCTTCTTCTTCTTCTTCTTCTTCTTCACTCCTTTTTCCTCACTTACTCCTCTTCTTTACTTATACTTCTTCACTCTCAACTTTGTTCAAAACATTTTTACAATAGAATCAGAGACTCTGCTTATCCACTCAAACTCATTAAACTTCATCTGCTTCTACCTTCTGCATCCTTTGACTCACAGACACCATTAACACATTGATCTGATCACGTGACTTTATGCTATTTACACATTACTCATGGATTTTGCTGTCATCTACATTTTTTAAAACATTTTATGACAAACATTTTCTCTTCTTCACTTCTTTTTCACTTTTTTCACTCCATCTCCTTCAGTCTCTTCTTAAGCTCATTCTTTTTATACTGCTTTCTCATTTCTTTTTCTTTTCTTCTTCTTTGCTTCACATGACTTTATGCTATTTACACATAACTCATAGATTTTGCTATTTACATTTTTTCAACATTTTATTGTTTAAACAGTCTAAAGACTTCTTCAGTTCTTCTTTGCTCCTTCTTCTTTTTATACGGCTTTCTCATTTTTTCACTCCTTTATTCTCACTTCTTCTTTACATCCTTGCTTCTTTTTCACTTCTTCTTCACTACTTCTTTTTCTTCATCACCCTTTCTCTCTCACTCCTTTCTTCATCACTTTCTTCACTTCTTTTTCCTAAACTTCTACTTCACTCTTTCTTCCTCACTGCTTCTTCACTTTCTTTTGGTCCCCACTATTTCTTTCTCTCTTCTTTTACATTTCATCTTTCTCTTCACTTTTTCACTCACTCCATCTTTTTCAATGCATCTACCTCACTTCCTGGTCTTCTTCACTACTACTTCTTCACCCTTTCGTCTTCACTTTTTTCCACATTTTCAGCTTTGTTTCACTATTTCAAGTCTTCAGCTTCAGCATTTCAACGCATTTTCTTCAGGAAATGCAACTTTTCTAGTTGTTCTTCGACTTTATTAAACTTTTTCTTATTCTTCCGTACACTTTTTGGCACTTTTCACAGCCTTCAAATTTTCACCGATTTTCACCGTTCAACTTTTAAACTATTCAGCTCCTTTAGGACATGTGTGCTATATCTTTTCACTTTTCTAACTATTAAACTTTTTGATTTATTTCACTTTTTGTCAAAAAAACTTCCCATCTGAAATGACTGGGGAACTCAGACTTTTGCTCCTAAAACTCCTTCAACTTTGAGCTCCTCAAACTTCATCATACTTCCACTTACAGGCTCCATTCTTGCTTCAAAATGTTCACTTATCTTTCCACTTTTCACTCATCTTTCAACTTTTTCACTATCTTTCACTGTTTTTGAGATTTCACTCCTTAAACAACACAAACTTTTCAGATTTTCCACTAAAAACTCAGCTTTCACAGTGCGTGACATCAACAGTCAGAGTGGAGCAGCAGCTGATGAAACAAAAAAAACTTCCCAAACAACCTGCTCGTGAAACCACAAACTTCACTCCACAAACATAAAAAACACATCAAAACGTAGGTATTATCGTTGTGCTTCTGTCAAAGTGGCTTTTGACATCACAGGATGAAGCACTAAGTCAGAAAAGGACCAACTGTCAGGACACTCCCCTGTCCTCCTCTCATCTACTTTCACTGTAAGCCCTTGAGGGGTTTTCTCAGAGATCAGCATAAGATCACTCATTTTCAACTCAGATTTTCTGTGCTTTCTACTGGCCCTACAGAAATAAAATGCACATTGACAGGTTCCTCATAGTCTTGTGATTCCCACAGTGTGCTCGTTTTTCTCATATCTATCACCGTTTCGGCACAGCATGCTATGTTGAGATCCCAAATCCCAAAGCCTTCAGCTGCTTGAGCAGCATTCTAACTGCAGTTACTCTGTTATGATTTGAGCTGTGGTCGCCATGGTTACAGCTGAGCTCAGCTTTCTCACTGCTTCTTCAGTCCATCTTCTTCACTTTTTCTTTCCCACTTCATTTTATCCTTCTTCTTTCTCACTCCATCTCCTTTAGTTCTTCTTTCTCACTCTTTCTTCATGTCTTTCTTCACTCTTCACTTCCTCACTTCCTCACTCCTTCTTTCTTCTTCTTCTTCTTCTTCTTCTTCTTCTTCTTCTTCTTCTTCTTCTTCTTCTTCTTCTTCTTCTTCTTCTTCTTCTTCTTCTTCTTCACTCCTTTTTCCTCACTTCCTCCTCTTCTCTACTTATACTTCTTCACTCTCAACTTTGTTCAAAACATTTTTACAATAGAATCAGAGACTCTGCTTATCCACTCAAACTCATTAAACTTCATCTGCTTCTACCTTCTGCATCATTTGACTCACAGACACCATTAACACATTTATGTGATCACATGACTTTATGCTATTTACACATTACTCATGGATTTTGCTGTCATTTACACTTTTTAAAAAACATTTTATGACAAACATTTTCTCTTCTTCACTTCTTTTTCACTTTTTTCACTCCATCTCCTTCAGTCTCTTCTTAAGCTCATTCTTTTTATACTGCTTTCTCATTTCTTTTTCTTTTCTTCTTCTTTACTTCACATGACTTTATGCTATTTACAAATTACTCATAGATTTTGCTATTTACATTTTTTTTTCAACATTTTATTGTTTAAACAGTCTAAAAACTTCTTCAGTTCTTCTTTGCTCCTTCTTTTCTTATACGGCTTTCTCATTTCTTCACTCCTTTATTCTCACTTCTTTACATCCTGGCTTCTTTTTCACTTCTTCTTCACTACTTCTTTTTCTTCATCACCCTTTCTCCCCCACTTCTTTCTTCATCACTTTCTTCACTTCTTTTTCCTAAACTTCTCCTTCACTCTTTCTTCTTCACTGCTTCTTCACTTTCTTTTTTCCCCACTATTTCTTTCTCTCTTCTTTTACACTCCATCTTTCTCTTCACTTTTTCACTCACTCCATCTTTTTCAATCCATCTACCTCACTTCCTGGTTTTCTTCACTACTACTTCTTCACCCTTTCGTCTTCACTTTTTTCCACATTTTCAGCTTTGTTTCACTATTTCAAGTCTTCAGCTTCAGCATTTCAACGCATTTTCTTCAGGAAATGCAACTTTTCTAGTTAATAGTGATATCAAAGGGAACTATTACTGACTTCATCAAAATTCAGACCAAATAGGAAAAACACTCATGTAGATAATATTCTGAACTTATAGTGAGGAGTGTATCAGATCTTGGATTTGCTGTTTGTTACTGCTGGTATGGATTGATTTTCAGACCCTTAATGAGTTTAAGACTGCAGACTAATGCTATAGCGCCACCATCAGCACTAATCTGACAATATTTGGAGCTGAATCTGTGAAACTGGAGTTTCTCTTCCTTCATTATGGGCAGATTTCTGAATTAGAAGAAGACACTGAAGATCCTAAAGATCAGAAAAAAAGAGGGCTCACATGGATCAGATTTCATTTGATTTATTTATTGCAATAAAGATGTACAAAGTATTGGTAATCATAAATGTTAAAATGTTAGAAAAAGCATATCTGTGACTGTTAACAGTACAGTGTATCAAAACATTCCTGCTTCTACCAGCGGGGTCGATTCCATCCACAAGTGTGTGTGAGAGAAAACAGGTCTGATCTGCTGCTGTCCTCCAGACTTTTCTTCAAAAAGGCATCGAAAAGACAGAAATACACTGAGAGAAAAAGACAATCTGCTAAAATCAAAAGGCAACAAAAGAAAAAAAAATCAACATGCAAATTAACTTACAACCAAAACCAATAGAAGACAAAAAATGTGGAGAAAATCTAAACTAAAATAAATATCTTTCTCCTTTATTGAAATTAACTGTTCTTCTCCCTTAATTGACGCCGTTGGACTACGAAGTTTATTTACAGGTTAGTTCATGTTTGCAGTGTGAAGAAGAGCTCGACCACCATGAGATATAAAGACCAGGATGAGTTTTTACACAGCGTCCATCATCATGGAGAGGAGGGGTGGGGAGGGGGGGTGCTTTGGCAAAATAACACGTACAGTAATAACCAGGAGGGTCAGGTGAGGACATGAGGACAGGTACAGGTACAGGTGTGTTTTGGTTTCTTCAGTAGGACACAGAAAGTCTGAGATCTATTTATCAGACAGAAATGAAGACAACGACACACAAACATCCTCATTATTTGGTTGTAAAATGTCAACAGGAGGTTTTCATGACGTATCAAAGATAAAGATCCCCTCCAGGTCCTACTGATACATTTTATATACGTGTATATAGAGGCAAGTTTATATATATTTATATATTCTTTAATGTACAAATATAGAGTAACCCGTGTTCTTGTTGAAATGTGTAACAGAGGGGAGAGTGACGTTTCACAGCAGAACATGAACAGGTTAAAGACGCACTCCTTGGTTTAAATGTAATGCACAACAGCGCCCCCTAGTGCCAGAGTCTCAGCCTGGCTTGCTGATATATAATCGCAAATTTATGTCAAAATTTATCAAACTGTGCCAAAGAATTCTCGTTAGGCAGAACATGAAATCAACCTACTTTACCAATAATCTCATTAGTACACGTGATGAGCAGCAGTGCATGTGTGTTTTCAAACCACTTTAAATATCTTTACTTTTGCAACCACAGGATCATCTGAAAAGAATTCTGCTGCACAGATCCGGAAACCAAACAGCATCTTTCATACATTTCAATCTGTCACCTGTAACTTAGACTCTCTCAGCTGGGTTACTGTCTGCTAATCCAACTCTCCTGCTGCTTAAAGCTAGCTGAGGCCAACCAGCATCAAGTGTCCAGTCTGATGACTTGTTAGCTACAAGTACCAGGATTATACTGATTAACAACAACTACCTGAAGAGTGCTTGACAATCAGTCTCCTCTGAGTCTCAGTTTCACTTTCAGTCATTCAATGACGATAAACAGACATTAGTGTGATTTAATGACATTATTCACACCTGTAAATGAATGACTAACAGACTGGAGGAACACTGAAATATCTACGGCACGGTGCTGATTCGTTAAAAGTCTAAATTCACAATGTGACTGTGGTCAGTCTGTAAGATGAGGAGCTGACAACTCTTCAAACGTTTTTTTTAATGGGGTTGGGTTTGACTGTTGCAACGCAAATTTTGTGGAATCTCAACACTGAAAGACTTCTATATGATACACATCCATATGTTGATCTTGGTCGATTAAATGATGTGAAATTGTATCAAAAAGAACTAGAGATCTGATGTCGACAGATACTAAAAAAGTTATGTTCTGATGGCATTACTTAAAAAAATACTCTGATTTGACGCACATGGTGTTTTCTTTACACATGACTCTTACAGTTCCACAATATATCACTATATTGTGATATGTACTGTATTGTAATGCCAGAGCTTTTCAACATAGCCTCATTCAGTTTTACAATGTTCTGACATCCTCCATCAGTCCTAACAAAGGCTTTTGGGGGCCTGATTGTGCATTATAACCCAACTTGAGATGGTCTTTGAGCCTCAAAGTTTTCCAAAGATCCTCACTCAGTGCATGCTGTACACATAGTATGAAAGTACTGAGGCTATACTAACTACACTGATGAGCATGAGTGTGTGTACAGTTACTGCTTATGCATATATACACTCATAACAACCTCTCCCCACAGCACACACATACACATATACTGTATGTATATCAAAGTGGCCCCACACACTGTGCAGGTGAAGCAGTGATGGGATGCAGCAGTAAAAATGCTAACAGCACAACGACACTGTGCTAACTGCAGGAAACAAAAACAGACTACGTATGCTAACTCCTAGCGGCGGTGTTTATCATTATGGTCATTATTATACAGTACATTCAGCTAACCTAAGTATCGTGTCACATTCCTCTTTTGGAATTGCATACAGTAAAAGGACAGAGTACACGAATGCTAAATGCTAAACCTGCTTGTTTCTGAAGAAAAAAATTAAATTGAAAGAAAAAAAAAAGAAATGAATGTCACAAATAAAGAGAACCCTGTTTTAATCCATCAGTTTGTGGCAGTTTTTAAACTTTGTTTGGGGTTATATTCACTCAGTTCAGTTTATTTGAATAAATAGTAAATAAGAAGTGAATGTAGGGTCTGTGTCAGAGAAGTGAAGCATCACAACTCTGCCTTCTTTTTAATGTCCAGTAGAGGGAGCTAAAAAGGCCAGGTTACATAGCAGTGCTTCACTGAATGTTCCTCCTTCTCAGATGATTTATTCCCTTAGTCAAGATTACCCAAATGAGTTTATGATCCCTAGATTCAAGGCTTCTTCAATAAAGAGGTTCATTTAGTAGATTATGGTCCCATTTCGAGTCACACAGTCCAGGAAAAAGAGGCGGAGTTAGACATTTCGCTCAGTTATTGGTCATGTGGCAGAAACGTCAATCTTAAGGCCTCAGTCACAGCAGCTATGTTCACTTCTTATCTACAGTCTCTGGAGTTGTGTGGTTATTTTTTGATAACAGCACATTTAGCACAACATCATTCTGCTGATTCTTTCGTATCCTCTATTCGGGCAATGTTGTCCCATGAAACAGTCAAAGAGGCAATACTTCAGCCAAACGATCAGGTTTTGGTTTTTATAGATACAATTCTTTTTCAAAGAGTAGCTGACACTCTGTATTTCTCCACAGACGTCTGTCTTTTTCAGTCAGGTTTAGATCTGAACTCATGAGGAAAGGGTTTTGCCTTTTCAACTCTACATCTGACACAAATTTGCCCTCCTTCTGTATAAATTTTAAAATGAACGTAACTTAACCACTCCGGAAAGAAGCAGTTGTGCTTTGTAACAGCAAAAACCGTTTGATTTAAGACAAATGACCTTTTTGGTTATCTCCAGGTGCCCCCACCCTGTGGCCGAGTCCATCCACTTGACCTTTTTAAAACATTAGTGTTAAATCTACACATGGCTTCTCTTGCAGCATTGGGACTTTTTAGCCAGTGTGTTCGTGTAGGAAATAATTAGTGTGCGGAAAAAGTGACGCGCCTGAAAGTGCTCCTTAAATGAACTGAGGCGAGTCCTTCCTTTGACACGAAGGAGTGATGGACTTTTATTACAAGTATGTTACAAGCTCATATGCATAGAGGTATATCTTCACTCAGCCCTGACACATTCTCATGTCACATTCTTTCTGCCAGCAAGTCTGTCTGCACGCAGTGTGTTGCTCAATCTCTGCACAGCATGGCATTGTGGGTATGAGAGACCAGCAGTCCATCAAACAGCCAGAAACAATCTCGACCACTGAGGAGCTGAAGTGGAACATGTTCCCATCTGTGACTGAGCACTTCAGCAGCAACATGTGAACCTACAGTCAGTGCTGTGCAGGCTAATGCAGGGGATGATGGGTAAAAATAAAGAAATGCATTAACAGCACAGAAGAAACTAATGGATCACACTCTGTGTTTACCCACAAAGCATCCAGCCAGTATGGCTTATAAGAGAAAAGAACTGGTGACAATCGTTAGCATTAAGGCAAAGTTTTACTAGCTTGCTGTTTGAAGCAGTTTGTCTTTCTTCAGGAAACACGTGGACACAAAAACACACACAAAAAAAAGATCAACAAAGAGCAGCTACCTGGGCGATTCAAAAAACAGCTTCATGTCTTTACCAACAGACAGAAAAAAAACATCTAAGTGTGTCTGGTGACGGCTAATATTCAACAGCTTTAAATAGGAAGACTCAAAAGTGAATAAAAATAAAACATGTTGATTAGGATAAAAGAGAGAGAAAGAGAAATGCAATCAAGTGGATACCCTTCATTAAATTTATGCAATCCACTCGCATAAATACAACGCTCCAACTACCAAGGAATCACATTTAAAACTCACTAAAACTACTCTCCACCAGCATCATAGCTAACATTGTCAATCTGGATTATAATTTGTCATCTGATTCATCTGGAAGGCACATCCATAAGGCTTCAGAAGGTGTTGCAAAGCGTTCTGCACGGTTCTCTCCCAACACTCAAGGAAAAACGACGGGGTGATTATTGCTGCATCACAAACACGACGACTGGTCCAATTTACTCTGTATGACATCGAGATGTTTCAGAATCATGGGAACGACGTGAACGTTGTGCACAACTGCCTGAGAGAAAAGATCAACTCTGACCAGACAAAAACAAGGAAATGAATAAAAACTAGAGCTACAAGCAGAAAAAAACGACATCTTGGAATAAATAGAAAGAAAGGAGCAGAGTGAGCGACGTCGACACCCACCCCCCACCCCCACCTCCACATTCCTCCATCACTCGTAGCGCTCCTCCACCATTCAATCCTCCATCTTTAATCAGCTTCTCAGCGTTGATCCGGTCGGTGTGTGTGTGTTGCCGTCTCTGGAGTGTGTGTGGTTACTGTCAGGTTTGGACTGGGAGGTGTGTGTGTGTGTGTGTGTGTGCGTCTGCTCCCAGAGGCAGAGGTGGATGTGAGACTTGGAAAAAACATGGATGTTCTCCTCCCTGTGTGTGAGTGTGTGTGTGTGTGTATGTCTGTGTGTGTGTGTGTGTGTGGTTGCTCTATGTGTGTGTTTAAGAGTAGAAGGTGAGGACGCTCTGGTGGTTTCCACGGACCAGGATGATGGGGGGCAGGTCGTTGGAGAGCGCTTCCAGCCAGGCCATGTACAAAGTGCTGGAGACGGCGCCCTTCCTTGCCAACGGCAGACTCCTGCAGAGCAAGGAGGAGAGGAGGAGGAGGAGGAGAGAAAGCAGAGAGGAGACGGATGAGGTTTATCAACTGGATTTATCCTGCAGCTCATTAACTATGCAAAAGAAGAGTCTAACAGTGGCACACTGGTATTTTGGCTTTTGGTGATGTCATTTAGTGATGTAATTTCAAATGTTTTACATCATTAAAAATACTTAAGCAAAGCATTAAGCCTGGTTTACAAATCTGCACTGACTACCCCACCTAAACACCTAAATACAGAGATATTTCTTCACAAGTCAGATCACCTGTTTCAAGTCCTGCTCCATTTTTTTTCTTACTTGTTGTCAGGGAGCTGTGGTGATTCTAGGCATATTATGTCAAGCTGGAGACACTAAGACATTACTCAGATTTCATGAGATTCAGCCCTTATTATCTTCCTTACAGTGGCATGGACTAAGATTTATGTCTGACTTGTCTGGTGACTGCAGTTTTTATTGGGTTTAATGAGATATTTTCATTAGAGATGGCTTCTACAGGAATCTGATTTAACTGATGTTTGACTCAAATTCAGTTCACAGAAGTTTTAACTCATGAGATTATTTTGCAGTTTTCTGGATCAAAGTTGTGTCTGTAGCTTCTAAAAGTCAGAACAAAACTTTGATCTACAGAATAAGTGATTTGAACTGGCAGTCTGAGGCTGAGGTCTGAGCTCATCAGGTTTTCTCTGAGGAGTTTATTTACTGTCACAGAGAGGGTGTAGCTAACACTCCAAAAAAGAAGCTTCCAATTCAAACTTCCTTATCAGTTTCACTGCTTTGTTTCTGTTTGACTAAAATTTAAGAAGTGAGAACAGAACAGGAGTTTCGATAGAACTTCTAAGTTTGAAGTGAATTTGAATTGTTAGCGTCAAATCTCTTAATGTGGTCTGTAGAGGTGGGAGAAAAAACAGTTTCATGTAAGAATCAGGGTTTCTTGTTTCACAATTTTAAAATTTAAATCCTTCATTTTAGTCTTTGTTTATGAGCTGGGTTGAAAAAACATGACCTTTTTTTCTCCAGCAGAGGGTGAAATGTTTTTCTTTGACAATCAATCAGCATGAAGTCAGATCCCTTAAATACATCTAAAAACTGACTCACATGTGACGTTCATTTTTTGGGGAACTATAGCTCCTGATACAGTCTGTAGACATCATCATCATTCAACTCTACATGGGCTGGTGTTAAATAAGGGAAGGAAAATCAAAAAAGTCGCCAATATCGAACAATCGCAATTTAAATTGAATCGACACCCCAAAAATTGAAAAAGAATTGAATTGGGAGAAAAGCATCATGGTCCCTGCCCTAGTGGACTGTACTCCTGCTCTCTTGTATTCGACAGAGACTCTGTGCACCAGTGTTTCAGCCATCTTTGGCTGCACTCATGAGCAGTTATATCATGCTGCAGCTGGACAACAGAACACTCTTAGATCACAATCTGTCTCCACTTGTAGGTTCTGTATCTATAGACAGAGTCTGTGACATGAGGGGGTTTCTTACATTGCTTCATGACTCAATAATAACTTCAGACTTCTTCAGTGTCACTTCTTAAGTCCTGGAACTCTGTCCAGCTCATGTGATGCTTCTCACATCTTGAAGCCCTTTTAGAAAAGGTTCGTACTTGGCTGTCCTCCAACACTGTGCCATCTGTGAGCTCCTCTGGCTCAAGTCATTGCTTTGATTGGCTGTTAAGCTAAGTGAGTCAGTGTTTAAGAAGAGAGAGTGAACCAAGGAAAGCTCAACTCCTCTCTTTATGTACAGCATTTATCAAACATTGTCTCCATCACAAAGAACTTTTGTTACAAAAACTACATCTGTAGATGAAAGTAGCAGCCGGACTTCAATGCAGCTGTCTGGTGTTTCTGAGGCTCTGGTGTCTCTATAAACACAGCAGAGTCGTCACCTCTGAAGGAGCTGGACAGTTGATACCTAATTAGCTGGTGGATAAGAGCGAATCCCTTCACACCAACATGAAAACAAGGCAACTGGACTGTTTAGAGTTTGGAAAGACGTTTCACCTCCCATTCAAGAAGCTTCATTAGTTCCACTGATAAAGCTTCTTGAATGAGAGGAGGAGTCTTCAGAATAACCATGACCTGGATGAATGAGAATCTACTTAGACCTTCACACAAACATTTACACAAGACACACACACACACAGAGCAGCAGCTTACATGACGATGAGGTTGGCGGTGCTCGAGTGCTCCTTCAGCAGTTCGTTGAGTCTGATCTGACGGTTCGTCTACAGACAAACAAACACAGATACAGGTTCAAACATTCAGGTGTCAGATTACCTGATAATTATCACACTAACTCTGAGCAAGCTCACACACACTCACACTGCTGGGTCCCACCCAGAGTGTTTATAGAGGCGGATAAACTAAGCTGCAGAGGATTAGAGAGGAATCTCCCCTCTGACCTCTCTGAGCTGCAGGGCCATTGAAAATGTAATCATATAAAGACAAACTGCTTCACACCTGTGGAGTCAACCGTAAAAGTGAAAGAGGAACAAACTAGTGTGGCTGTGAGCAGCCTGCACTGACCTTGGCGCGGTACAGCTCCAGCTCATTGTCGGTGATCCTCCAGGGTTCGCTGTTCTTCAGCCTCTCTGCTGCCTCCTGCTCCATGTCGTCCTCCTTCAGCCGATACGGCTCGATCATCTCCTCGAAGGCAGCCACGCTGAGCAGAGGAAGAGAGGAAGAAGACAACTGGTCAATATCTTCCAGTACAGATATTTAACTTTCAAGATGTGGCAGAACCAGAACCAGATAGAATCTCCTTCATTGTGTTATTTTTCCCATGATTCCCATCAGTCATGAGGATTACAGCTTTGTCATACAAAGTACTATGTGTGAAGGTTGCAGCTTGTTTTTTGGACCTAAAGCTCCTGTGAGTGGTACCTTGTATCTCTTTGTGATTTTGTCCTGTCCATGTGCAAGAGCTCTTGTGTCTTAATCACTGTAAACAAAAGGTTCTTGCTGCAGAGCACTGTTGATCACCGTCTTTACAAGTGATAATATGAGCAATAAATATTCAAACTGACAACCATATGTAATTAAATACAAGGATGGTGTCTTCCAGTCATGTATGAAATTATCCACAGTGAGGACATCAGTACAAGGACATCCATCAGCAGTCATATGTTTAGAGAGCTCTAACCAGTTCATCTGAACCTTGTCATTCAAGGTCAAACTGCATCAAAGTCAATCTCTTGTATAATCCCCCATTACAATAACAGCAGGTATCCTACGGTAGACCAGAGCTGAGTGGAATGAAGTCACATCCACCTGAATTACAGCCCTACTGTGTGAGCTTTCAGCATGTGTTGGGGATCCGTGTATGAGTGGGAGTGAGTGCTCTGTCGGTGTGTGGATCTTTGTCCTGAGACAGGCGGGCAGAGCTCAGCGGCTGTTTTTGGAACTGCCTACTACATGCTACATATGAGTGTAGCATGTACTGCATAGTACAGACTGATTTTGAAATAGTATGTAGTGTGTGCTCAGTTCGGTCTGTTCTGTAGTCTGCTATGCTGCTTTTCAGTTTTGGAAAACAGAAACAAAGCTGATAGAAAAAATGCTTCTGTATCATCAACTTGAGGTTTAAAAAATATTAAGTGCTTTGAATGGAGTGCTGTGCATTGTGGGAAACAGGATGTGAGGTGGCATTTTTGCAGAATCAGTTGGATTTTCAGGTATTTTTTGCAAACTGCAGATTTTGCTTTTTCACGTATTACATACTGCATTAGGTCCTGTTAGTACAGGTTGGCCTGTCTGATTGGCCAGCTCCGGGCATCCGCGTGTTCAAAGAGAATCAGTTCCTGCTAAACTAGTGAGCTCTTGAACGGCAGCGGCTGTTTTCTGTCCTTGGACAGTGTTGAATAGTGTAGGAGAGAGGTGAGCTGCTTCTTCTTGTTCCCGTTGATTCAGGTTAACTCTTTTTCTTGGCTTTGTGTTTATTAGCTCAGATTATACTTCCCTTTGAGATATTAATTCACTTGGTTTTGTTAGTGTGATGAACTTACCCATTTGTAAATACAGCGCTATTGATTGTTAACTTCTTTGCATGTTGTTTGGGAGCCTGGGATGAGGAATTGTTTTAATCTTTGGTTGCACACCCATTATGATTTAATTATGTATGTGTAATAAAAACACGCATACAATAAAATATTGTCATACAAAACAAGCTAAAACGTTCTCTGTCATGATTTCACAATCAGACCACAAGAGGGCAGCAGGGATTCACTATTCAGCTTCCTCTATGAGCTATTTATTCATGATTGTTGGTGACAAATGTGCAACTTTAAATATTCATATCTTAAAGGGTTAAATCCCGTTCATAAAAATAACACAAGGTTGTATAAATGTGTTTTCTGCTGAATGTCTTTTCACATGAAGAGTGATTCAGAGAGGTTCAGGTGATGGTGGATTTCTGCTCTGCTTGAAGCTGCTGCAGGTGAGGCATAGACCTGTTTAAGGTTACTAAGTTTAAAAACAAACCCTGTGTTTTAAAAATGTTACGAAAATGAGGTCAAGCTAATACGAAGGGAAGGAGTTTTAAATGACTTTGCATAATCAGGGGCGGGGCTGATTTGACTGACAGGTGGGTGCACTGCAGCTGGAGGCTTGTTCTTAGTCCTGCAGAAGCAAAGCTGGCATGATGAATAAAAAGTGATGATGAAAAGGGAGAAAATACGTCTCAGCTGCTATGAAATCTTCTCATTTAAAGTTTACTGAAGAGGACTTACTGCTCCTTCTTGGGCTTGGTGTTTATGTCTCCCAGCACGGTGATGTCTGAGAAGTCTATCCTGAACTTGCTCAGTAGAGTAGCCATCCTGCACAGAGAGAGAGAGAGAGGGAGAGAGAGAGAGAGAGAGAGAGAGAGAGAGAGAGAGAGAGAGAGAGAGAGAGAGAGAGAGAGAGAGAGAGCAAACAGAGCTTCAGGATATATACAGGACAATAGCTGCAAGACATTTCAGATTCAAGGAGCTGTGGGGTGAGATAACAGCTCTGAGTCACAGCAGAGGCCCGGCTCAACTGTTTTAAATAGATCTGTTTGAACATGGAGACTCTGGGAGGGTGGAGGCACGTATGACGGGCTTTACTGGGAGCTCTGAGGCATTCTGTGTATGACGGTAATTTCTTTTAGAGCCAACTTCAAAGACGCGGGGTGCTCAAGAGCTTTAGGAATCCTTTACTCCAAGTGTTTATGTTCAACTGTCACCTCCCTGCATTGAAACCTGAAACCACAATAAAAAGAAATCTCAGGTAGCTCTGATGCAGGCTTCAAAGTGTTGGGACATCTCCAGGGCATTTCCAGAGACATTTTGGGCCATTTCACAGTTTTCTTTTGAGGAATTATTGCTTTTATTTAAAAAAAGAGCCACCAGACTCCTTCAGAAAAACAGTATTTCACCTCAACAATCAGTAGATCCCCCTTCATTGGTTTTTACTGTTTGTTGTATCATTTTTGGGTGAATTAAGAAGTTTCCATTAAAAACCAAACCCACAGTCCCATAACCAACCCAAAAAAGTGACCAATCATAGCTGCTGTAAACATGCTGCAACATTGTCCTGTGAGGTAAAGTGACTATTTTTTCCACAATTGAGTTTGGTATAAAGACTGTTTTGGGGTCTAAAAAAAAAAAAAAAAAAACGTGATCTGAGAAGCTGTATCTCCATCAGGATCTATTTAATGACACTTAAAGTAAGAATCTTAAACTCAGTTGGAGGAAAAAAAACACTTTTAGTGAAGACACTTTGATCTATCAAGGATTATGTCGCAGACATTACAGCCTGTTTACCTGCTGCAGGCTCAAAGTGGTGGGAAAAATCTACATGAGAATATCCAAAACCTTTTTTTCATCTGATTAACAGCCATTAAACCCCCAAATATGTAATTATAGTTTGTCATGAACTAACCATTTAGAAACAGTTACAAATAATACAATAAATAATTTGTTTATGGAGTCTGGTTGCTTTGGTTCATGGATGATAATTTAAGTGTTAATCCTAATTAGTCCAAATTGCTAGTCCATATCTGCTTATGATAAGGTTCTATATTACTCGAAAAACAACAGTTGAAAACACTTGTATTAACTCTTCATTGCCCTTAAGTCTAGTGCAAGGAAAAAACAACAAGCTGACAATCTGAAGTTCTGCAGGAGGTTTGCTCCACACATGAAGTTGAACTGTCATCAGGTTTAAAACAAACTGATGGTGTGTATCTGCTCACCTCTTGATAAAAGTACTGCAGTGTGGATCTATGCAAGTCTACACTGAAAACCCTGTCCATCAGATACCTGCTCAGATGGCCGGTTTGTAGCAAACAAACAGAAAGGTGGATTCAGAGAGCACACCGAGCCACGAGTTCACACACAGAGATAAAAGCCTCCGCTGCTAGCTCCGTGCTAATTTTATCCAACAAAAGGAAGTGGGAGGCAGCTGTAGGGGACAATAAGAGACTGTGACAGAGATGTGGGGTGAAAGTGTGTGTGCATGTGTGTGTGTGTGTGTTCTGTCATGAGGGTTTATTCAGATATAGAGCAGGTAGATTTCCTTACACTGGGTTTAGTCCAGGTGGCTTCGTTTAGCAGAATGAAGCTCCAGTTCCTGTTTTTATTTGATTATTTATTCTCAGGAGAGTAAGATTTGTTCTTGTGAATTCTGATTGACAGTAATTCACACTTCATTCATTATTTTATGAGTTTGATTAATACTTGATTTTGATTGTTAAAGCCTCATAAAAATCACAACCCCAACCACCTCTGATAGAGAAAAGAGGAGCAACATCCTGTCCTGCAATCCAGGCAACAACCACGAGGCAGGCAAGAGCATCTCAAGTCTGTTGATCTCAACCACGTCACTTGAACTAATAAGAGGTACAGGCCTGGTGTGTACATTTAGATTAAAAAGGTTGAAGTCAGATTTTTTTTAGTCAGGACGTCATAGATGTATTGCTCATGTCTTATCTTTAGAGCTTCCTTTGTCCTGTGGTGTTCCCCTAGGCTCCATCCTCAGTCCCTTTTTAGTCTGTTTATACACTCTACCATTACAACATGTACAAATTGCACATTGATTTACATATTTAAATAATTGAAAATGTCTATTTTAAAGGTTTGAAATTATGTGTAACAGACAGAAAGTGTTTCATGGATTTCAAATATCCGTCTCTGGCTGAAAGCTAAATCATTCCTCTGAGCCCCAAAGGCTTGTTATCTTATTTTACAGTAGCAATGAAGTGAAGTTCTGTTTTAAAAAACAAAAACAAAAACAAAAAAACTAGCATTAGTCAGGCTGGGGAATTTTGCACTGTTGCTTCATTGGAAAAATCGGTTATCAGAATTGTTCAATCAAATTTTTTTTCTGTAATCTTCTTGAATTTTTGACAGAGCAGAACAGCTGATAGACAGAAAAATATGAAACTATTTGAATTTTCTTTAGAATGAACAAATAAGCTAATTTTTGAAGAGCTTTTGAGAGATGATGTAGGAAGTCTTTATCCACTAATTCTGTATTTCTTCTAAGTTTGTAATATGTGATCAAAATGTGTGTTCAGCTTGACCAGAGTCAGGGCCTTCTTTGAATTAGACGTGTATTAAAGCTTTAACAATCAAGGCCATGAAAACTAACTAAACTAAAAACAGCCATAGTTAAATCAGTCATTTTATGCAGTCATGGCCAGTGAACCCACTCACTCTGTCCTGAAGTGTGTGTTTCTGCAGACAACCTGAGAATCAGCAGAAGAGCTGAGCACAGATAACTGCACTGTTGGATGCTAACAGAGTGTAGCTCTTCAACATCAACTTCAGTTTTATCGGATAATCACATGATGTTTCCTTGTTCTACTCAGTCTGATCTTCAAACACGTCGGATCATGAGGGTGTACAAGACTTACGCTCGGCGGTCATGGTCAATCCTGTTGATCTTTCCACCAATGAAGACACGGATCTTGCAGTCCTTCCACCTCTTCTTGTTAGTCAGCAGGTACGGGATCAGCAGGGTCAGACCTGAAACAGAGACAAGAAACAGGTGGTGTGAGAGCAGCTCCTGTCATGTGGACATGAAACAGCTGCTGGAGGATAAAAAAAAGAAGTTCCTGAATCTCAACAGACTCTCACAGGTTTCTGCATCCATTTCCTCCAAGGCTCAGTTTATTATTTCAGTTTTATCTAAGTCTAAGGTCAGAGATAGGAGAAAGAGATGTGCAGACTTTAAACCACTTTATTTCAGATTTCCTGACCAGTCAGAATGAGTCTCTGCTGCAGTAAAAAAACACTCATCCTTCACCTACACTTCAGGGTTCATACAGCTTGTGAGAGAAAGAAAAACATGTTAACCATGAAGGCATCTGCCCCAAACTAACAGAATTTTACCGCAAATTCAGTCCTGAAGTAGTTTTATTTGAGTTAACTGTTTAACACAGTATATACATAACTGTGTGTAGACTTGTAGAAGATTTTTTCACGGAGAAAGATGAGTGCAGCTTGCTGAGGTGCAACATGCCCAGTATAGACTGCAGTTGTCTCCCAGAGTGAAGAACAAAACCATAAATCTGCTGATCTTCGCCCTAGCGGGACGCTGTTGAGGCTGGCCTCGGCTTGATGCTGAGGCTCACAGACATCTGATCTACCAAAAAATGACCAGCTGGACTCGGAAGAAGCAATATCTTAAAGATGCATTAACCAACATGGGAACAAAGTCAATGGAAGGAAAACTGTTGCAACCAGGTTCAAAACCAAAGTATATAAGCAAACTCTTGATGACACCTTTGATTAATGCTCAATGTGATTCACAGCAGAATCTTCAGTATGACAACAGAAATCAGTCTCTACTTTTAGCCCCTGCATCGATCAGGAAGGATCTTCCCTCCTTGTAGGGAGCTAACCTAAAGGAGACTTGTCTTTCGACAGAGACGACCAATCTGGAGACAGGAGCGAGGAGAAAATAACCATCCTCTGGATTATAAGAATGCTACTTGTTGATCATGTTTTCAGTTGCTTGGGGTGATCTGCAGAAGCTCTCAACTCATTTACTTTGTTCAAATACGCTTGCTTTGAATAAAGTATCTCGGATTCAGCTGAACGGTCTCTTCTGATGTTTGGACTCCTCGTGTGTTTTACTCAGTTTGAGTGACATAGTTTAAACAGAACAGTTCAGTAGTTCAGTAAGTTTAGCCTGTCAGATTCAGGGCCTCACCTGGCCTGCTGTCAAGACACGAGAAACTCCACGGAAAGGCTAAGATTCAACAGACCGACGCTTGTATTGTGCTGTGACTTTTTTTAAACAGTGTCCCACTCTTATTTGTACAAAATGTGTGTAATTTAATGTTGACGATATATAGCAACCTTTTTAGAACAGAGAACCATGCTGTTTGTACTGTATGTGTGTGTGTGTGTGTGTGTGTCGCACACCACGTAATATGATGCATTTATTTATTGTGCTGTTTTATAGCAGTGTACCAAGTCTTTTTTGTACTCTGTGAGCATGGCTTGAGGCTTGTATTGTTTGCTAACCTTTGTAGAATAATGTGCCATGCCCTGTTTGTACTGCACAGTGTGTGCGACTGTGCAGGCCTCTACTACAGGAAGTTGATACTGCTGTAAGGCTCATGCTCTTTTCATCTACTTTCATTTTAGTTGCATTTATACTATTTTTTTTATCTCTACCCTAATTACTTATTGTTCATTTGTAAGTCTTTCTGATACTTCTCTTTATCCTGCTGCTGCTGTAAACCTGGAATTTCCCCCTGTGGGACTAATAAAGGTATTCTTATTCTTATTCTTATTCTCACTTTTCACAGAACTTGAAAATGACCTGGATGGATCTGTAAAAACGCAGAAAACCGAACCTGTTCCCAATAAAAACGAAAGGTTTGGACTTCAGTGTGCAAACACGACTGACAAAAACATGGGATTGAATTTCTTTTTTAACATGCTTCAATTTCGGACGAAAATAACAGACTCATTGTGCAAAGAGCTTTAGTCTGATGAATTGTCTGCAGGAAGAGGTTTGAAGGTGAAACATTTAACACGATTAAAAGCTTCAGTTGTCTTGACATTTAACTTCACAATTTTGTGAATGAGGACTTAAACACTGTTAAAAAAATGTAAAATGATGATTTATTAGCTGTACGTAACTCCTCTTGTTTTGTATATCCTGTCACAAGTTACCTTAAAAGCCAAGTCACAGCAGCTGTGCCTGCCCAAATTTGAGATTTTGTTTCTAAATACGGCCGACTGACGTGCTGAACGATGAAGGACAAGCCGGTAACGGTGATAACATTTTATCAGTCAGCAGCAGTTTATAATGGGCGGCGAGCAATTTGCTGCAAGTAGGTCAACAAGAAGGATTAAGAGGTTCAGAGGGAGCAGGAGTTCACACGGCTGAGGAGCTGAGATGGGAAGATGCTGAACAGATGTGATGAAGACTCTGAAGTGAGGGGTCACAGCACAGGAAATGTGGAAGCTTTGAGGCTCAGTTAGAGCGCAGATCATGTCTTCATGTGGTGTTGGGATGGAAGGTGAGGCTCAGTAAGTGTCTCTTTATAACCTTTTCCATCTTAAAGATACTCAATGTTAGCTTCTATCTCTGTGAATAAGATGTTACTACGAATTACTGTACGACTGTGTTAAATTCTTGATTCTGATTGGTCAGAACTGCAATCAATAGAAAGACAAAACCATTTCATTTTCTGATCAATAAATAACTTCAAAGCAGATTTTGTTCTTATAATAGTTTACATCTTTGGTAAAAAAGACATTTAACAAACCAAATTTAATGTTCAACAATCTGCAACAGCCTGTCAGGGATTCTATCTGCTGAAGGAACCCACTTGATGCTTATTGTTCCTAACCAGGGTACTTTTAGAGCTTTACATAATCAAAGGTGGCACAATGAAAATAAAAGGACTGTTCATAACCATAAAGAGAACAATAAAAAAAAAAGATCTCCTGGCTTTAGTGTCAAAGTTATTTAGCAGTGAGATGTGTGTGTGTGTGTGTGTGTGCTCCTAGTAGTGAAGCAGAAAGACACGACGCTGATGATGATGACGATGAAGATCTGAGGCATCACATGTGGCAGTGTGTTAAGAACATGAGTCGTGTCTGTGGCCTGGTTCACAGGCTGACACACTGCTGCGCTGACAGACTCCATAAAGAGTGAGTCACACAAACGTGTTGCGTGTCCATCTAGATGAAAACACACACACACAGTGTGTTTTGATCAGCTGTGGACTGATGGACCAACGCTCCGTAACTTACGTGAGTTATGTTCGAGTGAGTCTCTTTGACCTATCACCTCAGTCAGCTCCTCTGATCACAGACAGACCTGGTTTTTAAAGCAGCAGTACACAAATCAAACGTCTCCCTAAAACTTTCATTCTAAAGCAATATGATGAAGATCTACACAGCACTTTATACTAGGGATAGACCGATTATCGATTATCGCCCGGCCGATTATCGGTGCATATATTTGTCATTTTGACCCATATCGGCATCAGCCTTTTTTTTAATACGACGGCCACAGGCCATAGGTCACTTCAAAACGGGGTTATTTTGGCTGTAATGCAGCTGCTCCTCTCTCTGCAGTCAATACTCTATCTCCAGCATTGTCCCACCCACAGCACCATCTGATTGGTTACACACAGTCACAGCTCAGGTAACAGCCAATCAGCAGTAAAAGCTGTGCATGTACAGCTCACACACACAGCGAGCAGAAAAAGTTTTGCTATTCTTAACTACTTTGCTTCGGTTAGCGAAAGTCCGCTAGCTTAATGCTAACATGAATGGAAAATCCCATTGACCGGCTAACGCAATTAGCATCGTGACTATCTCTCAGTCTATGAATTTATTATAACTTTCACAGCTTGCTTGGCTCTTGAAAATAATAAGACATGCTGCTGTGCCTGGAAAATGTTAAATAAACATGTGCTGAAAGGCATTTAAACAAAGTTAAGTATCAGAGTTTGTATTATTCAAAATTTTGATGCCAATATATTCACTTTTACCGCAAATGAATATCGGCTGCAAATATCGGTTATCGGCCTCCCTCAGTACTAATAATTGGTATCAGTATTGGCCCTGAAAAAAAAAAAAAAAAGCATATCGGTCTATCACTACTTTATACACAGTCACACAAGCTGTGAGACTGAATGTATGTTAGATGATAGCTGTTTAGCTTTAGGATCTCATAAAGGATGATGCAGTCTTTGGTTTCCTGCACAGAGACACTCCAGGTTTCCTCGTCGTCATGCAGTCTGACCCTTTGGACTGCAGTTAACCACTTGGATGATGTTTAATGTGTGGGGTAATAAGACTAAGGATCTATTGCTCTCTCTCTCTCTCAGCCTCACCTCCGTCATCAAACAGCCACCAGACGTCCACGGTGCCTTTCCCCTGCTTCTTCTGGAACTGCTGGCTGGCCTCCAGCAGCCTCTGATCGGACACATTCAGGGGGACGGTCGGGCTCTTCTTGTCTGCAGGGATCGATGCCAGACACGCACACGTGCACAGACACACAAACACACAGCACAAACACACAGCACAAACAGTGAGCCCATTTAGAAGGCAACATAGAGACGTGATAACTGTGGTCTGTAGGTCTGTGAGAGGGTCCTGAGAGGAGAGCTCAGGATGGACAGAAAACAAATCCAGCAGTTAATCTGTCAGTCATGAACAGGCCCATATGTAACTTTAAAAACATCAAACACTTCTAATTAAACAGAAAACACAAGCTGTCACACCTCAAAGATCTTTGTTTCCTCTGTTCATTTATTTGCTGTTTTTAAATTTGGGGGAGCAGCAGAACACTTAATAAATTTCTTTTAGATTTGTTTTCAGTTTTTTTTTATGAAGCAAAATTTAAACAGTATTTTGATGAGATTTGTGATCTCCACCAGTTTTATTTCGTGACCTTTCTTCTTCATAGCTGTAGCTGTTTTTAATCTGCTTTCCCAACAAATTCAGTTTCCCACTCATCACTCCCCCCTGACTGACGTGTCACGTCTTCAGCTGATCCTGCTCAAATATGATCTTCAAACTGAAGTGTTTGCTTGGTATTTTGTTTGGAGACAGGGAAGCTGTTAATTATTAAGCATCAGCAGATGAAGATTTGCACCCCACTGTTCTTTCAGAGTCACACTGACCTCAAGAAGAACTCTGAAACAGACAGAATGAAAAAAAAAACACAAATCCTGAAGGCATCTGCTCATAACCTGTTCCTTCTCCCTCCTGCAAAATCTTTTTTATTACATTTCAAACACTCAAACACTTAACTGAACCCTTTCAGCCTCCTTTGACGTCTATCACATACTACAGCATTTATGCTTTTTTACAGAGACAGTGCTGCTTTAAAATCCTTCTCAATGATTCAGAAGTTACATTTCAAGGAATGAAAAATAAAAAGTCAGAGACTCATTATTCAGATTTTCAGGGGAATCCAAGGTTAGGATTGGTAACGCAACAGATAAAAAGGGTTTTAAAAGTACTACAAGTCTCTTTGAAGAAAGAGGTATGGGAAGAAATGCTTTCTAGCATTAGCCACCATTAGCTACTATTTATAATGAGCAAAGGCTGTTAAACTCTTTAATGAGGTTTAGAGGATTTAAACTAAGATTGTGTAAGTTATTATACATTTTCTTGAATTCAAATTTTCAGTTTTTAATAGTCAGATTTCTTTGATTTTGATGCAAATGAACAGGGGAAACATTATCAGCACTACTCACTAACAGACAGGGAGAGAAGCTGTGAGAGGAGCAGGAGGAGCAGGAGGAGCCAGCTGAAACATGAAAACAGGAGAGCAGTTTTCATCCTGGAAAAAAGGAGCTGCAGACAAAGTGTCACCTCAGAGAGACGAGAAGCAGCAGAAAGAGAGAGACAGAGAGAGAGAGAGAGAGAGACCCGAAGTGAAACATCTGCACACGCTCACAACGTTAACAAAGTCCAGACTTGGATCAAGTGAAAGGCACAATGACAGAGTTCAGAGACTGGGCAGCAGGAGGAGAAAGAGAGAGAGGCTACATGTTATTCTCCTAAGCCGGAAACACCAAATGGATGCTGAGCAGAGACAGCAGGGAGCAGGACGGTGTGTCAATAGGACAGAAATTCAAAACATACCGCCGAAGATCAGGTGACAAAAAAACAGAGAGAGAGAGAGGGAGGAAAGAAAGGAGCAAAGAAAAAGAGAAATCAAAGCAGAGGAAGGTTTTTAAGGCAACTCAATAAAACGGATCTCCTGCCTTTTTTCAACAGGGGCTGAGTGGGAGCTTTGCCATCATCGTCGTCATCTGAGAAACACGAGAAAGAGGGAGAGAAAAAAAAATCATGGATAAGGTAAAAAGAT
Source organism: Labroides dimidiatus (assembly GCA_030710495.1). Taxonomy (NCBI): domain Eukaryota; kingdom Metazoa; phylum Chordata; class Actinopteri; order Labriformes; family Labridae; genus Labroides; species Labroides dimidiatus. Next base: position 5,209,638 of record CM061157.1, read on the forward strand.
GATCTGAAGAGGTTTCTGGGTGACAGATCAAATTCAACTTAAGACCATCCTCAAGTACAAAAAGTAAGACTGGATTTATCCCCTTAAAGCTCCTGCAGGACAAAGTTAGCAAAGACAGATGGGAAATTCCTCACAGGAGCTTTAAAGAGGCTACAGGTGTTTTTCTGTCAGAGTTCACATTTAAATTAGCTCATACTCGTTTATTACAGTCAGCGCGAGAGAAGATCTGTGACGATTCCACAAGAAGAGTTAAACCAAAGCTAACAAACAACACTTAGACGTCATCCAGACTCACAGTTCTCACACACACACACATAAACACAGATTATGGCCTGAGACATCTGTGGACAAACAAACTGGGCGCAGTGGGAACACTGGGGTCATGGGTCACTGGGGCGACTTCCTGTCAGGGCAGCTTGTGTGTGTGTGTGTGTGTGTGTTTGTTCGTGTGTGTGTGTGTGTGTGTGTTTGTCTTTGCATATAGAATAAAGGGAACCATTGATGGATTAACTCAGAGTTGAGAGCTGTGTTAAACTGATTTCAGCTCAAACAGACTTCCTCTGTTTGATCTGAAATGCTGTGAACAATGTGTGTTCGATGGTTTTGATAAACAAAAATAATTAGGTCATTTTTTAACTAAAAAATAAAAGACATTTCTTCACCTCATCTGAAAATAAAAGGTGATCAAACAACCAAAATCATACCTCTTCTGTTCTCCTTTGGTGCCACTTGGTAATGGCCTTTTTGTCAGATACAAAAACTCAGAATTTAATCCAAAACTCAACTTTCTTAATCGTCATTTTAAGTTTACAGAGAAAAGATTAACCAATGAGAAGATGAACACAGCATTAGTAACCTCTGATTAGCCAGCATTATGACAAGATAACAGAAGCCTGTTTTTAAATGCTGAGTCAATGTGGGATATTTTCACCCATGTAACGCACCCTCTTGTGTGTTATAGGGTGGAATAATGTGTGTGTGTGTGTGTGTGTGACGCTCTTACTGTGTGCTAACATCTCCAATGACTACAATTTTGTAATTCTGCAATTTTAAACTGGATGTTGTTTGTGTGTCAGCCGAAACAAGCACAGACAGTGAAACACTGAAATCCTCCTGAAGATTCCTGAATGAATGAAACAGCTCATGTAAGTTATTTGATGTGACTCGCTCGTGAACTTTGGTCAGACATTTTTCATAATGACTCTCCTGCTTTGATATGCCTCTTCTTCAGTTGCAACAGCCAATCATAAAAGACACGGACCATAACCAATATCATTTAGGGCGATGACAACCAGATCCGCCCACTTACTGCCCAAAAGAAAATCCACTCGGGTTGCGAGCCGGTGAAAGTCTCGTGAGCAGGAGAGCAATGACAGTGGTTGTGTGGCCTCTCAGATTCTGAGTGCATTCAGGGTCCACTGTTACTCTCGTGGACGGAGACATTCTGCATGCGAGTGCTGTGAAAGCTCTCACAAAAGTAATTTGATCGCTCGGATGTTTGACATGTACATGCGGCTCCTCCTGCGGATCTCATATTTGCTCTTTAATTTTGGCAGTCAAACTGTTCAGAGAAGTGGATGTTATTTCAACTGAAGAGAGGCAGACTGAGCTGTTTACATGGATTTTAATAGCCTGATCTCACTCTGACTAAGCTCATAGTCCAGTTTCTGAAGCTGCATGTAAACACACTGAGTGTGTCTGACCTTTCTGAATAGCCGGGCTGTTCTGCAGGCTGGTGGCCTTGGAGGATGGTTTGGATGAATCCGCGTCAGAGTCTTTGCTGGTGTCTATGGACACGATCACATCCTTCATCCCCGAGGACTTCTCCTGTGAGGACAGCAGCTCATCTGGGAGGAAGCAGGAAGAGGGGGTGAGAAAGACTTAAAGAAAACAGGACACAGGAAATGAGATGTAGCCACAGAGTTTAGCTGGATGGAGGGGAGAGTTGGGATAAAATCTTCAACTGTGTGTTCACACACGCAGGAAATTCCTGCATATAAGAAATCGACTTCAGTTTGTGTGCATGAGAATGTGTGTGAGTGTGTGGTACCTTGTCCTTGGATATGAGACACATCAAGTCCTTCTTTCAGTCTCAGGATGACGGCACCAAACTGGAAGTCGAAGGCATCGCTGAGGGAGAAACAGAAATAAAAGATACAGATCAGCAGACAGAATGAGGCGTGTCCACTTAAATACACATCAACCAAGAAAGACTCACAAACACCAACAACTGTGTGAGTATGCGGCTAAGGAAATCAAAGGGCACATAGCTGAGCGTATTAACCAGCGTATTAACTGATTTTTATATTTGGAGCTGAACAATCTCTGACCTTCAGCTCTAAAACTTTAATCCTCACACGTTACAATCAGGAACTCTTTCAGATTAAAGTCTCCAAACACACAACCACATGACCCACTGAGGGACCAGCAGGGAGGACGGATTCCACACACACACACACACACTTAGCTCGACAGGCTTACACCTCTTGCTCCTTCTGTGAGGGCATATGGAGACTGTGACTGTCAGGTTACACAAACACAGTGTAAATGTTCATCCACCCACCAGATTCAAGAGAGGGAACAAGCACGCCGACACTCAGAATGATGGTACAAAAATATACAGCCCAGCTAATATTCTGCAGGACAAGATAGAAGAAGGAGAGAGAGGAGAAGACAGAGAAGAAGCAGACGAAGGAATGGTAGGAGGAAAAGTAAGGAAAGGAGAAAGAAAAGATAGAAGAGGGAGAGGAGGAGGAGGAGGTAAAAGCAAAGAAAATAAGAAAGAAGAGCAGAACAAGGAGACGACACGACACAAGGAGGAGAGAATAAAAAGAAGGAATACTAAAAGCAGGATGAGGTGAAGAAAAAAGAAATGAATGAGAAGATGGAAAAGATGTGGATGAAGAGGCAGAGGAGACAGAAAAAGGCAAAAAAAGACTAAAAGGGGGAAGGAAGAGCAAGGAGGAGACAAAGCATTAAAAAAGGAGGCAGAGACTGAAAAAACAAAGAAGGAGGTGAGAAAGAGAGAGGGAAGGAGGGGTGTAAAGGGGACATGTAGGAAGGATAAAAGAAGGTTGATAAAGAAGGAGACATAAATTGGTGTTTTGATACATCCTTTAAGGACCCTGACAGCCTCCTCACAGCGCTGCACTGCAGGCTGTTCCATTTGGAAAGACGATTTCAGGTATAGCTACATAAAAAAGTTCTTAAAGGTGAGGATTAGATCACTGGTGGTACAAATGTTAGACAAGAAAACTGAAGAAAACCAAACTGAAAATTTCCCTTAAATTATTACAAAATCCTCCACAGATCAGACCGTCCTATTTCAGCGGACTACAAGGCTGTGAAGCTTTCTTTAAAGGATGCGTCAAAGGAGGTAGAGCCTGCATTTGGACAAAGTTGAAGATGGATATCAAGACAAAGGCGAGGACAAGTATAAGAAAAGAGACGTAGATGCAGAGAAAAGAGATCAGGAAGTAGATTACAAAGGAGGAGATGAAGAGGAACGAGGATGCAGAAAGATGATGAAACGAGAGGCAGAGGAGAATGCCCGTTTTTGTCTCAAATGTGTAAATAATTTCATAGAGTACAGACTGTGGTGTTTAGCAGCATATAAACAGAACAGGCTTAACTAAGACTGCTAAGTCTAAGATCTTCTGATGTTCCTGATGTTTGCAGACTTCATTATGTAGACACAAAGGTGAGTCTTCACAGACAGGTTTAGACCTTAACCTCAAATCTACTCCCTGCTTCAAAAGCACAGGTGTTTGTGAAGTCTGTCTGCAGGAGGGCAGGCTGAGTGTGACACTGAACACACACTGATTAAAATCATCTCTCTCTTTTCTCTTTTACCTTTCGAGCAAAGTTTTCTGACTGTTTACAAATGAAACAAGAAAACTACCTCAACATGTACGACAGATTTGCTGAAAATGAAAACGTGTATCTCCATGGTAACCTTAAACTGCTTCAGCATAAGTATATCTCCTGCCTGTTTCTAGCTGTCAGTGGGCCTCGGTGCTACCTCACAGGGTTCCTTTGCTCTTCAACATTCGAGTGTGGCATTGATGAGTCTGTTGGGACTTAACGGTTTGAAAACAGTCCTAGAAAGTGTCCTCTCCTGCCCTCCAGCTCGCTGTCTGACGGTACTTCATCCAGTATTCATGCACACAGCTTCTGCTGGAGCCTGCTGCACCAAGACTGAAATAGTGTGTGCAAAATCTGAGACTGGGAAAATTATACTCTTAATGATAAATAAAATATGGCGATGAAGAACATATTCTAAAAGAGAGAATGAGAGAGGACTGAAAGAAGATGGACAACCAAGTGTTTTCATAATGAAATGATTGCTTCAGTTAGTTTTGCTTCTAATGACATTTGCTGCATCCAGCTTTTTCAGTAAGATGATTAGCTGTCATTTCTGGAAGTGAACAGAGTCTTTGAGTTGGAACTGTTTATCTAACAAAAGCAGCATACTGACGAGCTCAGTTTAGACTGTAGGGAGAATATACTGTTGTATAAAAATCACTGTTTTCCAGAAACCAGCTAACCTTGGCTCAGATCGTGATAATATTTATCTGACAGCTACCACTATTCTACTGCAGAGCATCCACTGACATTTTTCTCCTCCACAAATGTCAGATGTCTCGACCTTTTCAAGTCACATTTACAGAAAAGAGGAATCATAACTCTGTCCACACAGAGCTGTGCAGTTTTAACCTGTCTGGTGTTTGTCCTGCAGTTTGTCTGCAGAACAAAGTGTGTTCCTTACGATCGGTGGCACTCACTGGATCATGCTGATGTATGTCTCCACGTTCATCATGTCTCCGTCCCTCCAATCGTTCTTGAAGCCCAGGACCAAAGTGTTCGGCTTCAGACGGCCCAGACCGGCAGCCTGGAAGGAGAAGACAGAAGGTTTCTACTGACCCGTTCGATCTGGATTTCAACCAGTGCTGATTCTAAATGTTGAACCCATATTCTGACAGATTAGACTGAGATTTCTGCTCCTTAAGATGTGCAGACCTGAGGTTTGACACCAGAACTTTGAAATTCAAACAATGCTGATTCCAGTTTAAACACTCCTGACTGGCCAAACACAGAGCAACATTTGAAATGGTGTTAATATAAAGAAAGGCAGTTTCAGTTCATCACTTTCCTGAACATAATGTGTGAATTGGTTTATTTTTTCAAAAAAAGATCAGAGTGACAAAGGTGTAAAACTACTGCAAAGATAAAATGACAAACATTATACTTACAAGTAGCCTTAGTTCGACTTATTGTCATTCTACTGACTCAAATACTCCACAAATGTGGATTAACACTCTGCTTAGAGCAGTCTCTGACAAATAAGCCTTCTTCTCCTCCTCTTTGACCTTTACTTTCAAAATAAAACTGATCATTTATAAGCTGTTTGTAATCCCTTTCCTCAGTATGAGCTGAAGGACCTGAAGCTGAGGAGTCAGACATCTATTGCAGAAAAACATGCTGATTTGGGGTTATTTCTTTGGATTTATGGGTAATAAAAAATGAAACACTGCCTCAGTGCTGTGCTTTAATGAGCAGAGAATCCCTCTCTTCTGGATTTGCTCGGGGAAACATTATTAATGTTTTTCTACCCAGCTTAATGAGACCTTGTGTGTGAGGCTGGGTTTTAAAAAAATACATGACTGCATTTAAAATTATTTTGGACAGTTTAAAGAGATGCTGGCCACAAGTTACAGAATGAATAAAATGATCCTTGATATGAACTCATTTAAGACTTCAGACGTCATCACAGGCATGCTCACAGTTAAACAGACTGAAGTGCTTCCCTTCAGTCCTCTGCACAGCTGGAACAATGTTTCATGGGACTGATGCATGCACACACAGACAGACTATACACAGAGATTTCTTCCAGAGTCTGTCTCTCTTTGAACCGTCATCCTACCTGAAGCAGGTATTGTGTCCCCTGCCTCAAGTCCTCAGCAAAAACAGGCGTGTAGAAGCCCTTGGTTTCGTTCTTCAGCAGCCAGCGCTGATACCGGGCCTGATCTGTGAGCAGGTCTTTGAAATTTGGCCTCCTGTAGCCCTGCACAAAACAAAAACACACACAAAAACACACAAAAGAGTTATAACCACAGCTGTGCTCTAAGCCATGACAGAGGTCTGGACCAGGTGAATCTAGAGTCATCATACCCAGATTTTTACACTGAAGGATTCAACCTTCAGATCTCAGTCCTGCTCAGAGGACGAATCAGAGTAGAGATTCTGTTAATTTCCACAGAAAAAAAGCTCACAGAGCGTCTGCACGGACAGGAAACTGTAACTACATTAGCCGGGAATGTTTACACACTCCACTCAGTGTTAATGGAGGCAACTGAAGCAGGTTTTAGATCTCAGGCCACTTGAGGAGGTCGGCATGTTCCACAGAACTGTGTTTATCCAATAAAAATGGCCTCTCGATTGTGGAGTATTTGGTGCCTGGTAGCGAGGGTTAGTAAAAGGCTTTTAACACAGAAAGCAAGCATCAAAACAATGAACTGTACTGCAGAAGTTTAATGACTAGTTTGATCCAGAGCTGAAAGCACGCCCAGGGAGAGAGTCAAGGTTTAACTACTCAGAGGCCTAAATTACTGATGGGGATAAAAAGTTCAACGTAAACACGCTGTAATATATGCACCATAGATATTTAAGTGATCAAATACATCCAGTAAAAGGTTTAGTTTGTTACTGTCAGGTTAAGATAGATTTTTCAAAGCTGCGTCCACACATGCACGAAGCTCCTGAAGAATCCCTGAAATATTCAAAATGCCAAAATGGCAAATTCATCCCTAAATGAAAACCTGGATGTGGTAAAAACACATGTGCTTGTCAAGTTCCTTGAAATAGAAATAGTGCCTTAACACATGAAACTTAAACTAGATTCTTTTTACTCTTCATCAGCAATTCGGGCAGAATTTTTGTCTTTTAATACCTTGAAATGAGACATTTCTGCTGGGCTTTTCAGGTGAATGTGGCTCATATTAAGTCTAATAAGAATAGCTCAATCCTGGATATAAGACGACGCCCTTTGTCCAAGACAGATTTTTTGAGAAAAAGGCTGTTTGATAACAAAATCATGTTTTATCACAAAGACATTTTATTTGAAAATTCCATTAAAACAATGATAAAAAAAACAATCTAAAATAACACAGACTGTTGTTTTTAACAGCATAGTGCCATAACATAATGCAGCTCATATCACAATGGGAAAAACAATAAAATAAGGTAGACTGTTGTTCATAAAAGTGTAATAGAGCAATATCTAGTGCATCCGACATCACATTGGGTGGGAAAATTAATCAGTATTTCCCCTATTATCTGGAAGTCAAGATAATTTTATTGTCTTTATGGAGCCAGATCACAGCAGAAGTACTTTAAAGTTTCCTCTCTTATAGATCAGGTCTATACTTTGTTCTTTAATTTAACAGATTAAATAGCATTGTTATTTATCTTATTTACATGTCAGGATGTCATTTCTGTCTCTATGGTCGCACGTTCACATTTCTCCTCTGCTCTCTGGATCATGCACAGCAGAGTTCCGCCATGATGGACTCACGGACACACAAAGAGGCGAGCAAACTCAGTACAGCAAATAGAGAGTCAGGAAAAATAATGTTGCAACCACCACAAGAAACGCAGAAAAAGACAAACTTTTTGGAGAGCTCCCAGCCCCCCTCCTCTCTGCCATTTTGTACATTGCCTGTCACTGTAGGGAGGTTTTGTGGAGCGATGATAGAGTGGACAGAGAAGGTGATGCAGCTGTTTAAAGCCTAGTCCACAAAAACAAAATGACACCACTTTTTCAAAGGGTATTAGAAAAATACATCGTCTTATATCCAGAACAATACAGTAAGGCTCTTTTTATTAAAAAATAAATAAAAATAGAGATAAATATTTGCGTAGTTTTAAGTTTTACTGTTTAATAGTTTTGTCTAATACTGGTTGGTTTTCCTGACTCTTTCAACACTTTTCAAAAGAACAGGAGAAATGGCAAAAGTTCTGGACAATGACAAACAGCATGAGAAGCTTTGAGAGGATCAGAAGGAGGGAAAAGTAAGAACTTGAAATGGACAAGGATGTGTCTGATTTCCTAAGATGCATTGTTTGGCTTCTCACTCTGTTTTTGATGAAGTTTCTTCTTCTTTCCTCATTCTTTATTGATCTCCCATGGGGGAAATTTTGGTGTCACAGAAGCAGCTCACAACAATCAGTTTCTCAACTGTTTTCAAATCAAAAGCTGTTTTAAATGTGTTCACTTATCTCATTAACACTTCACAAAGCCCTGTGGAAGCTACAAATCTGATTGGAGCAACATAAATCACTGAATCAGTATTTTGACAACAGCAACAGTCACTAAAGGCTTAGTTTGGGGTTTACAGACTCAATGAGAAAAAGATTTACACATAGAGAAAGTAACCTGACACAGGGGTCCACAGAGAGGACCTAAGCCTCTCCCTCAGCTTGCTTACTTGCCAATGATGGCAGTGTGGTAGATACAGTTTGTGAGACTCCTGAAGCCCTGTGAGATCTTACATGAGTGGAGTTTTTAAAATATGAAATATACAGAACATGACAACTGCCTGATGAGGAATGGAAAAAAGAATTAAGACTACATGTATCCTTAGTATTGAAGACATTTCTCTTATTATCTTGATGAATTACTCCGATTACATTATAGAAAGGATCCTAACAGAAGAGAGACTCGTTGTTGAGTAAGTAAGAAGAAAAAACTTACTTACTCAAAAACAAGTCTGACCTTTTCAGAACACAGGGATGCTGGTCTAACTCTGCCTTTTGTTCGATTTAGTGGTCAGTTCAGATGAAACACAATTTTGAAGCATAAAATAATGCAAACAAACAAACAAACCTGTGCTCCAAAATAATGTTTTTAAAAAGAACTAAGATTTAAAAACTATAACGCTTAATAATTCAAAGGATTTCTTTTATTATTGCAGAGGTAGACCAGCATCTCCTCTGTCCTGAAAGTACAAAAAAATAAATACATAAATAAATATATTTCCACCTCCCATCTAAAAATATGAGGCAATGCACTTGATGCTGGCTCCAGAAGTACTGGAAACCACATACACACCATAACAGCCATTTTCACAGCAGAAATAAACAGGTTCAAATTTCTATATTCCCAAACAGCACCCAGCTTGTGTCGCTGGTTGTTTTTAGGTAGTTTCTGTGCATGACTTCCTGACAGTGACTTTCAAAATAAAACAAAGCATGTTAAAACCAGATCGCATTTAGCTTGGCTAGAACAGAAAAACCAACATAATAAGGCGAGTCAGACCGGGAGTCATCAGGTTTGAGGTTTTAGAGCCCAACTTGAACGAAGGAGGGCTCACTGATGGAGAAAGAAGCGTGGGAACTCTTCAGTCTCGTGACTTTAGATGTCTGTCAGTCATGCGGCTTGCCGGACTGAACGCGTAGCTGGTGATTTGATATCTCTGTTAGCTTAACGTTAGCCTTTGATAGCTTAGCTGTCTAATCACTCATGTAACACAGATCATCATAGAGAAGTCTGTTTGCTGTGAATTTGTCACCGTAGTCTGATATCAGTTTATCATCACTTTATAAAAAATGTGTTCGGTTTGGAAGTAAATAAACAATCATCGCTCTGCCACGACACAGCCAACGAGCAACTAAGGGTGATGACATAGTGGGAATCGAGTGGCATCTTGTTTCTTCAGGGCGTGTTGTGCCCATTCCCCCTTGGTCCTATAAACAGAGGGCCAAGGGGAAGGGGTAGACGAAAGGCTAAGATGAAGGGGGAGGGGAAAGAGTGACCATTAGGATTGACCCTTAGTCTTTGACTAAAACGTTTGTTTCTGTAGGTTTCCTTTCATAATGATGTCACATCTGGAGGCATCCCGAGTCTCTGATCTTAGACAACAGAAGGAAAGACACAAGATTATGTTCTTACCGTCCGAATGTGACCACAGAGCATCAGGCCGACGTTCTTGGTGAAGCTGTGGACTAGATCCAGAAGAGCCGGACGAGAGTTGGGGTAAACCTGTCATCACCAAACACTGCGGTCTGAAATAAATAACCCACAGCACAAACACAAGAGAGGAAACAGCAGGACTACAGTCAGTTTTTACTGTAAACCAAACATCTTAATAGTTTTATCTCTGCCCTGAGATTTAAAGGATTACTAATAGCCACTCTCTCACCCTCCCTCTCCTGACCTTCACAGCGGCCTCTTGTCTTCTTAGTACAAAATGTGAAAAAAAAAAAAAAAAGTTGTAGCAGAGTAGCTCACATCAAAGCAAATATGTTAAGCTCTGTGGGATCTAATGTGAGGTGGTGAGAGGAGAGCTCAGATGAACATGGAAGTGCTCTGAAGACACCATCAACTGTCTTTCATTTAATTTCCCCAGGGGTTTGCTGCCATGGGAACATCTGAAGTCACATTAGTACTAATATGTTCCTGAACACACCACTGAAACATGTGATGCATGTGTATCAAGATAAAAAAAAACATGCACCGTGTATGAATGATAAGGCCTGCCTGAACTATGTTTCACGCACAGACTGCTTTAATCTGGTGTGTTCTAATGGCAGCTACATCACATGCTCTAACAAGACAAGTCAATGGATTATGTTTAAGCATGCTAATGGATGAGCTTATTAGCAGAGCAATACTGTCAAACATACCTGTTCATGTTGCTAACTCACCTACATCTGCACTTTCAGTCTGATAAAACAGAGCCTGCTCAGGCTTTAGTGATGATGACTACAGCATGTCTTTAAAGCCAGCAGGTATTTCTTTGTTTTCGTTACCTGAAGTTCTTGATGTGGTCCTCAACTCCACTGAGATGCAAAGTGTGGGTCAGGGCCTGGTGGTAGGTCAGAGCCTGGGTGGACGAGCCCCAGTTGACATCTGGAGGAGAGAACGCACGCAGACAAAGACACAAGGAGACATCAGGACAAATGTTTACAGGTCATCCTGCTGGACCGCAGGTCAGCTGACCCATGTGGTGTCACAGGCACTGACAAACTCTGTATGTGTGTGTAGCTGTGTGTCAAACTGAGTGTGCACACAGGTGTGTGTTCAGAGCTGCAGGGACAGCCGTGTGTTTGAAGAGGAGCAGAGATGTGTGCATAGGGAGGGAGAATTAGATGGCTTCATGGGGTCTAGCATCACAGTACATACATTTGATTTGTTGAAGCTGGTCAACCAGTTCATACCTATCCAGTTTTTATTTTTCACTATGCAAAAGGAACAGGTTAGCTTCAGTTTACTACTGTCCTGTTTCTGACAAGGAGCAGGTTATAGTGAGGCAAACTGACTGACAGCTCAAGGACAGATCTCAGAGGAAAAGTCTGATGGGTATAAAAACACTCCTTGACACATTCAAAAGTCTATATATAAAGTCTATATATATAAAGTACATATATATATATGTATATA